>CM061266.1:38032500-38377500 GCA_030848825.1 Tadarida brasiliensis
TCTAGGAGAGAAAAACTATAATAACTTTATTGTTCAGGAATACCAAATTTATGAAATAACAATTATGCATAAATAAGTTTTCTAAACAACTCTCACACTTTTTCATATTTTGTTTCTCATTAATATTTGGATCTGAAAATTAATAAAGTTACTAGTTTAGAAGTTATTAACTGTGATTTTTTATTTTAGGAAACACAAATGAGGATGCACTTCTCCACAGAGCCTTTTCTACGTTCTTCTAACAACCAAATAATTCCCAATTTTCTGGTGTGTAAATTCAATGTGATCAGTACAAATAAACAAGCTGACAAGATTTGGGCAGTTGAAATCCATTGTTGTACAATGTCTTTGTTTAAAATCTTTCATAATTCATTCTCAGAAATGGCCTTCCTAGTAATTAGTTACCTTAATGTCTTCATTTTCATTTAAATGTTCAATGATCAGGATAATTAGAATTAATTTGGCATTGTCATTTTATGGAAATGGAGCTTCTGTCACTTATCATGAGCATCCTGCAGGCTGTGTTACCAGAGAAATATGTGACTCCTTCACTTCACACACTGGGTTACAGTCTTTGGTTCAAGTGGTAACAGTAGGACCTGGCTTGACTCCAGTTTAAATGTATGCCATTTTTGATAAAGGATTGTGGGCAATGAAACTGGGAGCCTTGCCTATTGTAGATGTCATTCTGTGTGCAGCTAACTAGGTTCTCCATAAACAATGCAAGAGACTTTTGTCTTCATTCATCTGGAAACTTTACAGGCTGGGATTGATCCTACAGCTAGCACAAAGGAAATCTCCCTTTGAGTTAAGATGGAAAAAATGCCAATCCTAACCTTTTAAAAGACTAGCTAGAATTCAGGAAAACAAAGTTTAAGAAGCTTGGTACCAGAAAACCTATGAAGAAGAGAATGTGCCAGTGACTTTTCAAATGGGAAGCAACATTTTGTTTTACATGGTCTAGGGTTCTCCGGCCACAAGAAAGATATATATTTGTCAGCATTAACACTAGAGTTTTTCCATCATTTTCATCCTCTCTCTCAATCATGCTGTTTAAATAAGGTAAATGATTTAATTGACCACAAATCTGGGGTGAGAAATAATTAATATAGCTACATTTGCCACCTTTGTTATTTAAGGCTATACTATAAAATGGTACCGGTTTCATAATTAGAACCTGTTCCTTTGTGAGGCTAACTTTTTCTCTACCACACTTTAAACTTTCTCTTTATTCTGTATCTTCTCAGGAAGGAATATTATATTATCCATTGCTCAACAATTTTTAGCAGCAACAAAGTACTTTACAATTAAATATAAAAATACTTGCTCTACATAACTCCAATTGCTATGAGTTTGGACCAATTAGAAATAAGGCAAAATCTCAGTAGTTTAAAAATCATTTTATTTTGCTTATGATTTTGTGGGCCCAAAAGGACTTGGCTGGGCAGAGCTGGGGTCTCTTCTGTGGGTAAAGCCACATGTAGGATGGGGTTGCAATCATATGCAGTCTCACTAGGTTGGACGTCCAAGATGGCTTGTTCACATGTTTGGCAGTCAATGCTGGCTGCTGGCAGGGAGCTCATCTAGAAATGCATTTGTAACGTGGCAGTCTCAGGGTGGCAGAACTTCTTATGGTAGTTGGCATACCATAGAAGGAATGATCCAAGGTAATGCAAAGTGAAAGCTGTATTACCTATTTTTAAGCAATGTTGGAAATTGTAGTCATTTTTGCTGCATTCTGCTGGTTACAAGATAGTACTAAGCTTGGTCCAGTTTCAAGGGGAGGGGATATAAATTGTCTTTATCCTTGCGGAGGAGATCAAAGAATTTGTGGACAGGTTTTAAAACTGTGTAGAGTATGAAAAGGCTGAGAGGCTCTGTATTCAAGAGGTAAAAGGACTAAAATTCCCATGGGATGTGGCTGGTAGTGATGGATGACTCAGTACAATGCACGTGAAGTAAGAGAGGCCATGATGGCATTGAAGAAGCCCAGTGAAAACAGCCTTTGGTAATGAACAGTGGCTTGCAAGAGCCAGTTATCTCCAGTTTTCTCATTTCCAACTCTGAATTCTGTTATGTCACATTGATAGCTTGAAAATAGCCACAGTAGGATATTTATACCATAGAAATTGGCAGGCACTGCCAATAAGGGTTTTTCTCTGACAAGAGATCCAGTTGCTAGACATTTACCAGCACATGGCTAGTAATGGGCCAACCTAGAAGCTAGTTTTGGGAGAACAGTATTTTCTTATAATGACTCTATGTTGTGAGCATTGGGGTAGAAACACCTCCTCTTCTGTGAAATCCTCAGTAAAATTTGCAACATTCACTGTTGTTTTTGGATGAGTGACTTTTGAGGGGTAGTAACCCAAAGTAGTCCTGAATATGATTCAACACTGGTTGTTGCAAGATTGGCATATATTGAAGCAGGAAACAGAAGAAACCTTAATAGAGGAAGTCCTGATAATTAGCAGAAATCACAGGGAGACTCAGACATAAAATTGAGAGTGTGAACTAAGTTTAAACAAGTCCCCAGTGAATGAGTGACTCTGACTTGACACATTGGTTACACAACTAGGTGTTAAATTATTATTTATTATACAATTTTATACATATTATTGTGTTAAGTATTTTGTATAGAATTGGAAAAGTCATTTAATTGATCTGATCTTCAGATTCTTCATCTCTAGAAATTAGCTAAAAGTATCTTTCCATAGTATTGTTTTAATGGGTTCCACAAGCTTAATAAAAGAAATCAAAAGATCAATATTAGGTATGACTTTAGTGAATAGTACCCAGCTGTGGAAGGTCACTGGCATTGATGGAAAATAAGCAATGATTAGCCACACGCAGATACTACCGGAGGGCAGAAGGTTGCTCACAAAGGTCTATGCTCAGTATGTGGGGAAAAAAACCTAAAGCCACAGTCTTTAGATTTTAGAAGGAGGTAGAGGACTGGCTTTCATTAATGTCCAACATCTGGTTCAGTTCAGTTGCGTTTTGCCTGCAAGGCTGCTCTCTCTGATTCAATCCAAACCCTGAAAGATATCAAGGTGACCTGTGAGATATGGTAAGAATTTATTTTTACATTTATACAATAAATTGAGGTTTTTACCTGAGTTAGTATGAGAGTAGAAAGAGGGAGATTTTGATACTATGTCACAAAGTAGTCCATTTTGGAACATTTTATCATACTAAGGAAATTCTCTTTGCACTAAATGGATTATATTTTATGTTATGTGTAGGCTGGACTAAAAGTGTGAATAAGTTTAGAATTGACATTTTTAATGAAAAATTGTTCATTCCTAGTGCATTTGAGTGTGGGTCTTCATTAGAGTTCATTTAAAGTCAGCTTTTGGTAGAATTTGTGGATATATTTCATTGATACTTATTTTTAACATTTATTTCAGTATTCAGATGTTTATTGTTTTTTGTAATAACAAAAATCTGTGTCTTTTTTTTCCCACATCTCTTTGTTTGAAGTACAGAGATTTTATGATTATTTTCAGAGGGGAAACTAGAGCTTGTCTATTACTGACAATAGTTTGTCAATTTTTTTATTATCATAAAATAATAAATACAATTTTTAAAATATAAACATATATGAACAAAGATAAAAATCACACATCTCTCACCATCAAATGGCAGCGTGTTCTTCCACATCCTATACACTCTAGATGTGGTCAGACAAATATGTAAGTGAGCTGGTTGAAAAATTGATAGATCAATAAGATATAAGCAAATAGAGATATAATGGAATAAAATTATAATGGTAATACTGTATATATGATCTGTATCCTTTTCAATTCAAATAAGACTGATATATTTTCATGCTCTACAAATCTTATAATTATCATTTTTGATAGATTATACTCCAATTGACATTTTATCATAATTGACTTGACTCTTTGTTCCTCCATTATTGTACTTAACTTTCATTTTAAAAATTTACCTGACATAATTATATTGTAATAAGAAGAATCATAGTGTCTACCTTAAATATTGATTGAAACAGTATATCAATTTATATGTCAATATATCAATAATATCGAAATAATTTATTATAATATTAATATTATCATGGATCTTGAAGCACATCATCCAAGTGTTTTAAAAATGTTTGAATACATTTAAATTCATGGCAGTAACATACAAAAATGTCTCCCTAAACACTGTCAATTAGAAAGCACCAGAAATATTTCCTTTTGAAAATTTTTATCAGTGCCATTTTGTGGCAAGTTATAGATGAGATTTTAATTTGTCTAGTATTCCTGGAGTTCATAACTATCAAGATTTAGTAAAAGTGAGTATGTTTCTTAGTTAGGACATTCAGCATGTGTTTATCTCTAAGCAAAATTCTAGAATCAAACTGCTTAAAAATTTTTTTTTAAATAATTCTCACATACCTAGTAGCTGTAAGGTTTACTTCAGAGCTAGTTGATTCACCAGTTCAATAATACCTGCAAGAGCCCATCATTTTTTTTTTTTTTTTTCATCTCAGGTGTTGACTGCATCTTCGTGCTGGTAGAAGGATGAGCACAATTTAAGATGTCACAAATAACAATAACCAAAAGAAGGAGCAGGGCTGTGAGAGGTGAAAGATGTCAGCAAATGTCCATCACCTCTGGATTCTGGTTTGATCGAGGCTCAAAATGTTCTCCTTTATATTCATCTACTCTCAAACCACTTATTTCTTTCCTCTGGATGTGTTTTCTGCAGCAGAATCCTGTTACAAATCTATTCCCACAGTACTTCCTGGAAGTGCCATCTCCCTTCATATGCTACCCCCTGGTTTCCCTCTTCCTCTTTAGACCAATTGACAAACTTTCTAGACTTCTTCACTTCATCATTTATTCTGTTTTTATCTCCAAAACAAATCACTTATATTCCTCTAATTAAAAATGCACAAAATGTGGTATCAATGTGCTTTCCCATCATTTTACTCACTGACAAATTTTGTTGCTTACTTTATAGACTCACTTTTGTGGATTTGACCACCCTTCTTGAACTGTTGCCATTGTCAACTTCCCTGGTCTCCTTGGGATTTTGACTGTTTCTTCCAACCTTTAAATTTTTTTTGTCACTCATTCTTTAAACATCTTGCAGATGTTCGATTTTTCTGAAATTTCATCACAGCCCTCCAATTTTTTCTGTCCTTTAGAGATCTTATTTGCTCCAATATTTTAAATTATTTGCCTAAGAAAAACAGTCATATGTCTATGTCCAGTGAGTTCTCTTTTCCTTCAAGACAGAATCCTGTGTGAAACTGCTTGCTATGACATCTATGCTTACGTCATCCCACTGATATTTCAAATTCAACATCCCAAAATGGATCAAGTACTTCTCTCCTTAATTTTACTTAGGCTTCTCCTGCACTCTTTGTCTCAGGATACTGGCATTGCCCTTAACTTAACTCGTACTCTTCTTTAAATTTGGAATGATCTCTGCTCTCTTTAATGCAAAAAGATCTACCTGGTTCTAGCATGCCCATTACTTAAAATGTAGATCAGAAGTCACTTCCTCCCCATTCCATGTAACTAGGATGGAGTGGGGGTGGCTGACATAAATGTTTTCAAAAGATGCTCCAGATCACTTCATATCCCCTTCTATTATACCACCAACACATACCTTTCAACAGCCAAATTTCCTGTGGAAAATCATTAATTTGGGCATTTTTTTCCCTTACCTAATACATTCTTTTGCATGAATAAATGAATGAATGAATGAATGAATAAGCAAATGAAAAAGTAAATTTCATGACTTTTAAAAATATTTTCTATGCCCTGTGATTTATTATTGAGAGTCGTCTTACAATGTGGTTAGGCGGTTAAGTCTGCTGTTACTACAAAGGGCAAGCACAAGTCATCATGTTTACACACTCAATAAATGTGTATGAATTAGTTTAAAAAAGAGAATTTCTTTTCTTAGAAAATTATAACAGTCCAGTTTGTTTTCAAAGGGAATAAATAAATGAGAGTAATAAACCTTTGCTCTACTCTCGACAGTGATGGGGAAGGAATTTAAAACTAGTGAGTTGGTTTCAGGCTAAAATGAGAGAATTACCTACTGGAAAATATCTTTCAAGTATCCTACAAAAACCATCTACTCTGAGATAAACAAAGTCTAAGGATCAATGACTCCACTTTCCTACACAAAGAAAGGAGACCTAAGATGAATTAGGTTCTGATTCAGAAGCTGCCATTGTGTAAAATGTGTGAAAGCAGAATTCTTTCCACAAATAAAATATTTGCGTGACTACCCTAAAGGGTTATAATTGCTTATAGTAACTAATTCAAATAAGTTATTTTCCCTCCGTAGAGTATCTTCACATCTCTAAAATTTTACCAGAATAAAATAAAAGTTAAACTAAATAAGCACTAAGGTACTTCCAAATTATAAAAATCTATGACTAGTCAAACATTTATCAAGTACTTATGCACAATGGTCAAAGCACCTATTTTTCAGTATAATGTGCTGTTTATGACATCTAGCATTCCGAGCAAATGTATAAAATCACTGAGATATAGCCCGGCTGGTGTGGCTCAGCGGCTGAGCATCAACCCATGCACCAAGAGGTTGCTGGTTCGATTCCTGGTCAGGGCACATGCCCAGGTGGTTGGCCTGATCCCTAGTGAGGGGCATGCAGGAGGCGGCCAATCAATGTTCTCTCTCATCAATGTTTCTATCTCTCTTCCTCTCCCTTCCTCTCTTTCTAAAATCAATAAAGAAAAATTATTTTTTTAAAAAGTACTGAGATATTTGTACCAATGTTAACAAAGAAGTTAATGAAACCCACAACATATAGAATTGCATTATTATTTCATATTAGTTCAAATTTCTAAAATAAATTATGCAGTCTTTATGAGGCTGCATTATATATACTTACTTTAATAACAAAGATGAGTCCTATTTTAAAATTATAATTGAGGTATATATATCAGCCTTAAAAAATATGTTAAATGTTCTATGCACTACTGTGCTTAGCATGTAGAGGTGCTCAGTAAATGTTAATATCAGATGGATAATGAATAGATGAAAAAAAAAACATTTTTTTTTTATTTCCTACCTAGCTTACCAAATTAAGTGGTCAGTGAATTTGTGAATACTTATTTCTTAGTACTAGTTTTTGCTCTTCTTCATTCTGAGATTACTTAATTGAGTTATATAAATTTTGGATATATTATTATTATATTTACATATGTATTTTGTATAAGTTAATAGCAAATCTTATTAAGGGATTTCTTCATGTCAAAACAGCATCCATTTAAACTGTTAAAAATACAATTTTTTATCACTATCTTGTTAATGAAAGACAAGAATAACTTAAATAAATTATCTGATCATAAAATAGAAATGCTTTTCATACATGGCAGGAGAGGTAACATAGACAGCATAGGTGGCCCAAGCTGTTCAGGTAGCAATGAAATAGTCAACAGATATGTGGAGCCTACCGTCTTGTAAAAATAGATACATTTAAGTCTATCCTGTAGTCATTTCCTCTTCTTGATTTATGTTTTCTCAGTTGTTTGAAGGCACAGCCAACAGGCAAAGTGGGAGAGATGGCACGTGTGGCTGAGGCTGATTGTACACAATCAGAGTGATTATGTGGAAATCAATCAGAGTTTTCTTCTTAGAATACGCTTGTTCTGACATAATGAGTGACATTCGAGCTAATTTTTATTCATTGCCTTTGCCTTTCACAAAGATCTTTATTTCCCTCAGTGTTATTTTGTGTCTTGTTTTATTATACATCCTGAAAACGGGCAAAAACTATTCCATGCATTTTTTAATATTCTTAAAGTTATTTACTAATGTATTCCGAAACGATTCAACTTCATATATTATGTTTATAAAATAATATATATTTTAAAAAAATCATCAACTGGGCACTAACAAGTCTTTTAGACAGGAGTCTGACTGGTAAACTGTGGTGAAGTAATAGAGGCAATGCCAGAGTTCACATGTAAAAGAAATTGTCAGTGAACGATAGTTATCTTAAGTTATTCTGCAGTTTGAAGGACACTTAAACTTCAATTTCAAATGTTGTTACTTTAGTAGAAAGAATTCTAAGATGACTCCAAAGACCTAGACCTTGTCTATTATGCCCTCCTTTTAAGTGGGGTAGGACATGTAATTTGTTTCTAGCAAATAGAAAATGGCAAAGGTAATGTAATATGTTGACTTATATGCAAAGGTAAAGAAATTCTGCAGAAATAATTACACACACTAATTGGTTGACTTTATGTTTAATAAAAGAGAGATTTTCCTGGGTGGGTCTGATACAATGAAACAAGCCTTTAGAAGAAGCTGTGATCATAAAATGTGAAAGATAGGAAGTAGCACAGGGTCTCTCTTCTACTGGCTCCGAATAAGGAGGCCACTATTCATTTCAATGCTGAAAGAAATAAATTGTGCCATGAACCAGGTATAACTATCATCACTACAACCCTAACATTTTGGTTTTGGCTCATGAAGTGAGATATTAGCAGAGGACCCATTCAGTGTGTACCGAAACTTGTGACTCATGGAAACTTAGATAATAAATGTGCATTGATTAAATCTACTAATATTGTAACAATTTGCTAAAGAAATAGAGAATTAATACATTACTTTGAAAATGTATTTCTAAGAATAAATTTATTCAAAAATTCATATACAAAGTAACTTTATCAACTAGGTATTAGATAAATAAAACAAAGCTTCTCCTCAAGGAACTCCATGTGTGTCTGGAGAGAGAGTTGAGAGAGAGAGAAAGAAATGGAGCAGAGAGGAGAAGAGAGAAAGGAAATTATAGTACAAAGAAATAGTCATCTGTTCAAGGATAAAATGATTGAGTACAGATTACTGTTTTGGGTTGTATATTTCTTTATTAAAAGGAATTTGTATTTCTATTTAGTTATTTCCAACATCGTGCAAGGTATATTTCTGGAAAGGATTATGTGAGAGTGATAGTATTTTTTTTTAGAGAATATCACTGCCATAACATTAAGTTTGGGGGGTAGTAATTAGTTATGTAGCAAGTAACTGGGAAAAGATCTTCCTGCTCACACTGAAAACTGTGGAGAGTCGTTAACATAAGCACGGAACTGGCTCTGCGTATAGTGGCGTCTATGCCAGCTGCAGTGATCATTTAAAAGAGCTATTACTGGTTGCAGTCCACTGCTTTCTATAATACCTAACTGAACTAACATGTGTTAGCTTTGAATCAATGCTAGGCACATGGAGGACAGCTGAAAAATATTAGTACCTTCTTTTCTTAGCTTGGCTATTTTATTCTATCCTTGATTAACAAAATAGCACAGGGTATATACGAAGGCATAGAAATCCTTAGATGCATAGGTAAAGTAACTAAAGAGGATGCTGTTATTTCCTCTACATGACACTATTTTTTATATCTCAAAAGTTTAAGTGGTTTTTAAAATTAAAAAATTTTTTTTTCTTTATTGATTTTAGAGAGAGAGGAAGAAAGAGATAGAAACATCAATGAGAGAGAACATCAACATGCCTCCTGCATGCTCCCCACTGGGGATTTGGCCCACAACCTGGGCATGTGCCCTGACCAAGAATCGAACGACGACCTCTTGGTGCATGGGTTGATGGGTGATGCTCAACCACTGAGCCACACCCACCGGGCTCAAAAGTTTAAGCTTTTAACAAATAAGAACTTTTTACTGAAGTACTTCAATTTCTAATGAGAGGAAATGACCATTTGCTGTTTTAGAAGGCTATAATCTCTTTAGATGTTATTTTTATATTGATTGATTCATAATAAAATTAAGACAAATTTAACCTTACATAGTTGTTTATATAATTTTCACTTCTATAATAAAAAATACTGAGTATATTACAAAATACCAATAGATTATAAAATTTTATATTTGGAGGGAATTTAGATTTCGTATACTCCTAATTCATTGCTTTATATGTCAATGAAGAAATTGAAGTCCAAGATAATGACTGAACAAAAGCCTTGTAACTACTCTGTGGTAGAACCCCCAATCCCCATGCCACATTTCTCTTTCCACATTATGATTATCTGTATATTTTGACTTTCTGTTTAGATGTCTAGACACTACCTCTGACTCGTTTTGCTAATGTGTTTTTTAACGTTTTCTACTAACCTACTCTTAATTTCTCTGTCGCACAATTTGTAAACTAAATGTGTGAGTCCTAAGCTCATGAGCTGCTTGGCCAACTAATCTAATTTTATTAGTTTGAGTATACTTTTTAAAGCCAAAGTAAAGTAATTTTGTATTTCTCTTGTAAATTTTCAGAGGCAAGGAATAGATGTTAAGGAAGAGAAGAGGTCAATCTTGAACCAATTAGAATTCCATTGGACATAGCAAACATTTACAATCAAAACCAACTGGCTAATGAATAAGTAAGTTTAGGCAGTTGATTATATCAATTATCTTGTCACAAAAAGTGCAAAGAAAAAATAATATAGAGACGAAGCATAAGCATCTAACATGAAAAATGTAAAGGCATGTAAATTACACAATTAAATGGGTTATGTAATTCTAATAAATGTTATAAAATGAATTATTTTTTCAATATTTAAACAGATCTGATGATACTATATTTAAATTCAATTAGTTGCCAATTTTTGCCTAGCAGTCTGTGTATAATATATCAAGATCTATGATAAATAGTGGAGACAGAGATGCAAAGAACACACAGCTGATACCCTGAAAGAGAATGCACAATTTAGCCATGGAGGTATAGAAACATCTCAGATTGCCCTCATCTGTAATATCCATTGTCCTCTTCCTCACCAATATCCACCAGTACCTTTGTCCTAGTATCAGGGCATTATTTGTGACTCTTTCTTCACAAACTTACTACTATTTTAGACTGTAAGGACTCTCTGAAAAACAGAACTGGAGACACCAACTCTATCCCCTGCTCTTTCTATTTGGTATCAGATTTGGCCATTTATTGAACTTCTTTGAGACACTGGGTACTACAGAAATTACAAGATACAACTTGCAAAATGTATTTTATAAACTGTTAAATGCTAACTGGCTATTTGTTATTTTTTGTGTAGCTGTTCTTTCCTTGGAAACTTTGAATTTATAGTTGACCATTGAACCACACAGGATTGAACTGTTTGTGTCCATTTATATGTGGATATTTTTCAATAAATATATTGAAACATTTTTTGGAGATTTGAAACTATTTGAAAAAACAGACTAACCACATAGCATAAAAATATTAAACAACAACAACAAAAAATTAGGTTCATCATGAATGCATAAAATATATGTATATACTCATCTATTTTATAATTTACTACCATAAAATATACACAAATCTAATATAAAAAGTTTAAGTTTATCAAAACGTATGCAAACAACACAGACTGTACATGGTGCCATTTTGCAACAGAAAGAAATGTAACCAAAGGTAAAGATTCAATTTTAAATCACAACTGTATAAAATGAAATGTAGTATATACTGTACTGGTGTAATAATTCTGTAGCCACCCCCTGTTGCTACTGCAGTGAGCTCAAGAGTTGCGAGTTTCCTTGTAAAACGCCATGTGACACTGTCTCCACCTGAGCAGTGTCCCTCTAATAACTGGGAATCACAGTAAAATGTGATATCTTGCTTCTTGCATGTTTTTCACTGTGTTTAGTGCAACGCCATAGACCTTGAGTAACACCATGAAAACCATGCAAAGTGCCACTAGTGATGCTGGAAGTGCTCCCAAGAAGCAGAGAAAAGTCATGACATTATAAGAAACTTGAATTGCTTGCCATGTGCCATAGATTGAGGTCTGCAGATACGCTTGCCCACCATTTCAAGGTAAATGAATCTGCATGAGGACCATTGTAAAAAAAAAGAAAAAAAAGTAGAAGAGAAAATTTGTGAAGTCATAGCTGAGGTTACTTCAGCAGGTGTAAAAACCTTGCACTTTTTGTGAAATACCTTTTAATCTTATATTGAATATGTGGCTTTTATGTGTGTGTAACATCACTTTAAGAAAGACATAGACTCTAACAGCATTCGCGAAAAAGCTAAGTCACTATATGACAACTTAAAGGCAAAGGAAGGTGAAGGATCTAAAGTTGGAAAATTTATTGCCGGCAAAGGATAGTTTGATAATTTTAGAAAGAGGTTTGGCTTAAAAAATGTCAAGATAACAGGAGTAGCAGCTTCTGCTGACCATGAGGCAGCAGACAAATTCCCAAAAGCCATTAAGAAAATTACTGAGGAGAAAGGATATCTGCCTGAACAGGTTTTTAATGCAGACTAAATGTCATATTATGGGGGGGGGGGGGGTGGGATGCCAAAAAGGTCATTTATTAGTAAAAAAGGGAAATGAGAACTAGAATTTAAAATAGAAAGGGATAGACTAACTTTGTTGTTTTGTTCAAATGCAGTTGGGTTTCTGATCAGGCTGCCCTTATCTATAAAGCTGCTAACCCTTGAGCCTTGAAGGGAAAAGATAAATACTAGCTGTCAGTCTTTTGGTTGTACAAAAAGGACTGGATAATGAGAACCATTTTTCTGGATTGGCTCCATTGATACATTGTCCCTGCCTTGGCTGGTGTGGCTCAGTTAGTTGGAGCATCATCCTGTGCACTGGAAGGTTGCGGGTTTGATTCCAGGACATATACCCAGGTGTGGGTTCAATCCCCGATCAGGACATGTATGAGTGACAGTCAATAGATTTGTCTCTCTCACATCAATGATTCTGTTTCTCTCTCTCTCTCTCTCTCTCTCTCTCTCTCTATATATATATATATATATATATATATATATATATATATATATCCCTCTGTCTCTAAAATCAATTTAAAAATTCTAACAGATACACTGTCCCTGATGTCAAGAAGTACCTTGTCAGTAAGGGACTGTCTTTTACATTTCTTTTGTTGCTAGACAATGACCCTGGCCACCCAGAACCTCATGAGTTAAACACTGAAGACATCAAAGTGGTCCATTGACTTCCAGACACAATGTCTCTTATTCAGCCTCTAGATCAGGGGGTCATAAGGACCTTTAAAGCTCATTACACATTCTATGGAAAGTGTATTGACAACACTAGGAAAGAGAACCTCAATAGAGAGGACAGCATGAAAGTCTGGAAGGATTGCACTATTGATGATGCCATCACTGTTCTAGTAGAAGCCAGGAGGTCATCAAGCCTGAAACAATAAATTCCTGCTGAAGAAAACTGTCCAGATGTTGGGCGTGACTTCACAGGATTTATAACAGAGCTAATCAAGGAAGTCATAAAAGAGATTGTGGATACAGCAAAAGGGTGGAGGATGATGGGTTTCAAGATATGGATAGTGGAGAAATTCAAGAGCCAATAGACAACACACCGAAGGAAGATAAATTAATGGAAGACAAATTGAGGGAAATGAGTGTTTCCTAACCAGAGCCAGGCCATGAGGAAGAAGATAGAAGAAGCAGTGTCAGAAAACAAATTGACATAGACGATCTGGCAAAAGGGTTTTGATTATTCATGATGGCTTTAGACTGCTTTTATGACATGGACTCTTCTATGATATGAACACTGAAACTAAATCAAACAGTGGAGAAAAGATTGGTACCATGTAGATACATTTTTAAAGAAATGCAAAAGCAAAAATATCATACAGAAATATGATGTATTTCCCTAAAGGTTCACCAAGTGTATCTGCCTCTCCTGCCTTCTCCTCCACCTCTGCCACCCCTGAGACAGCAAGACCAACCCTCCTCTTCCTTCTCCTCAACAGCCTACTCAACATGAAGAACACAAGAAGGTTAAAGACCTTTATTGTGACCCACTTCCACTTAATTAATAGTAAATACTCATCATGCCATATAGCTAATAAACATAATGTTTATTAGTGTATTTATGTGAAAATCTAATAACAATAAGGCAAGAACTGTGTGAAATGTTTTTGTGTCATTATCACTATCTTCATCATCTAAGTATTCACTGTGCAGAACATATGGGCAACACTGGTATTGAACTGGGCAGCCTATTCTTAAACAGTCATAAGGTGAGTGATATTTAATATCAAATTAATAATGTGTTAGGTTTTTTATTGTTTTATAATTTTGCTTTCAAACAGATATATATATAGTATGCCTCTCTCTCTCTTGTAATTGGAGAAACTGCATATTAGCCTATTATCACAGGTGTTCTTTTTACAAAATGTAATAATATTTCTAATACTGTATTATGAATATGACTATAATACAGCATTTCATAAAAAGTTCATAACCATTCATTAGCGTATAGACTAGGCTACTGTGAAACAACCACATAGATCACTCTAGCCAATCATAAAGCAATCATATTGCTGTTTCTTTATTATCAATGCATAAATCTTTGTACCTGCAAATAATATTAATTTCTTTTTCACATTACCTTAATTTTTGATGTCTAGTGTTGGTAATATGTAGAATATCCACAGTCTTTTGAATCATATAAGACAATATTGATATAAGTACTGACAGAAGATTCATCTTGTAAACAGACTACACTGATTTATGGCACTGATAGATAAAGTGTAGTACTGTAAATGTATTTTCTATTCCTTATGATTTTCTTAATAACATTTTATTTTTTTCTATTGTATTATAGGATTACAGTATGTAATACATATAGCATGCAAAATGTGCATTAACTGATTGACTATGTTATCACTAAGGCTTCTGGTCAACAGTAAGCTATTAGCAGTACAGATTTTGGGGAGCCAAAAATTATACCTGGATTTTTTAACATGAAGGGGATTTATGCCCCCACTGATCAAGTGTCAACTGTACTTTGAATGTTACTAATAGAATTTTAAGCTATTTTTTATTGACTTAATATAACATGGAAAATTTTGCCTCTAAAAAAAGTAATCTAGTTCTTCTTTAAAAAACACACATGTGTGAAAGATTCCAAAATGGTGGCAGAGTGAATGGAAGCTCCACAGACCATCTCCCAGGACCAAACTGGAATTACAACTAAAATAAAGACAAATCATCAGGAAAAAGCAACAGAAAAGCAGCTGGAGAGGATCATAATCAGGGACAGACAAAAAGACACTGAATCAAGCCTGGTAGGTCTGCGGAGGCACGAGAGGGCGGGCTGGGAGCCCACAGACAATAGCTGTTTTAGCTGTGAGCAGCTTTCTCAGGGTTAAAATCCCAAGCAGCGAAGAGGGCCGGGCCGGGACAGAGCACTAAATTAGCTACAGCCAGTCACCTTGGGCTCAGCAGAGGGAGGGCGGACTGGACTGGAACTCTGTGGGGACACCCGGGATTTGGAGGGTGCTCAGAGTTTTTGCTGAGTCTCAGCCACACAGGACAGTGGCCATCTTGCTCCTTCACAGGGCCCTGGGGAGAAGAAGCAGCCCCTCCCTCGGAGATTTAACTCCACCCAGCTGGGCCATAGAAATACAAATTGAGGCTCATTAACAACCAGCATCTGCCCCACCCTCGGGAAATCCTCTTATGCTGAACACCTGAGGGAGTTTTTCATTCATCTGAGGGCTACAACCCAAGGCTCATCAAGTAACTGAGACTAATAGCCTCCATGCAAAAAGCTGGAAGATAAATGAACCTTTCCTGGGCTTGCAAATCTACCCAGGAAAGTAAAACTTGACAGTGGTGTTGAACATGGGTCCTCCCACACACATCCAAACCCAGTAGAGGGACCCACAAACAGCAGAACACCAACAGCCACAGGGAAAATTTGGCAGGCTCCAAAACCAACTAAGATAGCCAAAATGGTGAAACAAAGAAACAAATCCCAAATGAAAGAACAAGAGAAAACTACTGAAGATGGGATCAATTAAATGCAGTTAAGCAAGTTATCAGAGGTAGAGTTCAGAGCCATGATCTTGAGGAAGCTCAAAAGCATGAGTAAGGACATCAACATCATGAGTAAACATATAGACACATTGAAAACCAACCAAGTGGAAATGAAGAATGACACAGCAGAAAAAAAGAACACATTGGAAAGAATAACCAGCAGAGTAGAGGAAGCTGAGGACTGGATCAGGGAAGTAGAAGATAGGGTAGAAAAAAATCAACCAATCAGAAAACGAAAAGGAAAAAAAAGCAATAAAAAAACAGGAAGACAGCTTAAGAGAACTGTGGGACAACTGGAAACGTAATAACATACACATCATAGGAGTTCCAGAAGAAGAAGAAAATGAGCAAGGGTTAGAGAATATATTTGAAGAAATAGTGACAAAAAACTTCCCTAACTTGGTGAAGGAAGAAGGCATTCAAGTTCAAGAGGCACAGAGAGCCCCAAGTGGGAAGAACCCAAACAGGCCCACACCAAGACACATAGCAATTAAAACGCCAAAAATTAAAGACAAACATAGAATCCTAAAGACAGGAAGAGAAAAGCAACAGGTTACCTACAAAGGAACCCCCATTAGGCTATCAGCTGACTTCTCAACAGGCCAGAAGGGAATGGCATGAAGTAATCAAGGTCATGAAAAACAAGGATCTGAACCTAAGACTACTCTATCCAGTAAGGCTATCATTCAAAATAGAAGGTCAAATAAAGAGCTTCCCAGACAAAAAAAGGCTAAGGGAATATATTAGCATAAAACCAGCACTGCAAGAAATGTTAAAAGGACTGCTGTAATTAGTAGAAGAAATAGAAAGAAAAATAGAACCACACTAAACAAAAATGGCAATAAATAAGTACATATCAATAATCACCTTAAACATAAATGGATTGAATGCTCTGATCAAAAGACACAGAGTAGCTGATTGGATAAGAAAGCAGAACTCATATATATGTTGTTTACAAGAGACCCACCTCAAAACTAGACTCACATAGGTTGAAAGTGAAGGGACGGAAAAAAATTGTCCAAGCAAACAGAAAGGAAAAAAAAGCTGGGGTAGCTATACTCATATCTGATAAATTAGATTTCAAAATGAAGGCCATAACTAGAGACAAAGAAGGTCACTACATAATATTGAAAGGATCTATCCAACAGGAAGATATAACCTTGGTACATATATATGCACCCAATATAGGAGCACCAAAGTATATTAAAAATCTTCTGGAGGACTTCAAAGGAGAAATTGACAGCAATACAATCGTAGCAGGGGACTCCAACACCCCTCTGACATCCCTGGATAGATCCTCTAGACAAAAAATTAACAAGGAAACAGAGACTCTAAATGATGCACTAGATCAAATGGATTTAATAGATAAATACAGAGAATTACACCCTAAAACTGCAGTACTCATATTCTTCTCAAGTGCACATGGGACATTCTCAAAGATAGACCACATGATAGGACACAAACTAAGTCTCTACAAGTTCAAGAAGATTGAAATCATATCAAGCATCTTCTCAGATCACAATGGCATGAAACTAGAAATCAATTGCAACAAGAACATGCAAAGACATTTGAACACATGGAGGCTAAATAGCATGTTACTAAACAATGAATGGGTTACCAAGGAGATCAAGAAAGAAATTAAAAACTTCCTGGAAACCAATGAAAATGAACACACAACACAAAATCTATGGAATACAGTGAAAGCAGTTCTGAGAGGGAAGTTTATAGCACTACAAGCCTACCTCAAGAAACAAGAGAATTTTCTAATTGAATATCTAACCTCACAATTTAAAGAACTAGAAAGCAAACAAAAAGAAAACCCCAGAGGAAGTAGAAGGAAGGAAATAGTAAAGATCAGAGCAGAAATAAACGACATAGAGACCAAAAAACAATTCAAAAGATCAATGAAACAAAGAGCTGGTTCTTAAAAAAGATAAACCAGATTGATGGACCCTTAGCTAGACTCACCAAGAAACAAAGAGAGAGAACCCAAATACAAAAAATAAGAAATGAAAGAGGAGAAGTAACAACTGACACCACAGAAATATAAAAGATAGTTAACAAATACAATGAACAATTATACGGCAACAAATTGGACAGTCTAAGCGAAATGGACAAATTTCTAGAAACACATAGTCTCCCAAAACTGGACCTGGAAGAGATAGAAAACTTGAACAGACCAATAACAACTAAGGAAATTGAAGATGTAATCAAGACTCTCCCAGCAAACAAAAGCCCAGGCCCAGACGGCTTCACGGGGGAGTTTTACCGAACATTCAAAAAAGAACTAACACCCATTCTCCTCAAACTATTCCAAAAAATTCAAGAAGAAGAAAGACTCCCAAATTCGTTTTATGAGGCCAGCATAACTTTAATTCCAAAACCAGAAAAAGACACTACAAAGAAAGAAAACTACAGGCCAATATCCCTGATGAACATATTAAGAGATGGCAAAATCATGAACTAGCAAATCGGATCCAGCAAGACATCAAAAAAATTATTCACCATGACCAAGTGGGATTCATCCCAGGGATGCAAGGCTGGTACATTCACAAATCAATAAATGTGATACACCACATAAACAAAATGAGAGATAAAAACCATATGATCATATCAATAGACACTGAAAAAGCATTTGACAAAATCCAGCACCCATTTCTGATGAAAATGCTCAGCAATGTAGGAATAGAGGGATCATATCTCAACATAATAAAAGCCGTATATGAAAAACCTACAGCCAACATCATACTCAATGGGCAAAAATTTAAAGCATTTCCCTTAAGAAGAGGAATAAAACAGGGATGCCCACTTTTGCCACTCTTATTTAACATAGTATTGAAAGTCTTAGCCACAACAATCAGACATGAAGAAAAAAATTAAAGGGATCCAAATTGGAAAGGAGGAAGTGAAACTGTCATTATTCGCAGATGACATGATATTATACATAGAAAACCCTAAAGACTCCATCAAAAATCTGCTAGATTTAATAAATGAATTTGGTAAGGTAGCAGGATACAAAATTAACATCAAGAAATCGATGGCATTCTTATACACCAATAATGAACTCACAGAAAGAGAAACTAAAAAAGCAATCCCATTTACCATTGTAGCAAAAAAATTAAGATACATAGGAATAAACTTAACCAAAGATGTAAAGGACCTATTTGCAGAAAACTACAGGACATTGAAAAAAGAAATAGAGAAAGACATAAAAAAGTGGAAGCACATACCTTGTTCATGGATTGGAAGAATTAACATCATTAAAATGTCCATACTACCCAAAGCAATCTATGGATTCAATGCAATCCCCATCAAAATACCAATGACATATTTCACAGAATTAGAACAAATACTTCAAAAGTTCATTTGGAACCAAAAAGACCCCGAATAGCCACAGCAATCTTGAAAAAGAAGGACAAAGTAGGTGGGATCACAATACCGGATATCAGGTTATACTACAAAGCTACTGTAATCAAAACAGCCTGGCACTGGCACAAGAACAGTCATATAGATCAATGGAATAGAACAGAGAACCCAGAAATTGACCCAAAACATTATGCTCAATCAATATTTGACAAAGGTGGCAAGAGCACACAATGGAGTAAAGACAGCCTCTTTAATAAATGGTGTTGGGAAAATTGGACAACTACATGCAAAAAAATGAAACTAGACCATCAACTTACACCATACACAAGAATAAACTCAAAATGGATAAAAGACTTAAATGTGACTCATGAATCCATAAAAATCCTAGAAGAAAATGTAGGCAAGAAAGTTTCAGACATGATATGCAGCAGAATCTTCACTGATATATCACCTAAGGCAACAGAAACAAAGGAAAAAATGAACACATGAGACTACATCAAACTAAAAAGTTTCTGCACAGCAAAAGAGTCAGCCATCAAAATGGAAAGGGAACCCATTGTATGGGAGAGCATAATCGCCAATGATACATCAAATAAGGGGTTAATTTTCAAAATATATAGAGTGCTCATACAACTCAACAAAAGGAAGACAAAGAACCCAATTTAAAATTGGGCAGAGGAACTAAATAGACACCTCTCCAAACAGGACATACAAATGACCAAGAGACATATGAAGAAATGCTCAACATCATTAATCATCAGAGAGATGCAAATTAAAACAACAATGAGGTATCACCTCACACCTGTCAGAATGGCCACCATTAACAAATCATCAAACAACAAGTGTTGGCGAGGGTGTGGAGAAAAGGGGACTCTAGTACACTGCTGGTGGGAATGCAGACTGGTGCAGCCACTGTGGAAAATAGTATGGTGTTTCCTCAAAAAATTAAAAATTGAATTGCCATTTGACCCAGTGACCCCACTTCTAGGAATATATCCTAAGAAACCTGAAACACCAATCAGAAAGAATATATGTACCCTTATGTTCATAGTAGCACTATTTACAATTGCTAAGATCTGGAAACAGCCCAAGTGTCCATCAATAGATGAGTGGATAAAAATGCGGTGGAATACAATGAAATACTATGCAGCTGTAAGAAAGAAAGATCTCTTATCCTTTGAGACAACATGGAGGGACCTTAAGAGTATTATGCTAAGCGAAATAAGCCAATCAGAGAAAGAGAAATACCACATGATCTCACTTATTTGTGGAATATAATGAACAAGGTGGGCTGATGAATGAAATAGACCCAGAGACATAGACATAGAAAGGAGTATGGTTCAGACTGACAAATCTCAGAGTAGGGGCATGGTAGGGGGGGGGATATGAGATGAATCAAAGAACTTACATGCATGTGTGCATAACCAATGGTCATAGACAACAATGCTAAGGGGGTAGGGGTGAGGGGTAGGATGGGGTGGAGGGGACACATGTGATATACAGGGTGGGGCCAAAGTAGGTATACAGTTGTGAATATGCAAAACACTTTATTTTTGTAGTATTGTTTATTAATTACTGTATTAGTTTCCATACAAACAACTACAAACCTTCTTTTGCCCCACCCTGTAGAGTGAATGATCTTTATGCAGATTGTAGAATATTAGTCTTGTCGCAAATTTAATCATACATTTTAAGGGGTTAACATTTTGCTTTGCACTTTCTTTTGATGGGAGAGAAAATTCTGTAACTGAAAGTGAATAGTGAGATGTTTTCATCAAATGTCACAGAAAATATACACTGTTTCAGAATTCACAGTGGTAAAATGACCACTGGGTAGATATTCTGGTGAATACAAAATAATTTTTATCAGTAATTAATGTTAGTACATGTAATATTTTTTCTCCAAAAGAAATATTTTCTTACACTTTCTGGTGAAAATAAAGCTTTCTCCTTTTTTTTCCTAGTAATTTTTGCAACCATATCATACTAAATTTTAAAGCACTTCACAACCCATTTGTGCACCCCTAAATTTGTTACTGTGCGGAATTCTCTTCTGGTATAAGTGGGTCATTTGGCCTTGTTACTTTCCATTCCTATTCCACTGAGGTTAGCCAAAGTTCACTTGCCTTGTCAGTTAAGTTTCTAAACCAGATGAATTATATTTTCTGTAATTGAGCTAACCACAGTTAATTGCCTAATAGACTATGCCTACACTAACTGAAAAAAGAATTAATTGCTTGGAAAAGAATGCATTATATATTTCAGTCACATCTACACAATCATGCTAGAACAAAGTGACAAATAAAGGCATTTCAATGGTGACCAGAGCCAATGGCCACAGCAGAGACAATGCTTCAATTAGGTGTGTGCTAAAACCTTTCAACTTTTTGTGGGTGTTTTCTGGGGGTGGATGTAAGAAATATGAGTTATAAATTGAACTTGTTGAAGCTGAATAAATTATATATTATCATTTTTTCTTTTATTACATAAGAGAACAATGTTAAGTGAACTTTGATGAAGGTTTAGGCACAATTTAAAGAAATATCATTCATTAAAGAAGGCTATATTTTTTAAATTGCAAGTTTTTACTAGCAATGGTTTAGTTCTGCATTTAAAAAATGTATTTCCTAGTCAAGGTATAGTACCAGCTCTAGTAATTTTTTTTTTTTTATTTTCTCTGAAAACCCAAGATTCACATAAAACAATTTGGTACTTACTATAGCCATTTTTACTAGATTTTTTCTCCTATACCTGAAAGGTGCCAATACCTTATTTTACTAAGCCATAATAATAATGGTAGTGAATCCCAACTTTCATTACTTAAATATAAGTGGGATATTAAAGGAAAAGACCAAGATCTTTAAATACATCATCTCCCCCTGCTACACTTTCACAAATTTGCTACAATAAATGGAAAATTAAAAAATATAATAAGAGCTTTAGGTAATCTATTTAAGTATAATTGATAATCAGGTCAATCTCAGAAAATCTTGAATTGGCTGTACTCTAAAATGAACCTACATTTTCTAATGTCTGGAAGCCTTTTCAACTGTTAAATCGATTCGTCAAATAGTTTTTAAAATCAACAATCTTAAATGAAGACTTCAAAACCCAACGTTTTAGAAAAGGCTAGAGAAACCCCAATATATTTGCTAATCTAAGGATCTCCCAAGATAATGGATAAACCAGTGAAGCACCATAAACATGTTCATGAACAGGATCCTATTCATAATTCTAATGTGAAAGAGTCTGTTTATAAGACAGGATAACACCAAGGAAAAATATGTAAAGAAAATGAACCTTATTTATCACCTCCAAGATTTCTTCTTTTTTTCCCCCATTTTTCTACCTCTAGACTCTCCTCTTGCTGATTCTGCTTCAATCCTAGATCAACTAAAATTTATATTAGCTATTTAAATATTTCTTGTGTGCGTTAAAAGTTTAATAGGAAATAAAATGATATTATTGATTAAAAGAAGCAAATGGAGGCTTAAAATGTATCTACGGATTGTAATTACAACTCCAAATCTCCAGTGATTTGAATTGCTGCAGTTCTCTAAATCAAGCCCGCTTCCCCCGCTCCACAACGAAATGCTTTTCCTTTTTTATTCTGCCTAGAAAAGCCTTCTCCTGCCTCATTTCCTTGTGAATTCTGATTTGACACTTAATAATCAGTTCAAGTAATTCTTTTTTTGTGTTTGAAATCCCTGATACATTCTTCACCTTCTCTGAATAATGAATTGCTTACTGGTTCCCCATTGCTTCTCAGTTATAAAATATTTTTAGTACAATTACAGGCTCACATGTCTGTGTCCTGCTTTTGGCGGTGATGAACCTGAAGGCAAGAAGCATGGTCTAGTTTTTTTTTATTTTTTGTAGAGATAAATTATCACATAATAATAGCCCATAAAGTTTAAAGAATACTTAGTATTACTGAATCAAAATGGTAAAAACCGATAAAACTCCTTTTAAAGTGTTAGAATTAAGGCATCAGCCAACTAACAGTAAATTTTCTAGAAAACTGAGCACTTTCTGATGCTTGAAATCACATTAACAGAAGCCATCTTCTTTTCTACTTTTCTTTGCTAGGATAAAAGCTAACTGGGAAGATTTCCCAAATGAAAGAAGATAGCCAGTGCTTTGGAGAAGGGGAAAAATGTTTTAGTCGAACAAGTAGAAGTGGCATTGAGGGACAAGAAATGTGATGGGTGATAAAGTGGATATAAATGTTCCCGAATATACGAGGTAGACAGTGTGTGGGCTTTAAGAGACTAGAAGGTGTAACAGGTAGGGAGAGGCCAGTTGTTGGAATATTTAAAACTCACAATCAAAGCTCTCCTAGTTTGATGCAATGCTAGTGATTACTAATTGAGGCTA
Source organism: Tadarida brasiliensis (assembly GCA_030848825.1). NCBI lineage: Eukaryota > Metazoa > Chordata > Mammalia > Chiroptera > Molossidae > Tadarida > Tadarida brasiliensis. The sequence continues at coordinate 38,056,048 of CM061266.1, forward strand.
CATTTGCTCAAGGTGATTGTATAATTACACCTAACTTCAAATTCCTGATTCAGTTTAGTTATTATGCCTAGCTGTCAACATGGAAAGATAAAGGAGATGGATACACTGCAGAACATTTTGCAGACTATGGATGCTGCAAGGGTAGCTTTTCACTTGATTTGGGCCTTAAATGGTAGCCTAACCACCGAAAACACCATCCATTTTTGGAAAATGATTAATACAGACATGTGTGTGTGTGTGTGTGTGTGTGTGTGTGTGTGTGCGCGCGCGCGCGCGTGCGTGTGTGTTTTGTTTCCTCTCATTGGGAATAGAGTTCTCCATGCCCTCCTGACAGCTTGTCGATGGGAAGGTGTTCATCCCTGCTTTATCTATTGCATATCTGTCAGCTTTATATAAATCTAGTGCAGAGAAGAAGAAGACAGATTTAGGATTGATTAATGTAAAAATACTCTTTCATGAGCAGTATAATGCAAGATAACTTTGAATTTTTTAATTCAATATATTGACTCTTCCAAATACCATGTTATTCATATTTGCTGAAGGGTTCTTTTATAAGTTTCTACCTTGGAACATCCAGCTCAGTGGGAAGATATGTGTTTATATGAAGAAACTGGCTCTAATCCCAAATGAATGTTTGTACAAATCTGCTCTCAGCATTGATATTAATTTATTAGACAATTAGAATAGGGCAAATAAAACAAAGGTTGTAACTTGCCTTACATAGTTTTTTGTTTCCACTCATACCTCTTTCTTCCATATATAAAATTCCTAGTCTATAGGGATATCTTAGTACATATTTATATAGATCACTTTTTTATTTATGGAAGAGGATTGCTTGTTCCCCCAGGTGGTTATAAAATTGCAATTTCGGTTTGACATGATACAAATTGGTTTAGAGAAAATAAATTATTCTAAAGTCTTTAGGAACTGAAATGATGCTTTTGGAGCATAGTAACAAGATAAATAAATCTAGAAGATGGCGATTTTTATCTTTCCAGCACTAGATGGGTTTGTCCTGGATCATGCCTCTGAATTTAGGTCACTGATTTTTATCCAGAGATTTTTTTTTTTTTGACTTGTATAAAGAAATGGAAACTAAGAGCTACCGTAAAACAAAACTAAGTTTACAATCTTTTGAAATGTGTATTTATACAGAGCATGAAATAAAAATACTTTGTTGAAGAAAAGTTGTATTTTTAATGCCACTCTGAAAGACAGACCGAAAATAAAAATTTTAGGAGTGAATAAATAGTTTTGTGCTTTAGTCTTTTCCCCAGGCTGTTCTGCAAACAGGGAATATTGGAGCATGGGAAAATACACTGAGTTTAGAAACTTAATTTATTTTTTAAGTAACATTTTATTAAAAGTTAATGTATGTACAGATCTGTACACAAATCATAAACCATAAGCTCCACAGATTTTAAGTGAACATACCCATGTAACCAGCATGACAGTCAAAATAAGATAATATTACCAGATTCCAGAGCCCCCGCCTCCGCCCCATTCCAAAGATAATTACCAACCTTCCTTCTAACACCATAGATTATCCTTGTCTATTCTCTGGAAGACAACTCTTCCATGCAAATAATATCAGTTCCATTTTAGAAGATCTTACATGTGACTACATTTGTTTGCTTATCAATCATTAGCCAGGAGGTATCAACATGGAATCAGAGGAAAATCACATCTTCAAAGCAAGTTTAACATAACAATGCTCTTCATGATTATTGCAAGTTGATAATGTCACGCAGGTTGAAAGTGAAGTTTGTGTTTTGATGGTTGCCAAATCACTGGTTCCACAAATTTTTGCCTATACTGTTTTTACCCAAGGTTAAATTTAACAAAGTAAAAACTTAGATCACCCATAGTTCATTAAAATGTAACAAAGGAAATGGAATATAGAAATGAGAAACAAGTTTTAAAGATCAGAAAACAGGGAAACAATATTTAAGAATTACATGTGGTTATAGAACATTACATAACAGCATCTTGAAAGAGATTAATTCAGTCACTTCAGATATGATGTTTAGTCTTAACAATTAGTCTTCCATTTTCTATAATCATGTCTCACAGTTTAAAGTGCTCTGTGAGTTCTTACAGGAAAGTGACTATTTCAGGAGCATATAATTAGTTAATCACTTCACTCAAGCTATTAGTATTAAAGATTTCAGGAAATGTTTTTACTTTTGTTATAAAATTAATTGAATTTTCAATTGAATAAAACAAGAAGTTTGTCAATATAAAACCTCCAGTGTCTTGATCTCTCCTTTTCATGCTCATTCTCCTTCTCTTCAGTGTATAATTACTGAATTGGAATAATTTCTGACTTTTCACCTGGTAGAATAACCTGAGAAGGAAAACACTTCTAACTAAGCAGCTACTGAGTTCTTATGATGTTATACTCATAGTATATCAGAAAATTCACTCAGAAACTTAGTGAGGCAAATATGCCCATTTTATACTGTAAAAATTGAAGCTTAGAAAAATATGCAATTTGCTCCATATTATCCTAGCATAACTGCTAGAGAAAAAAGTGGAATACAAACATATTTGACTCTAAGTCTCTATTGAAAGATGTTTTTATATAGTATTTAAGGCTAAATATTATTACTAAATACAATATATTGGTTAATTAACTTTCATCCTTTTCAAAACAAAACATAATTTTAGTATTTATTTTCAGAGTGTAATAGCAAACACTATTTGGATATCTGCCCTGGTATCAGTAGACAGTAGTTATTCAGTGGTTCTCAAAGTGTGGTACTTGGACCAGAAGCATCAGCAGCATCCTTGAGTTCGTTAGAAACAAAGATTCATAAGCCCCACCTTGTATCTCTGAATTTCTGAGCCTAGGACCGAGAAGACTATGTTTTAACAAGCTCTTGAGATGATTATTATACGTGTTGAAGTTAAAAAACACATATTTTTTAAAAGTATGAACTATAGAGCCAGATCATGTATGTTTGTAGGGGTTTACAAGATACTACTGTTGTGACTTTGAGCAATTTAGTTCATTTTTCCAAGTCTCAGTTTCTTCATTTATGAAATGTAAATGATAATAATACCTGTATCACAGAGTTGTTTTGAGGCTTATGTAACACAGATAGAAAAGGGTCATAGCCAGCATTATGTAAATAATTACAAATAAACATACTTTTAAAAAACTCACTTATTTGTGGAATATAATAAACATAACAGTCTGAGGAACAGGATAGACCCAGAGATGTGGAAGTAGGGTACAGACTGACAACTCTCAGAAGAGGGGGTGGGGGGGAGGGAGAGATAAACCACAGAACTTATACGCATATATACATAACTGATGGACATGGACAACAAAGCTGGGGACGAGGTGGGGGGATGGGGAGGAGGATGTCAATGGGGAAAAAAGGAGAAACATCTGTAAGAAAAATAAATTAATAAAAAAAATTAAATAAAAAAAATGCATGCTAATGTACTTGGTATCAAAAATATTCACTAAGTAGCTCAATATTTTTGAATAATTTATTTTAATAATGAAGTGTAATAATGAGTTATTTAATAGAAATAAACATTATTTTTATAATGTTTCACCATTTTAAAAATATATAAAACAGAGAAGGAAGGTGATGGAAAGCTCGTATACATATTATTACACTTTTATGAAGATGATTTCATAGAGAATTCAAAGTAGATGCAATTAGTGCTACAAATTAGAAACTGCAAATGATGATTTAACAAACACATGATTTCACAAACAAATCAAAGAAGAAGGAAAAAATCAGATAAATTTAAATCTCTCCATATAGCTTTAATCTTGTGATAAGCAATTCCCAAGAGAAAGCATGAGATGTTATTCTTCATTCTCAAAAGTAGGAGAGCTTTGAAGTTGAGAACAATTAATGAATAAGCTAGAATAGTCAATGAAAACAATGGAATTCATACACTTGTATTTAAATATAAGGGAATAATATTTAATGTTATTTGCTTTTATACGTAATGCCAGTTTTAATGAGAGTCATGCTGTATGGGTGCACCTGTAGCTGAGTAATCACAATATTTCTGATGGCAAGTTTGCAATGGGGGAAGGATGCAAGGGATCTGAGCAAAGAGAAACAGATGGTGTGTAAATGCCACAACAATAACCATATACTTTGGGGGGACATATATTTAAGTATCTTTATTTTCACAACATGAAGTGAGGGCATCAACTGAAAAATGGAATAATTGTATTCTACAGGATAACGGCGCTTTCCCATGCACTCTCTGAGACAGTTCTCACTATAATGCAAAGAGTTGGATGTTGCTGTTTTCCCCTCTTACTGATAAAGAAACAAAACATTTGAGAATTTCAATGATGTGACCAGGGTCACACAGTTATTAAGTGGCCTAAATATAGGACAACTCCTTAAGGTTTTGCTCCAAAAATTTTGTTTATACTATGCCACACCCTCTTTTAATTTTGTAATTCATTTTCCATTAGAGTTTATATCTTAATAGAGAAAAACTGAAGTGTCTGCAATTAAGAAACACTTGTTTTGCATTTGTATCTATAAATAAAAAGGGTTTGAATCCATACCATAGAGAGCAGTGATAGTATGCTTAAAATATTTTTTTTTCTGGTCAAAAACTACATAACTATTTTTAGGTAGGTTTACATTTTGAAAAAAGATAATCCTATTCTATTGGACAGAAAAGGGTTAAAGTCTCCCACCCTGGGCAGCCGGGCTCCTGTGGACTCAGCAGTGGAGCTGGGCACCCCTGGGCTGCTTGCTCAATAGCAAGACTAGGAATGTTGCATCATGTCTCTACAGGAAACCAACCACTACAGGATCTAGACTCACACCCCTTGGGAGATGGATGAAACTTGATGTTAGAAATGCCTTAGCAGGCTCCAGAAAGCATGGGCTTTATACATGTAATTAAATCTTTTATGAATCCGAAAGTCAATGCTGCTTCTCTTGATATCTGTCTTTATAGAGAACTATAAAGCCTGCATTTTTATTGCTCCTGTGCCTGAGGTCTTGATTGAGTCCTCTCCAGCATCATGCGGACCAGCCTGGTGCTGCCGCTGCCTGCTGGGTGCGCTGTTGGTTTCCTTTATTTACCTTCCCCGGAAGGGATTGCTATGGATGATGGAGTGTGCTATGGACCAAATGTTTGTGTCTCCCCAAAAATTCATTTACTGAAGCCTTCCTTCTGAAATTAGGAGGAGGGTCATTTGGAGGATGGTTAGGTTTTCATGAGGTCTTTAGAGTGGAGCATTCGTAAATGAGATGGATGTTCTCATAAGGAAAAAAACGAAACAAAACAACATAAGAGATGATTTCTCTCTGTCATTCTAAAGTAGGAAGATACAGTAAAAAGGGAATTCATCTGCAAACCAGAAACTGTGCAAGCCTGAATCTGGACCTTGGACTTCCCAGCCTCCAGAACTGTAAAATATAGTGTTTGTTGTTTAAGCCACCTAGTCTATGGCATCTTTGTTATAGTAGCCCAAACTGACTAGGATAGGGAAGTAAAACATTATAGCGGCCAAGACAATATTTTGTTAGTGACTCCACCACCAACTGATCTCCTCTCATATCTTTAGAAAAGTATGTGGTGCAGCTGAGTGGGTGGAGAAGCGGCTGCTGCAGATAATGAGAAAAGGGGGGTAGAGACACCAGGAAAGAAAAACTAGGTTTTTCATATGAAAAGTGATACTATGATCTATTTATATGAATCTATTTTTTGTTCCACTCTACTCAAGCTACATTATTGACCTTCTTAAAAGAACCATGCCTTCTAGGACACAGTGTCCTTTGCCCTTCTTTTAAGACAGACCCTGCTGGCATATAGGAGGAGATGTTTCTCATTGAAATACCATGGGGATTTCTGGGAAAAGTATTACCACTATCATCATTAATCAGTCACATTAATATTAAAACTGTCAGGTCAATAATTATATCTTTCTGCTAACCTTTCAAACCAAAGAATGCAAACATTTTATCTTAAGAATATTTTAAAATCCAATGTTCAGTTTTCTGATATTTACAAAATGTATCTTCATTAACTATAGCTTGATGTGGTCTCAATTCTTACAGTAACAGCTTTGAATTAACAGCATTATGACCAAAAGGCAAATTTACTTGGTTTAATCACAAAATTTAGTTATTCTTAATTCTGATGCTAAGAAATCCAGTGCTTTCTCTCATCAGTAATCAATTAATTTTGTTGATTCTGAGGAATAGGTTAACAAAAATGTAGACAAACTTTAATCAGATTTTGCCTTGTCTACAACTTATTTAGCATATTAATAACTGTATAATAAATTCTAGATGTTTCCTGAAGTCTTGTAATGTTTAGGTTGCAATATTAAAGAACAATGCATGTTCAGTGTCCAATTTGTACAGATCAAGTTGTTATAACCACTATAACCTAAATATCCATTTTTAGTGCAGTTTATAGGAATGCTTAGTTTGATTACAGTCATGTAGAAAGATTTTTGTATAGATACTTATCAAATAAATATTGTAAAACTGAACATGATTATATGCCTACTATGCTAGTAATCATTAGTGGTTATTACTAACTACTAATTACTTAGCTCTATGATACAAAATTTGCATGCCTTATATCATCTGTCATAATGTCTTATGAGGTTGGCATTTTTATAGTTCTTAGTTTACAATTGAGGAAACTAAGTCTCCAAGTTTAGTGATCGTCCCAGGTTTCACAGCAAAGAAATGACAGTTTAAAGTTAAACCCAGATATTTGCAATACTAAAGCCCACGTACTTCCAATTGTCCCCAAATAATTAAGATATAAGCCAAATAAATTGGAAGCACAGATTGGATTCTGAAGTTCAGAAACAGAATAAATAAATAAAGCCCATGTTCTTAGCTACTGCTGTTCTACACTTATTTGCCAACTTGAACTCTGGGGATTCTACAAGTAACCTGTTTGTTAAATCCGTTTGAAACATTCACATTATGAGTTTCTAGAATTACATGCTCTTTTGTGGATGGCAGAGAGATTAAATCACAGAGCTCCAAGTTGACCATATTTGTGTTTAATTTCTATTTGTGCTACTTACAGGTGTGAACTTGGAGCACACCTTAATAACCCCAACTGCGAAGGGTGGGTAAACAAGCCAAGTGTATAGAAGTGCTGGAAAATTAAATAACACAAAGTCCTCAGAGCCTTTAGCCCAATGCCAGCACCAAGAGCTGACAAAAACTGTGATTTTTGTTTTTTCTCTTACTATGTGTATACTTATGTTGAAAGGTAAAGTCTACTAGTCCTTTCCACTGAAAACAAAACAAATGGTAAAAAGGGCACACGTTGCTCTTGCTTTCTTTTGTGAACTCAAGTCCTACAGATGTGACCCATTTGTGTGTCCCCACAAATACAACTGGTTTTAATAGGGTAGTCGTGTTCCCTGGTTCCAGAGTACTTTTTACGCAGTCTCATCGCTTTCAGTAGTAACACAGTTCGTCCAGTAGATTGAAATACAAGCTTTGAAATAATATTTTGTTGTTTTTTTCTTCTGCATCATTGTTTTTCATTTTGCTGCTAATTTTTTTTCCCTGCAGAATGTCTCTTAAAATCACACCCCTTCACTATCGAATCACTGACTTCCTGTTTCTTAGTCCTTCAATACACAGTTCAAATAACTGTTCGCCATTTTTTTCATTTAATGAGTAGTTGGTTAGCATCAACAGTGTGTCAGTCTTCCCTTAGCATCTAGCAAGATGCAGACTCCCAGGGGACTCACAGTGCCAATCTCCTTGGGTCTGACCCTTGCTTGTCCCACTGCTCCTTCTCAATAATCCTCAGTGTCACACCCTTCTGCCCCCACTCTCCTGGCTACACCTAGGACTGTGTTAGCACCTGCAAATTCTTCCTCTCTGAACTATGAAAGATCAATATCTGCAATCGGCAAGTCACATTGTCTCTCATGTTGTTATTCCCCAGTGCCTTCTATGCAACTTCAAAGTTAGTGTTGTGTTTTTTTTTGCTGTTTTTTCTTCCTGCTGCTTCTTTTTCCTTAGTCAGCCAGCCCATAATTTGATCCATTTCCTCATAGCATTCTTAGGAACATTTCTCCCCCTCCCTTAGTGCCACCCCCTTCTTTTTCAGCCACCCTTTTATAAATATTTTGACAATTAACAACATACTTTCAGAGTGCCTAGACTCACGTGGCTAGAGGAAACTGTGTAACAGAAAGTGACCACGCAGATGGGGGGCAGGAGACACTTCGAGTTTCCAGCTTCAGCTGGCCTCCTCATGGTTGTGCCTTAAGCTATGGAATAAAAACCAACATCCTTAATCTTGTTCTAATTTATGCTCATTTCTCTAATCTTTCCTGCTACAGTTTTTCCCTCACACATCTTGTTTTCTAGCCACATTAAAAGGCTTTTCATTTCCCACACAAGCCTCTCTGCATCCTCTCCCTGCAACTCCCTTCTTCACTTTGTTCATTTTCCAGACTTTCATCTTTCAACACTCAATCCAACATCCTCATCTATATGATCGAAACATTTTCTTTTGGGCTGAAGTAAAGATACTCTCTCTGGGCTCTAATAACTTCAAATGCATATTTACATTTTAGAGCATGGCTGTATTGTATAGGAACATCTAGATTCAGAGTAGCAAACATGAGAGATATAGTGTATAAGAGGCATACACTGTAGCACTCAGGTTATGATAACTATTCAATAAACTGATAGATGTGTGGGGACATTGTAATTTGTAGAGACTGAATATCTCATGTTTTGAAATTCAAGTCATTTGGAACTCAAATGAAGTTTTTATGTGTAAATTTGGTTAAAGATGGCAAACTGAAAATATATATTTGTTTACTTATGTTACCAAATCTTTGTTGAGTTTTACATCAATACATAGAAAACAGTAAGCATATGAAAGTTAACATGGAAGTAGCAATCCACATCTGAAATATGTGTGAGAGACTAAAGCACAGGAATTACATATTGGGGAGCCAAAGAGATTTGAGGTTCATAGTCAGAGGTAATGCAGACAGAGAATTGGGTTCAAAGTAAAGGCACATAACCAAAGGTGGATATTTGAACAATTGAGCCAATTAAGCTAGCTCATATATCCATCGCCAAAGAGGAGAGCAAGTTGGAATTTACAATCAGTTAAATACTAGTGATTTGTAGATGGAAGTAAATGAGTGAACAGTGTGAAGACAGCCAAGGCTGCTAGTGCATCTGTTGGGGCCCAGGTGTAAAATTCTCCCTACTTTTGATCAGTTGGTAGAGGAAAAGGGCAGTTTGACAGCCTGCTCTATGTATGACCTGACTTAAGTGTTTTGTGTTATTTACAAATATTAGAACATTTTTTGTAATATTGTCAGCCTTCTCTATGCAGTGGTAGGTAAGAATTAGAGGTCTCTTTCCTCTGGTGCCTTGTCATCAAGCAGGAACCAAATCAGTTGTACTAAACTTAATGAAGTTGTCACTCTGTCTTTAGTTTGCTTATGTCTTTTTACACATAGTATAAAATGTTTGCTAGAGCCAGAGGACAAAAGATTCAAAAGACAGAATTCAGTTAAACTTATGGTCAGATAAAAATCATTGAATCAGCTGGAGGGCTCAGTGGATTGAGTGTCATCCCATGGACTGAGAGGTCCCTGTTCGATTCCCGGTCAGGGCACGTGCCTGGGTTGTGGCCTTGATCTCTAGTGGGGGACGTGAAGGAGGCAGCCAGTCTATGTTTCCCCCTCACATCGATATTTCTATCTCTCTCTCCCTTCCTCTCTTTCTAAAAAATCAATAAAAACATATTTAAAAAAGAAAAAAGAAAGAGAATATCTTTGTTCTTATGACATACACACTAAAATATTAAAGAAATAAGGACATTCTACCAGCAACTTACTCTCAAATGCTGAGTGTGTGAATGGACACACACAATACACACATCACATGGAAATGATGCAGTCAATAATTAGTGAATCTGGGAAAAGTGTTCATGGGAAGGAGCTCTTTGTACTATTTTTACAACTGTTTTGTAGGCTTGAAATTATCTGCAAATAAGAGTTTTAAAAATAGCAGCTTAGGGAAGATAGGCATAACACCATTTTAGGTTAATACATATTTACACAGCTCTCTTTATTTATTGAAATCTGCCCAACATCTTGGCTTCACACTTGGCGCTTAACCCCTCGGCCTTAATTATGTACTTGGTGGTATAAGTGTGGGCACCACTGTAAGTGATCTTGAGAAATACAAAATTCTAGGTACTACATAGTTGCCTTTTAAATTGTTACATGTCACCAAGTCACCTTGACATGAGATGGCTTTGAACTACTCATACTCCTTTAGAAAACTTAAAACAAAACTAAACCCTCTTTTGATTTATATTTCTTAAACTAAAGAAACTATGAAAATTTGTATCTTTTGATGTTTATTTCATCTAAACAAATCATTAGATTTGAGAAAATAATTTAAAAATTAACAGAAGTGATAATTATAAATTACATATTTACAGTGACTTTTACAAAAGATGTCTGTACAAAACATTGAAAACAACAACAAAAAAAATGTTATTGGCTTGAAATGTGCATGGAAGCTATTTCCTAAAATGCAGACTGTCTTGTAAACACCTGAACAGAAGGCATTAAAATTAACAAAACGGTGCTTTATTGGCCAGCCTAGAAATTGTTCTCTCTTGCTTCTCACTCCCGCTTCTTCCTTGCTCCTGAGGCCTTACTACCAGCAGAAGACTGAGATTCATCTGCACTCCACTGAATATGTGTAACCAGCTGTGATTTTATTTTTTTGATGCTGCCACATGAAAAAACGTTTTTTTTTCTTGAGCTATAGGTGTTAATTGGTATCTTTGTATCTTGCTAATTAAGTCCTAGCAACACCTTTTCCATCATCCTCTTTTTGCATTTAATCAGCTCCCTTGCTGTATTAATTTATTGGATAATTACATAAAACCAAAAAAAAGTTTAGTTTCTTTAGGCATGGTTTTGGAAGATACACCTTGAATAGTCAAAGATTGATAAAATGTATACATTACAAGAAAAAAAAATCAGCTCAGGAAGACATATACTTAATGTCAGCTAGCACACCATACTGACACTTTTTTAATAATGTTCTCCTTAGGGCATATACAAAAAAAGAAAAGATTGATTCAAACGCCCGGGTAACAACAATCGTTTTGGTGTACTAAAACAGAATCACATATGGTACAATATGATATTCATACCAGAAACCTTTGCAATATTCAAGCACAACAAACAAATTATCAGTTAATCAATGTGCCCTCTGGACTCTAATTATTATTTTTATTTTATTTGCATGTTCATTTTCTTTCTAAAATTCCTTTTTTATCATGGGCCAGGCATTATTAAGATTTTTGCTATTTATTATGATGCAAGAATTTACTTGACAAATGAAGAATGGAAAAATCATTGACATACATTGAAACTACTTATTGATTAATATTATAATACTTTCAGTTTATCAGCAGTTAGGGAATTTTAGAAATAATTTTGATTGAGAACATCAGATGTCATTGATTCTATGCTCCTGCTTCTAACTCAAACTGGTTCAGGCTGATAGCTTTCTAATTTGTCCAATATCTTCAGAAAGGTTAATTACATCTTTCATTGCTCTACTTTTGTGTTTGGTTGAGCAGAGGTTTTCAATGGATTGACATATCTTTGCTAACCATTTGGAAATTTAAATATTCAGGGTCAAAATTCTCATCTTTTTAAATATCTATCAATTCTTTCCTGGTCTGTGTGGCTCAGTGGATTAAGCGTTGTCCCATGGACTGAGAGATGTTACAGGTCGATTCCCAGTCAGACCACATGCCTGGGGTTTCAGGCTGGATCCCCAGTAGGGGGTGTGCAGGAGGCAGCTGATCAATGATTCTCTCTCACATCAATTTCTATCTCTATCTCTCTTCCTTTCTCTCTAAAAAAATCAATAAAAACACAAAAATAAATAAATATTTATCAATTCTTAAGGTACAGGAAACATCTAAAAACAAAAATATCAAGCTATAAATATTAATACTAAACAGATAGGCATAAATCCAATAAACACTAAAATTTTATTTAGTGAACAACAAAATATACATTTCTGCTGAAAGTCACAATACAATACAATCCTTCAGGTATTCTCTGATAGCTATGATGGCAGAAATGACTACTATTGCTGCCCAGTTCTGGTAACATTGAGCCTCCCAGCTGGGATTAGCACATTTTAATAAGAAACCTTAAAAAGTGAAATAATAAATCCCCAAGGAGATGATGCTGTCAATGTCTTCTAAAGGAATAGTACCAGTACTTCCTGGCTGTCCATACTATATCAATACTTTGCTCTAGGATAGAAACAGGTGTGTAGAGAGGTTGTGAGCTTGAAAACAAGATCATTTGTCTCTGCTTGATTTTAGGGTGAAATGCATTAGAGTAAAATTTTTTTCCAGTGTCATTAGTCACTCAGGAATTGAGAAAGAGAGTTTTTCTCCTGGATATTCAAGAAGAACCAAAATCAATAATTGACAAAGCAATCTGAAACTTCTACTGCCATTGCTTTTGCTCTGCCTCCAATGCTAACTTAAATCCCTCATGGCTGTTACAAGTATAAAGGGGACTAGAAGACCCAGAGAGGCAATTGGAGACAGAGATAGCAGAGCTGTGAGAAGATTGTTTGTAGAAAATATTCTTCCCATGTGTGGATTTGGCCTTTGAAGCAAAGAATTACAACAGGAAATTAGGAATAGGCTGGCGCAACCTCATAAACAAGTACAAAATTGTGTCAGCACACCAAAATATTTCACTAGACTGCCCTTCCCTCAGGAGGTTCACAGGTGGTATAATAAATGAAATCAGCAATCCTTCCTACATGTCTAGCATATATGATTATTTTGGCTCAGCCGACCATTAGTTATTTGTAAGCTGGGGTATAAATACAGACACTAGTTGAATATTTATGTACAGCTCCAGAAGCCACCTTCATTAATTTGTCTACATATGGGGAATATAGCTCTGGGGAAATGGAAAATATTTACTCTGGGAGCCCATAATGTAATGCATTAAATATGAATGTGCTCGGTGTGGGGGATCCTGGAACTCTTGGTAGGTGTTGGGTCCCTATTGACCCTTTATCTTTTCCCTCTTTCTACAATTGAATATAAAACTGAAAAGCTGCCTTTAACATTTTGCAAACTGTGATACTGCCAGACTCATCTTCTAAGAAATTCCCTAAGTTTTTATCCAGGCATAATATATTTTATTAGCTAACTTGAAGCAAGTCTCTCCTCAGAGCCCAACTAAACATGACATTAAATGTTCTTTTGCCTTTGTAGAAGAATAACAATCTGAGACTCCTTTGTTTTTCACCGAACAATAAAATTAACCAGTTATTGAATTTATACTGTCATTAGAGAGCCATTGTTACTGTTCTTTCAACAAAATAAACTACTCAAAGAATAAACAAACATAAAAATTAACACAGAAAAGAGTATCATTTATGTGCATTTCCCCCTGGATATTAGATTTGGAATGTAATCACAGAAAATAGTCTCAATGTCAAAGATTCATTGCTGTAAGACAAGGCTATCACCAAAAGAATTCTAATTTTCAACTTTCTTTTCATTTATTGGATAAAGTCTCATTCTTCTTTTGTATAAAGAATAATTATAGTGATTTGCTAGAGTAAAGTACTTGAAAAGTATTTGCTAAAATTTGGTGGAGGATTTTCTTCAAATTTTATTCCACTCTGAATATTTATAGATACAGTCAATTCTGAGATTCCCCCCTCCTCAAGCTTAAATTACTTTCCTGAATCACTCAGCTTTCTCTGATCCAAAGCAGCCGCTGAATTACATAATGAATTTTGCTCTGATTATCTTTAGTCTCCCAGGAAGGGACACTAACATTTTGTAACATTTAAAGATAAAGGAATCAAGTGGCATCTCAAACTATTAACCTTGCTAAGAGGTAAGCTCCAAATCATAAAATAGTGTGCCTGACCAACACCTCAGTCAAAAGTGATTAAGTTTAATAGATTTGCCAAAGGAGATGTATTCTAGAATTACCTAGGGAGTTGTTAAAGATTCCTGGACTTCATTTTGACCTTCTAGGCAGAATAAACACTAGTGATTTTGGAAATCATTTTTTTATAATTCTATTAAATTCTACCAATCTTGTGTGATCTCTTAATTTCAAGAAGAAGCTATTTTTGTTCATTTAAATAATTTATCCAAAGTTAAATATGCTTTAGTGGTAGAGAAGGATCAGCTTTTTAAACTCCGAGTCCAGTACTTTATAAAATGTGTTAAGAACTGATAGGAAGCATGTTTCTCATTGCTTTCCTGCATAAGGCCAGCCAAACAGGATATTTAGTCAAATAAGCAGATTAGGGTATTTAGGATGTTTTCTAAAGTTATAGAGTATTTAAATACCCTTGGAAAATAGTCACAAAATTACTTTTTGTATCTCTATCTTCTATAATAGCATTATTAATACAAAATGAAAGAGTCTATCAAATGTTTACTGCAACTACCTAGCTATCCTTGGCCTTTAGGACATCCATCTCATTTGTTAGAAGAGATACTAATAGTTTTTATGTCTTATTTTCATTATAAGATGAAAAGTTAGCTTTTAATAATCCCATTACATTAAATTGAGGAATAACAAAAAAATGAACAGTTTGAACGCATTTATTTGGAATATATTAGTGAATTCTAAAACAAAAAAAACAAAAAACCTTCAGCTGTGTGTGTGAGGAAGATATAAAAACAGATTTTGGTGAAATGCAAATGGCATTGGAAAATTTAATGAAATAAAAATAGAGTGGTAGCCCTGCCGGTGTGGCTCAGTGGTTGAGCATCAACCCATGCACCAAGAGGTCACTGGTTCAATTCCTGGTCAGGGCACATGCCCAGGTTGTGGGCCTGGTCCCTGGTGGGGGGCATGCAAGAGGCGGCCAATCGATGTTCTCTCTCATCGATGTTTCTATCTCTCTCTCCCTCTCCCTTCCTTTCTCTCTAAAATCAAGAAAGAAAGAAAGAAAGAAAGAAAGAAAGAAAGAAAGAAAGAAAGAAAGAAAGAAAGAAAGAAAGAAAGAAAGAAAGAAAGAAGGAAAGAAAGAAGGAAAGAAAGAGGTAATTGCCATCACTCAGATTACGAGGGTTGACATCACATTTCTCCAAAGGACAAGCATAGTGACAATTCAGTCACAAGTTAACTCCAGAATATTGGATCATTTATCAGAATAACGATGCATTTCACGGTAAGTCTTGAATGAAAGAGATATCGGGGATTACAGTGAGGATGTGTTTTGATTACATTATTCCAAATATGAGAATATTCTGAAAGCAATGCCAGGGTTATATGGGTTGTGCCAGTCATGCAATATGTTAGGCATCCATATCAGTTAGGAATATTTTTTTGTCTATAAATACCATATATGCCAATAGACTATGACTTAAACAAGTGATATGTTTATTTTTCTTGTGGAAGAATGAATCCAAAGTTAGGCAGTCCAGGACTGGTTTCTCAATCCCTTTTCCTACATCTTTTGATGTCCTTTCATTGTAAGATCTTGAGAGTAAAATAATGAAATGCCTTCTCCCCTACCTTTTAGACTAGGGGCATCATTACATCATCATAGCTTTAGGATGATTGTAGTCATAGTAATATGTAATGTGGCTTGTAGAAAACAAGTGTGAAGGAAGGGAGATGACCTTCCAAAGTACTGATTTTGTAGTTTAAGGTAATGAAAGACAAAGCTAGGTGATGTCACACAAAATGAACAGGCACTTTAAATCAGACAGACAATTTTCAAGAGCTAAATACTTCTGTTTCTTTAAATATATAATTAGTTATAAGGGATAAAGATTCAGTTTTAAAGATGTAACCCAGAACTTACAACTTTCAGTTTATTTATCAAACATTGCCACAATAATGCTGCATAATCATCTATCACAAAATGTCATGACTTAAACAACAAACATTTATTCTCAAGCCATTCATTCTGTGGTTGGTTGACATTTAGTTACTTTTGACTTGGTTTACTTGGGTGGATGGATCTGCTTCAGGCTGCAAGTTGGCTGATCTTGGCTCAAAATGTTTTTCTGAGGCACAGACTGAAGTGATAGGAACAAACCAACCCATGGATGTTCTTCTAATGCAGAGACAGAAGTTTAGGACAAGTGACCACGTGAACATATTTGACTAAGTCAAAAGAAAAGGATTTGCAAAGTACACACCAGTGATCAAGAAGCCCTGATAAGGCTACTGATGTATAATACTACTTCTACTGGGGAATGGAGTATTGGAAACTCTGTGTCATTCATATAAAATCATTAAATACAGTGACCTACTTAAACTTTAAGCGGTCTGTCTCAAATTTATTTTTATTTTTTAACAATGAGGCTTCTCACTAAAGAAAGTATACAATCGTCAAAAACAAAATAACTTTGATGATTGAGAAAGTGATGTCCAAGTAGAAGACAATGAAGAAACAAGCTTTCCAAGGTGGATCAATGTCTCCTAGCGTAGGCTGGAGAGAGAAAGGATTCTCCCAACAGAAAGGAAAAACATAGCACTAGGAATTGACTTGAGGACGCTGGCCGAGTTCCTCCTGGTTGATGATTTAACTGCTCTCTAGCGGAAATACCATCATTTATATAACAAAATCCACATATTCTGTATTAATTGTGAATTGATATATAATTGGTTTATGGACAAACATAGAAAAGTTAAGATTTTAACACTTATCTACATATACCATAATGCTTTTTTATGACAGTTTTTCTTAGTAATTTAGACAGAGTAGAATTTGTTGGTATTATTCTTATATGAAGTAAATATTTAATATTTATTAGGTGATAAAATAAGGTTTAGTTTATTGTTTATATCTTCAGAGATACTAAGCTAAAAACCTGCCTATGTTTAGCCACCATATGTAAATTGACAGAAAGGTATTCCCTTTTTTTTTTTTTTTTTTTGGTCCCCTGAATGGCCAACAAAGAGCTCTACTCAATGCTGGCACTGAACTACAAAAAATTTAGAAAAGTATTTACTTTTAGAAAAATAAGAAAAAAAGCTATATGAGATTTAGATAACTATTTACTTTTATATAAAACAACAAAAATTTTAAGCTATAATTTCCTATAATGTAAATTATAATTTTAAAATTATATAAAATTGTTGTTTCTTAATATTATTGTTATAACATTAGAATATTTTCCCCATTTTTTACACTATTCAGTTCTATTATAGGTATATTATTTTCAACATATGAACTACCTTTTAAATATTATATTCTTTTTTATAGTTTATTTTTTATTATGATAATTTTGTTCAACTTTTGTATTACAGATGTTACTCCTTTTTCCCCATTGACTCCCTCCTCCCTGCTCCTCTCTCTGCCCTCTCCCACAGACTTCACCGCACTGTTGTCTGTTAAGTATAACATTCTTTTTTTTTTTTTTTTTTAATCCTCACCCGAGGACATTTTTCCATTTTTTGTTCAGATAGAGTGGGAGGGAGAGAGAGGAAGAGAGAGAGAGAGAGAGAGAAACATCGATGTGAAAGGGACACATCGAGTGGCTGCCTCCCACATGACCCAACCAGGGCTGGGGACAAACTGCAACCGAGGTATGCGCCCTTAGAGGGAACCAAACCCAGACCTCTCTGGACCACAGGCCGACGCTCTAACCGCTGAGCCAAACTGGCCAGGGCAAGTATTATATTCTTATGCCCATTTCCTTGTCAGGATAACTAAGCCTTTATTTATAGAATGCAATTGCTCTAGCAGCTGGTTCAAAAAAAAAAAAAGATTCAGTAATAATAATCATATCTTTTATATGATTAAAATGTGAGGACTGAATTACCGAGGTATTAGGTCATTTAATTTGTCTAACCTAATTTCTAAAGTTATTATTAAAGTGTATTAACTTTAGAAGAGACATCAAAGGGAAACTATTGCAACCTAGCATTAACAGCAGGCCTCTCCTCACCAACATTCTCAAATGAGCTGAACGATAAAGCCCTAGTTGTATTCTCATTAGGTATGTAGATTAGAAAGAAGTTTTTGAGTGACATTTTTTAAGGAACACTGTTAAATGTGGGAAAGGATATGACTCATGGTAGGAAAAGAAGGTCATGTAAATTGAAAGTTCAAAAACTGCATAGGAGAATTTTACCAGACCGAAATTAGCTAATGAAATGAAAAGTAAAGTAAATGTAATTGCCTAAAACACATAAAAAAATAAAAATAATAAAAACAATGAGAATGGATGATGCTAAGAACGGCAGGAGAATTAAGCCCAATTTATTAATTACTTAGAAGATCTTATACTAACCATTTATCACCTGAGCAGCATAATTGGTTAAATAATTAAACTTTAAAAAATGTAGTGACTTACACAGAAAAGAACAAAAGTTACATATGAAAGACATGCGCAGCTTCTTTTGTCAAGGTGATATTACTATGAGTAATTAAATAAAGTTGTAAGGAAGGATGTATTCGA
The DNA here is from genome assembly GCA_030848825.1 of Tadarida brasiliensis. Taxonomy (NCBI): domain Eukaryota; kingdom Metazoa; phylum Chordata; class Mammalia; order Chiroptera; family Molossidae; genus Tadarida; species Tadarida brasiliensis. The sequence goes on from CM061266.1 coordinate 38,074,528, forward strand.
TTTTTTATAGAAAGTGTAGATACATCCTGGGCATTCGAGTTCTTTGGCTTTTGGTTTCTTATTGTTTTTATCGTATCTTAAATTAGGGGGAAACAATTTATTATTTGCTAATTTTTTCTTAGGTTTTAATATAAAACTGTTATTTTATTAAATACTAAGTAAAGTTTTCTCTGATTTATGCAACTAAAATATTTGGTAAAGAGAAAAAGACCTTAAAAATGGAGTTAGGTTTTGTTGACATGGTCTGGCTATCTTGCTAAGATATTTGACTTTGCTGCATTCATAATGGCCACTATTACTCTGATTATTTTCACATTGCTTTGTTTCCACCAATACCACACTTAAATAATGAGAAACAGAGGATTCAGGGGACATGTAATATTTTTCTTGTGAAAAATTCCTCTTTAGTCAGTGCATGGTCAGCTGGAAGAAATAATTTATCAGATATTCTTCCCCACCAAACAGTAGTGATACTCATTCAAAGATTTCTTTGTACTAAAAACATCCATTAGGTTTGTGCTGACAGCACAAGTAAATCCCAACGTCATTGGACTTTAAATTACTCTGAGGAGTACAGTCAGAAGGAACAAGACAAACTTATTTTTGCAATGTCATTCGTCAGTCTAATGGAAAACAAGTTATCAGTTTTAATACAGATAGTTCTATCTAGCTATCTGTTGTCCACTCTTTGATGGTGGCTCTTTAGTAAGGCTGGCTCTTCTCGTGCATTGAAAATGGATACTAGCACTTTCTAAGGGTATGTGCTTTTTTGTTGGCATCCACTGTGCAAAACTGAATATATTTTTCCAAAATCTTTGATGCAGAAAATTTCTGATTGGACAGTTTAGGTCACATGCACACCCCCGAACCAATCACTGTGATCAAGGGAAACCAATATGCTAATTGACTTACCCAGGATCCTCTTACCAGAGATAGTTTCATCTAAAACACAAACATCTCACCCTGGCCAGTTTGGCTTAGTGGGCATCGGCCTGTGGATCAAAGAGTCACGGGTTCAATTCCCTGTCAAGGGCACATACCACGGTTGGAGTCATGCAGGGTTATGTGGGGTCGTGTGGGAGGCAACCAGTCATCAGTCTATGTGTCTTTCTCTCTCTCTCTCCCCTTCCCACTCTAACTATAAACAAACAAACAAACAAACAAACAAACAAACAAATAAATAAATAAATAAATAAGTCACAAACATCTGAAGTGGCAGAGGATTGGTTCCCTGAGCAAAATTAACCTAATGCTGCTAAAAGACTGGGAGATACATGCTGAGAAGCAAACAATAAAAACATCATGGTTATAAATGAGATTTGCTGGCCCCATATACTCTACTTTTCTGTTTTACCATATCAGAAAATCTGCTGCAATTAAGAGTTCATCCAAATAAATAAATTTGCCTTTAATGAAAATCATTAACAACATAACCAACATAGTAGTTACGTCCAATTGTCCTTATTTAAACCTTTAGCCATATTCATTTCTAAAGCTACAGAGTTAACATTATGTGTGTTTTTTGCCACCCCACTGCCCTCATGAGAAGGTATCTATCATGGGCTAGAAAATACAAATATGAACAGATTTGTAGGATGTAGTTTCCAGAGAACATTAATATCTTCACTGACTCTTAAAGGATGAATAGAGGTCATCCATTCTGATAATGGGAGCAAGGCTTCAAAGCAGTGTGCAGAGCAATGCCATAGGGAGGACCAAATAGAATGGTATTTTCAAGTCATTATATTGCTTGACCCAAAAGTGTGAGGGGATAAGATGAGGCAATAGTCAGTGGGAATTAGATCTGGAAAGGTCTTATATTACCCAAATAAAAGCTGGAGATGTATTTTATCATGAGTGGAAAACCACTGTAAGAATTTTCATAGGTGACCAACATTAGTGTTTTCACCTATATTAAAATTAATTTTGGCAATAGTGTGGAGAATCACCTGGGTAGAGTAAAACCATCAGTGAGGCTGTATGGAAGCTATTTCCAAATTCCAACTGATGAAGTCCAAACCAAGGAGGCAGAAGTAGCTTTGATGAAGTTTAGTCAGATTCTATAGGACTTGGAAGATAATTAAATATAGTAGATGAGGAAATGAGAATCAGAAAAATATGATCTCGTTTTGTATTTAGTATGTTGACGTGCAGTAGGGTAGTTCATTAACAGAAACAGAGATTGTACTAGAAGGAAAAGGCTTTGCAAAGAAATGAATTCACTTCAAATACATTAAGCATGAAGTGTGTGCAGTATTAATATTTTGCATTGAGTTCCAACAGGCAGCTTAATGTATTTGTCTGGAGCCCTATAAAAAATATAGATGTGAAGTATTTTCTTGAGTGTCATCGGTATAAATATAGCAATCAAAACAATGAGAATGGACTGCAGGTGTGACTCCGCTGGGTGTCGTCTCATGTACCAATAGGGCGCCAGTTGGATTCGCCCTCAAGGCACATGCCCGGTTGCAGCTCGATTCCAGTAGGGGGCGTGCAGAGACAGCCAAGCAATGTTTCTCTCTCTCCCTCTTCCTTCCTCTCTCTAAAAATCAATAAAAACATATTAAAAACAAAAAACAAAAACGAGATCATTCAGGGAGGGTGTTTTGAATGAGAAGTAAGCAAATAGAAGATATTTGGATAATGCTCAATATTTAGGAATGAATTAAGAATAAGGAATCAGTCAAGGAGCTGAAGAATTAAAGATCAGGGAAATAGGAGAAAAACTAGGACAGAACTCTGGTGGAAGCAAAAGAATGAGCACATTTGAGGAGAAAGTAGACTATAATGAGCAGATACCAAGTAAAATAAGTAATGATGTATTTGGTAGAGGCTGCAATGGCCATTTCCAGTTATTACATAGAACTTCACATTTGAAATCACAATTTCTTTTGAAAGTAGTATAACTGAACATTGTCTTATTTTAAAAATACTATCTATTGAGTTTTAGAATCACACAATATTGCAAGTGGGATTTCTTCAGAGATCTCTAAGTCTCATCTTCTATTTTCGCACATCAAAATTCTGAGGTTTGGACTATGTCAGGTTTTATCCAAGGTCACATAGTTAGCTGGCCATTGTATCAGGACCAGAATTCCATTATCCTGATTTCAGTTCATTTCTAGAACCTTTATCAACTTACCCTCCAAACATAAACTATCTTTTTATTTTTTTAAAACAGATAAACTCTTTTACATCAGGTCTTCCATTTTTTTTTTAATCTCTTCACTCTTATCAGCTATCAGTTCATCCAGATAGCCCTTTCTTTTCTTCTCAGCCTGAATAGAGTGAGTACCAATCATTTCCCCTCCGTCAACATAATTGATTCCATCACCTTTTATCCTTTACCTCTACCTGACCCTGAAAATTACACATCAAGAACAATCCTATGATCTCCTTTTGGTCTCCATACCTATGTTACTAAACACAAGCTGCAATTATGTGAATTAGTTCTAATTCTTGCCATTCAAATCTTTCTTGAGTCCACAGTGCTGTGCAGAAAATATTTTCCTATGCACTCGGTCAGCATTTGTTATGATTTTCCTCTATGGTTAAACTTTCCCTAATTTTTAAAGTTTATTTTCAAACTCTCCTTTCCTGAGATGCAAATGAAATTCACCTGATACTTTAGAGCTAGTAAACAATGTTGGAAAGGAACACTCTCAACAACTGCAAATGTGATTAGAATCACACCAATTTGTACCCTTTTTTTCCATTTTATCTCCCTTTCTATTGTTCAGGGTCAATGCATTTCAACCTCTTTCAGTGCTTTAAGGCTCCTGCTTCTTTAGCTATTGCCTCTCCCTTTCAAATCACCTACATCTCACATTCTGCTGGGTCTTTTTCCTCAGTAACCACAATCAAGTTTTACTTTAAAAAATAAAGAGAAAATTTCTACAATATTATTTTAGCTCTACCTTATTACTCATTCCTTCCTTTCTTCCTTCTCTTCCCTCTCCCCCTCCTCTTCTTTTTATTCTTCTTAAAGGCAACACTCCTAAAAATCTGTTCTCATTGTCTCAAATTTCTCACTTTTAAATCGTTCCTCAGGTCATTTAAATCCACTACAGATGACTTCGACTTTCATTGTTAAGTTCAAGTCGACATAGATTCACAAAGGATGTCTTGGCAATGTAATTTGTATTTGCGGCCATCAGATAATACTTTGACAGCAACAAAATCAGTCAAAATCAATTGTTCTTAACTGTACATTTAATTTATATGGGGAGCTAACAATATTTACTGATGTGCAGTCACTATAAGGATAATTGGATCACAATTTCTTTCAGTGGAATTCAAATATTAAGGTTTTAAGAAATCTCCCTGTGCCATTATAATGTTCAGTAAAGGTGGAGATCCTAAGATCTAAATATTGACACAGAATAACGTGAGGAGAAATACTGTAACTATTTCCAAACAAAGGATTACGTGAGGTTCAATAAATAACATCAATGAGAAAAGGAGAGATAGAATTTAAAGAGAAAGGATTCTGTATAAAAATGTATTGGTCATAGAGTTTGGAAGTAAGAATTGGGAGAAAAGTCTGTGTAATACCTCTAGTTCAAAAATGAGGGGAATCTTGAGATAGAGAATGTCCTTGAAGAAGAACCAAATCACAGTCAATGAAGAGTGGTAGGGACTCTGTGTGTGTGTGTGTGTGTGTGTGTGTGTGTGTGTGTGTGTGTGTGTATAAAGTTTGAAGATGCAAAACAGATCCTTCACAATGGAACAGATTCTACAATTACATAGAAAAAGTGAATGGAGCTGGTCTGTAATGGAATGATGATCACAAATGAGAAAATCTAAGCAAATGTAGTAATCAGAGTAGTAGAGAACAGATAGATGATGTGTAGGGACTATATGGTTTTGACCTTCGTATTTCTGTTCTATCATGGAAAAGGACAGATCCCGAAAGGGGAAGTGGAGAGTGTATAGAGAACTCCATGGACAGTGGTAGGGAGAACAATAAAGACCATGGGTAATTGATAGTGGAAATATTGGCAGTCTGGCATCAGGGACAAACCTCCATAAAAGTAATTAACAAATATCTGCTGCAAAAAGTAGAATTTAGTCAATTATATAAAGTATGAACCAAGAATCTACAACATAACATTACTGATACTTACCCTCTGTGTGTGTTTGTGTGTGCAGACCAATTTATGGCAAGGATAAGTGATTAAAAAGCAAGATATCAGTAGGACTTAAAAGCAGAATTTGGAATATACCTAATAGGACTTTTCTTTCCCATACCTACGAAAGTGTTTTTTACAGGCTCTTGGTAATATATCCCTAAAGGCTGTGGTCATAACTCCCCCATTTATTGTTCACTATCTAAGTATATAGATTGGGCCTCCATAATAATAGCAGCTAATACTTACAGAGCCTATACTGCAGGGACTAAACTAAAAGTTTTATGATAAATTGTTAAATTAGTATTATAATAATATACTTAATATGTTCATTTCATAGTGGAATAATTGATTCTTATTTAATGTTTATAAAATTTTTGTATAATCTTGACTTAAAGAACATTTCAAGATATCATGAGAAATACTTATTTTTACTGAGTATCATTGCTATCTGAGCCTCTCAGTCAGAAAGTTTATATTCAAAATTGGATAAAACCTGAAAGTACCATGGTTTTCTGATTGCTATTTTAACATTTATTTGGGGATGAAATGTGCTATAAATATATTACAGTTGTGTTTTTGGAAGTGACTAAGGGCGACAGAAATTGATTGATAACAAGCCTCCAAATGGAACTTTTATTTTGAAGATTAAAAAATCCAAATTCCTGCAACACAATCGTATATAAAAACGCCATATGAATGGTGAAGTATCACTTCCTACTGAAATTTTCCCCGGGGATTCATGATAGTTTTTTCTGCTGTATCTTACAAGATCAGTAATTTTCAAAAGAGATAATATGGAGTAAGAAATCTTAGGGGAAGTGTAAGAATTAACAAATATTTAAGATAGTTCCAGTAGTTTAGATTTGTTGGAACGAAGCTTTCACAGAGGAGCAAGTGAAAATTAAGGCCTGAAAGTGATTAAATCAACCAATTGCAGTGTCACTAAAATAATATCAAGGAACCTAAGCTTTGGGGAACCTCTGAAAGATCCCAAGAATTGATTCAACAGATGGAAAGTAGCATTTCAGCACCAAGGACCTGGTATGCATGAGGATTGGAGGTAAGTCCCAGTCAGCAGGTCATTGCAGGTGTCTAAGTCTTGTACCACTTTAGTGTTGTGCCATGGATATGGATGCGAGAAAAGTCAAGATGTCTGAATGAACAGTTCTTAGCAATTTCACGAGGTGATAAGGAGCATAAAAGGATGTCAAAAGTTACTTCAAAATTTTTATTCTAAATAAGTGACTAAGACCGGATGCCAAATAAATAAACAAGGAGGGAAAAGGTGACACAATGCAACTGAATTCTCCTATGAAGTTGGAAAATTAGTTTTAGTAATTTATTGAGTACTCAACATATTAAGAGGCTTCTCTGAGTTTTCTGGAGTCTCATGTTCCTGCTCCCATTGATTTGGGAAGATGATATAACCTAATATAGAACTTAAATATGCGATAGATCCTATTTTTCAAAGAGCTGATACAAAACTTTCATAAACGTTTCAGATTGAGAGGACTTAATATCTAGCCTTTAATATTCAAAGGCATGTGCTGGTACAACTTCTCTGCTCATTTGAATATTTTGTGACATATTCACACACTCATTTTATCACGTTTACATTCCTGCTGTTTCATATAATTCAACTTCAGTTTTGAATATCATGAATTCAATACTCATAAAATATCACTCAAGAATTCCTGAAGCTCTAAGTAATGCAATGATCATTGTCCTCCAACTCAAGATAATATAGGAGAAGCTTTCTACCAACTTAATTTCTCTTAAGATTTTGAAGCTGCTCAAGGTTTTTAAAATGATGTAAAATATAGCTGCTACTTGATCTAGGCTGCTTATTAGAAATCTGTATTGAAAATGATGCATTGGAGATTGTACATTGCACCCATGGAATACATTTGATTAATATTTTAAGTGGTTTGAGAATCTTATTCTTACTCTGGGTCACTGGGTCAGGCAGCTTTCGATGCTTTTGTGAATTGACTTCTTTACCTGCACTTCCACTTACCAAATAATTCCTCTATAACAGTTAAATTTCATGTTTATTATAGGGTTAAAGTTACTAGGAGACTGGTTAATTTTTATAGTTTGTATTATTTATCAACACAAAATAGTTTAAACAACTTTTTATCTTGAGGTTATTTAATTTATGGTTCTAACATAGGAAAGTCTAAAATCTAATACATTCTCATCAGCCTGAATTTGAAAGAATAAAATACAATACATACACACATATATGGAGGTTCAAAAAAAAAAAAACAAAACAAAAATAAACAATATTAGCCATCTTGTCCAAACTCTAACAGAGTACAAATTAAATGTTTTCTTCTTCAAAGTCAGTATTAATTAAGGAGCCATTAACTTTTTTGACAAATTAGACACAATATTCTCAGTGAAATAACAAAATAAAATGTATTTATTGCTTAGGTCAAATGGTCAGGTGTCCTTAAGGAGCTTAGAACTCTGTGATATCTGTGCTTTCACATTGGCTCTGTAAGAGCATTCCATAGCTTTACTTATATATGTTTCTCAGTGTCTCTTTAATATTAAAATTAAAATAAAGATACAAAGTTTAAGTGATAAAAGAATGTCCCAGAATAACCTTTGAATGAAGGATATACCTATCAATTTGCACATAATATCCTCATATCTCAGGGTTTTATAACAATAAATGCTTATTTTTGATTCATGGATATGTTGACTATTGATCCACTAAGTCGCTGATCCTTGGGTCTTCTTTACTCATGGATCCAGATTGAAGCAGCCTGCTTACTTGCCACACTAGAGCCCTTCTGGAAAATTTAGGAAAAACAGAGGAAACACATGATGACTCTTGAAGAAATACATGTCATTTCTGTTCACATTTCCTTGGCAAAAACAAGTCCTGTGGTCAAACCTGATGTAGTCAGGATAGGAAGGTAGGATCTTCCCACTGGACGGGAGAGCAAATACATTGGATCTATTATATAATCTACTGCAATGAATTAAACTAAATAACATATTTATTAAATCTATTTTACTTAAAAGACATAATTTTATAGAATTTCTTTTGCTGTTATTTGTAATGTTAATACTTTAAAAACATTTACGAGTTTTTCTTATTCCCATAATAAAATTTTACTTGTCTTTATCTATTATGGAAATTCCAGCAGTCTTACAATGATCTTTATTTTTTCTGAAATTCTTGAATAATTATAGTGAATTCTATTTCCTATCTACAACTTTTAGAGTGAAGTCATGGAGAAAATATATAACAAAATAAAATGCAACTATTATCTAAAAACCTATGGGGACAAATCCAAGCATATTATACTTAGCGCTTTTATTGATTTTGGTGTTTGGGGAACATAAAAAATATGTGCCATTGTGTGTTTGTTTTTCTCATTAAAAAGCCATATTTGTCAATACACTCCAGACTGTGTTCTCAGAGATGGTAATCTGAGAGCCTGGTGACCTGCTATCCAGGCTCATCATTTTTAAGAGGATATCTCAACCCTTTCTTCATAAAGAAAATGGGAAGTTTTCAATTTCCCATCTGCCTCCTTTCTCCATACTTATAATATTGTTCTATAACAATCCATCTCCCCTGTTCTCCAAAGGTCATTGTGTTAGCAGTTAAACCATCTCTGTCATTTACCTGAAGCTCTTCCCTTTTTCTATGATTATGTCAATGACACTCTCACCCTGAAAACAAGAGCAAAACCTCCCCTTGAAGATCTATATCAGTCAACGTCGGGGCTCTGTGAACCATATGGTTTCTATCACACTACTCAGCTGTGCCATCATAGAGAAAACAGCCATGGCAACGCATCAACGAATGTGCATGGCTCTTTCCAATAAAATGTCATTCACAGAAATAGGTGGCCCAATGGGCCTTAGTTTGTTGACTCCTTCTCTATATTCTTCCAGTCTCCCTACTAAATCACTTCCTTTTGTGTTTTCAATCAACCTTCTTAGATAGCAATTGTACTTCTCATGGTTTCCAGGTTCTCATCTCTGTTTCAGGTTTGAAAACTCTACAAACTGACTTTCACACCCCATTTCCTAAAAGTTTCCTGGCAAAAGTGACTTTCTACTTGAGAAATCACAGGGTACTTTTCAGTTTGGCCCTTGCTATTTTTACTTCTCTGTGGATTCTGTGAAAACACATCTCTATGTGTTTCATCCCTTTGAGATGTTTCTTCTCAACATATTTTTTTTAAAGAATGGCTTTAACTGTAGGTGACTAAAATACAGCAGTGACTTAAACAAATAAACCAGATTGGTTTTTCACCAGTCTTGAAATCCGGTATTAAGAAGTCAAGATGAGTGCCCGGCCAGTGTGGCTCAGTGGTTGAGTATTGACCCATGCCCCAAGAGGTCGCCGGTTTGATTCCCAGTCAGGGCACATGCCCAGGTTGTGGACCAAATCCCCAGTGTGGGGCATGCAGAAGGCAGCCAATCAATGTTCTCTCTCATCGATGTTTCTATCTCTCTCTCCCTCTCCCTTCCTTTCTCTCTAAAATCAATTAAGGAAGAAGAAGAAGAAGGAGAAGGAGAAGGAGAAGGAGAAGGAGAAGGAGAAGGAGGAGGAGGAGGAGAAGGAGAAGAAAGAAGTCAGGACTGGTGCAGCTATTTGACAATCTTGTAAGAGATCTAGGTACTTTTCATTTTTCTGTTCCAGTCTCCTTATCATTTTTGTGTTTGTTCTCATGTTTATTGCTTTGTGGCAATTCTGCTGGATTCATATGCTATGGATAGTCCTAGTAACAATATCCAAGACAGAGAGGAAGAGACACATACTAGTAGTAAAGGCCCCCCTCTGTTCTCTTTTATCGGGAAAGGAAAAGGGTTCCTAAGAACCCCTGCAGTAGATTCTCCTTAGATATCATTGGTCTAAATTATGATACACTGGCAATTTCACACTTAAGTGAAAGAGAGTATTTTTATAGAGACATATTGCCAAATTTTTTAAAATTTGTTTTTTATTAGGAAGTAAGAAGAGATGATGAATGTTGGTTAAATGATTGACTTTGTCTGCCATAGTAACCTATGCAGGATATGTTTACTCTGATAACTCCATAAGTATTGGTGCTCCAGAAATTTGTCCTTTGACCTCTCATGCTATTAATTGTCATACTGTTTTTGAGCAGTCTCATATACTATCATAGTTTGAAGCATAATAAATATGTAGCTGATGTCCAAATGTTTTTGGTTAAGATTTTAATTTTATTTGTCCATCTTCTACATAGTTCTGCTTTTGGTTTACCCATGTAACTTTCCAACAGAAGATATTCTAAATTTAATTCTGTCTGTTTAACCTGCTGTTCCTCATGTATCCCCATCTTCATTGTAACACTATAAAATCAATCAACCAAGAAACTCAGCTTTCACCCCCTTCACTGCCTAGTCCCACCTATAAAGTCTCTTCACCTCCTCTAAGGCTACTAAATCCTTTTTATAGCCATTGTCATTCTTATGAACACTTTCTTGGTTAAAACCTCTATCATGTTTCACTTTGTCTATTGAGGAATATGTTCTTATCTGATTGCTTGCTTTTTATTAATACTAGCATCAGAATAATTCTTCTAAAATGCAAATCATTTCTTAGCTTAAAGCCTTGTAATGGCTTGTCATAATTAACAGCAGGCAACTCAGACCATCCCTAAATTATCTTTTGCTATTCCACTGTATTACTGATAACTTTCAAGTCCTTTTGTCTTTCCAGACCCATTCTTTTTCAAAAATTAAATTTATTGGGGTGACATTATTTAATAAAATAGTGCAATTCTATAATACATATTCTGTATATCAGATTGTGTGTTCACCATCAAAAGTCAAATCCCTCATCATATATTTGACTCCCTTTACCTTTTACTACCTCCCTCCAATACTCATTCCCTCTGGTAACCACCATAGTATTGCGTGTTTATGAGTTTCTGTTTATTTATCTTGTCTGTTTATTTGTTGCTTTGTTTTATATCCCATATGTAAGTGAAATCATATGACTTTTTACTTTTTCTATTTAACTTAGTTTGCTTAGCTTAATATTCCCAAGATCTATCCATGTTGTCACAAATGACAGCATTTCCTCTTTTCTTATGGCCAAGTAGTATTCCATTGTATGTATGTACCACATCTTCTTTATCCATTCATCTGTCAAAGGATGGAAACTGGCACAAATGCTATGGAAAATAGTATGAAGGTTCCACAAAAATTAAGAATAGAGATACCATAGGACCCAGCAACTCCTCTTTTGTGTATCTACCTAAAAAATTTGAAGCGTTTATTCGAAAAGATATATGTACCCTTATGTTCATTGCAGCATTATTCACAGATCCATTCTTAAAACTCCATTTGGTCTACTGGACATATTTATCTGATATCTACCAGACATTTCAAACTCCAAAACTGAGCTTGCTACCTTCAAATACCCTCCAAGATTACTTTTTGTCCTGAATTACCTGTTTTAATAGAGGCTTCAGCACCTCTCAGTTTTCCACAGAAGTTACATAGTAGTCAGCCTTGATTTTCCACTCGGCTTCGTCATCAACCACTACCCCTTTATTTCTAACCAGTCACAGAATGCTATTAATTCAATTATTTTAATACCTCTCAAATTCTCTCACTTCACTTTATTCGGACTACCATAGCCTTATATCAGGCCACTGTAATTGCTTGCTTGGAATACAATCAAATTGTTTCAACTTTTTCTATCTTCTTTTTTTATCCATTCTAGAGATTTTCTTTTTCTACAAAGAACCTAATAGTGCATCATTTACTTAATCAACTATTCAACATCTTGCCATTGCCCTCCAAATAAAGATTAAACTGCTTACCATAATTTAAAAAGGCTTTCCAGACATGGCCACACATGTAACTTCACAGAGAGTGATCAAAATACTCCCATCTGTATTCCCCCTACATCACCCATTCTTAGTACTTACTGTACTGAGTTGCTCAGCATATTCATGCCCATTGCTTCCTCAGTTACTCTACAGTCTTACTTTTTACTCTAAACTGTAATGGGCAGATTGCTTGTTAGATTACTCATTTATTCACGGAAGTGTGGGCCTATGATCTGTATCACGATTATCAGTGATATAGGCCTAGCTCTGTGTTTAACAAATATGCTCTTTCCATATGTGGATGGCCCATTGTGTTTCCTGGGCTCGTTTCCCTAGTCCTGTGTCCCATCTTTGCAGGTTAATCACTGGCATTTTCTCCTCCCTGAAGGGAATAATCATTTTGTGCTTTAAGGTCTTCGCATATTATGTTCTCTTCGTCTGTAAACGTCTGCTTTTTCGACTGCTTGGAAAATTATCACCTCACAAAACAAGACATCTGCCACGTCTGAGTGAGAACTTTAAGGGCTCTTGTATGGTTCTGTTATTACACTTTTATCGTTTGTCCTAAGAACCACATGTTTCAAATAGAGGCTGCACTTTCGATCTGGACTCTGGAGTGGAAAGGCATGAGGAGCGAAACCATAGCCAACCACAGCAGACATGCAAAATGAATGAGAAGTAAATAATTGTTGTAAGCCTCTGAGATTTGGCGAAAACTGAATAAAACAGCCAATACTTTCAGATTTAAAGTCAACCTCCATTTAGTCTCTTAGCTTTTTATCAATGTATACTAGCTTGAAATGTTAGTTTCCATTGGGGGGGGGAAGAAGGAAAGAAAAGCAACTTTTTTCTATTTGCTCCTTAGATATTGAGTAAATTTTGAGCTTTAATTTTCTTCCTGTATGATTTCTATTAGCTTCAATCATGCAGAAGTCTCTCAAGTAAAATAAAAACAAAAACTGAAAATCTCACTAATTTTAACTCAGCACTGTGTCTAGCATGTCCCTATTGATTATAACACGGTTTACAAACAGTTTTCTTTTTTCCAGGTTGTGCTCTCCTTCGTCAGCTCCCATGACCTCAGCCTTCTTTACTTGTGTTTCCATCCCTCGATGCACTTAGTTTTTAATGAGCTTGGTGAGATGCACGTCTCTAAAGGCAATGGACATTCTTTCAGCCCTCAGTTGTCTTGGAGACCCATGCATATTTAACTTTTTGGACCATTCCAGCCTTCATGAAATATTTCCATCTTTTGCTTCACTGACCACTATTTCATCTTTTTGTCTGCCTCAGGTCCAGATTAGTCTCTATCCTTAAATGTTGTTCCTTCACAAATTAATATTTATTTAAGTGAATATTTAAATTTTTCTCTTGAAGGTCTCAAGATACATGTCAAACTTGACATCTCCAAGACAAATCACATGAATTCCCTCCACCCCCAGAAGAAAATCTGTCACTATGAATTAGTTTCAAGTTTTAGATCTCTATGTAATCATAGAATACGTAAATTTTTGTACCTGGCTTCTTTCATTCTGCATAATTTTGGGGATTCATCCATATTGTGTCAATTTGTTTCTCTTTTTTATTGTTGAGCAGTAATACCTTATGTGACCCTGCCCATTTTTGGCTATTCTTAATGAGGTTCTGTGAAAATTCATGTGCAGTTCTTTTTGTGGACACATTTTAATTTATCTTGGAGACATACTTAGCAGTGAAATTTCTGGGTCATATAGTATGTGTTTATTTAACTACATTAAAAAATACAAAACTTTCTCCAAGCAGTTGTTGTTAGAGTCTGGAATTGTACCCTACTTACAAATTACTAAGTCAGTCTATCAACGTTTTATGGACACAGGCAGAAGACAGGAGACTCCTGGGTCAGAGGAAAAGAATTTTATTATCCATAGTACAGCAAGCAGCATGAAAATAATTTTTATGTTGGTTTCTTTTAGCTCGAAGTCCCACAGGGGTGACCCAGAGGACCCAGATGGATGCTTGAACATTACACTGATTTGCGGAATCCTCCACTTTAGGTTAATAGTAAGAAATCTTGCATTTTGTTTGAGGTGAAAATATTTTTTTATCCCTTCAAATTGTTCTTTGTGAATATAATAATCCCGAGAAATGGCCTTGGTTAAAAAAAAAAAAAAAAAAAGTGATTCCTTGCATTCTTGGCATACCCAGAAAATGTGTAGCTGTAGGAGAGATACATGGAGAACTATTTCCCAAAAGTTGTATGATTTTCACTCCCATTAGCAGTGTAAGAAAACTCTTTGAGTCATTCTAGTAGGTTGGCATTAATTTGAATTTTCTTGGTGAATAATGATGTACATCTTTTTTATGTACTTATTGACCATATCTCTTCTTTTTTTTTTATCCTCACCTGAGGACATCATAATTATTAATGATGGTTTATAGCAGAAGCTAGTCCTACCACAGCTACTTTTCTATAACTAGGAGTATAATTTTCTGTTTACTGACAGTTTGATAGTATTTTTCTTCCCCTGAGAAATTAAAGATTGCCTCAAATTTCTTGCTATTCCCTCTATTGAAATATAAAGGTTAATTCTGTCATCTTGAACATGGGATCATTTTAATAATGTGGGGAAAAATAGATTCTGGGATTTCCAAGATAAGGTCATAAGAAATCTTGTAACTTTTATCTAGCTCTCTTGGACTCCGTCTCTGAAAGACCTGAGATGCCACTTAAGAATTCCCAATCCCCAATACTGCCATTCTGGAAGTGGGGGGACACTTGGTGGTATTCTGATACTATTTCAGCCTAGCCCAGAATTCCAGCCATCCTGCTAAGATGTTGCATATGAGATCATAGCCATGGTGGACGTTCCAGACCAGTATGTCTGCCAGATGACTATCAGAGTGACTTCCAGCCATGCCATGTGGATTGGAAGAATCCATGGATAAGTACATGGATTCTGCTAACAAGGAGAACAGAAGAACTGCTGTTACCAGCTATTAGGTAGAAGTAGGTCACGTGTGACAAATTCTAGTGGAACTTGTCAGTGTTTCTTATTAGGAACTTAATAGGACACTCCAGAGTTCCCAACCGAGGATCCCTGAAGTACTCCAAAAAACAAAGACTTTGAGGTAATTCAGACCAGGGTTCAAATCCAGAGATTTTCATTTAAAATCCATAAACACTGAGTCTTACAGTCAACTTTTCTGGCATTCTGTCTTGTCATCTCAGTACATAGGGAAAGAAACCTACCAAAGGTCACCCCATCTCTGCTGCCTAAAACTACATTCATGCTATTTAGCTTCCTTGTATCACACGTTATCTATAGAATAATAATAGTATCACCTGCCCCATGGAGGGATTGTGAAGATTCAGTGAGCCTATCCTTGTGAAGAACTTAAAGTCAGGCAACAAGAATTTGCTAGGTATTATTGGTAGGAGGATTAAACGAGAAAAAGAAAGCATGTATCACATAAAAGCGTCCAACTAATGCCAGGTTCCTCCCTCTTTCCCTTTTAGGACACTTTGAATATAAGGAAACACATTTCCACACACCCTCAAGGAGAACATGGTTCACCAGTTCTTGTTCAAGTTATGATTCGGGTTGCAAATTGTTTTAACAAATGTAAAATCATTGCAATAATAATGTTATTACTAAAAATTTTTACTTGCAGAGATTTTAAATCCTATCCTAAAAAGACCCATAAGCCTCAACTACAAAAATTTAGCTTCACCTTGTTAGAAAAAAGCTATAACTTGACTATGGAATAAAACCCATTGACACTGTGGTACAAAAAAAAATGTTATTATACTCTAAAGAGTTATGCAGTCTATTCTGCAACAGAGATACACTAAAGGCACTGTTTTATCAAAACTTTTATGGAAAAAAAAGTGAGGTAAAGGAGGTACAATAAAGCCAAACACCAAATATGAGTTTTTCTACAAAGAACTTTGTTTAAGCAATCTCATTTGGAAATGCACATTCATTTAACTGTATTTACAAATCATGATTTTCTAAAACCTAAGAAT
This sequence comes from Tadarida brasiliensis, assembly GCA_030848825.1. Lineage (NCBI taxonomy): Eukaryota > Metazoa > Chordata > Mammalia > Chiroptera > Molossidae > Tadarida > Tadarida brasiliensis. Next base: position 38,090,502 of record CM061266.1, read on the forward strand.
AATATGGAATGTGGAAATGCTTTCCTATGCAGGAAGGTTTCTGATTCATTATGCTGAGCTTCAGGAAATGTGGGTTAGCAGCTACCTTGCACAGAAACTCCAAACTACAGCATGCACAAATTTAGCAGTGTTGGCCATGTACAGCAATTTTGATACTGCTACATATAATTTGCATTTACTGCATTCAGCCAATTACACCCTTTTTATCAATGCATAGCACTTAGAGCAGCTGGCAGTTCACAAAAGTATGACGGACATCACCTAGTCTGCATTTCAGTCTATCTGCTTTCCAATATGCTTTATGAAAGAATTGCTCCTGACAGACTGAGGTCCTCTGTCCTCTGCTTCTTGTCCCCTGTTGGTACCTCCACCCTCGTCCCCTTTCCCTGGCATTTTGGGGGGCTAGAAACTTATACCTCTACCTGGTACAGGTGTGCCTCAGAAACATCCTGCAATTCTGTTTGCCTTGGCCTAGTGCACTGCTAAAAATGTTGGTCTGCACTGGTGAATTTTGGGGGACGTAGAGTGAGCTGGGATGTTTCAGCTTAATTTTTAAGGCTTTTACTATGAAGACCTTTTGGGGAGGTAGGAAAATGTTCCTGCATGTAAGGGTTAGGTTTTTAAATCAGCCATACACTGAGCCAGGGAAGCTATCTCAAGTGGGTTAATTTATCCTAACTTCTTTATCTACACTGATAAAATGCCAATAATCATACCTACCTCACAGGGCTTATTGTGTGATTTAATGAAATAATGATTATCAAGGACTAGGCTCCCTCAAGGGTGCTGGTTCCCTGTCCCTGTAAGTGGATGGATGGGTTGATGGTTTCTGTGACAGGGCACCATCTGGTTAAGAGGAGGAAATTTCTAAGTCCCTTCTCTGATGGCCCCGTCAAATACTGTCTAACCTCTGGGTGAACCTCAGTCTCCAAGAGGAGCTCTCACAGGAGGATTCCATCTCCCGGGAGGATTCCATCTCCAGTGTAGGATCTGTATCTACCAAGATCTGTTTTTCTTCCCCCAGATGCTCACGGTCGATTTCTTTTGCACTCTACAAGACACATCGGTGTTCTTCACCCACACCCCTTCTCCTCTTTTCCTTTTATACTGCATTTTTATACTGGTTTCTTATTTTACAATGAAGCTTTGCTGTCAAAAAATAAAAAGTGAAGGATTGCTCCTTCAGCCTCACCTGGAACCAAAAGGACAGAGCAGAGGAAGGTTATTCTATGACTTCACTTACCATTTCCTCTTATACAGCCCACTGCAGTTCTTGCTGATGACCATCTAAAGCAAACTGCACCCAAGTTCTCCCAAGGAGAGTAAAGGGGAGACAGATCATTATGATAACACACCTCACCCTTATTTCAGCAAGTGATAAACTTACTGATTTAGTCCAAGAACTGAAGCCCCAGATGCTTCAGGACCAAATCTAGTTGTAATCCCTCTTCATCCTAGAGTGGTAGAGCTACATGTCACTCCTAATGTCAACGGGTCTCCTCGGTACGGGGTCCTCTGTCTTCATTCCCATTAGTGGTACACAGAGTTGGTGGGTCCAGGCTTAAATCTAAGTCAACTGTCTGACTGGAGGCCTTTGTTTGGGATTTTCTTGCCAAATGCACTCTTTCAAGCCTCAGCCTGTTGCCTGTTCACACGTTGTTGTTTTTTTCAACTTGTTTCATTCTTTTAGAGTGTGGCACTATCAATAGATAAAGTACAGTCCATAGGCTTGAGGACATTACAACCTAGGGAGGAAAAACAGAAATAAAAAAAAAAGGAACTTCTTTTTCTTGCTGTGAGTGTGATATGTAAAATATAGTGATGGTAAAGGGAAGGAATAAAACATAATTAGGGATGATTGTGAAGAACTTTTCACAGAGGATGTGAACTGAGTCTGTAAAAAAAAAAAAAAAAAAACCCCAAATAGATGGGCATTCTGAGAAGAAGAAGGAACATAAACCACTAGCAAAGGCAAGAAATTATGGAATGAGCTTTTGATTTCTGGAAACTAGGAAATGGGGAAGGATGGGTAGGATCTAGGTAAGTGATTGCATTAGTCAGCTGGAGCTGCCATGACAGAATACCACGGGCTATGTGGCTGAAAACAGACATTTACATTCTCACAGTTGAAGGCTGGAAATCTCAGATCAAGGTCCAGCAGGAATCACATTCTGATGAGGGCTCTCTTCCTGGTTCATTTTCCCTATGTCCTCACATGGCCTTTTCATGAGGTATGTGTACAGAGAGAGTGTATGCAAGAGTTCTCTGGTGTCTCTTCTCAACAGGACACTAATTAGATGAGGGCATTGACCTGAGGACCTCATTTAACCTAATTATTTCTTTAGAGATTCAAGTACAGTCACACCAAGGTTTAGGGCTTCAACATATAAATTTTTGAGAGGTGCAGACATTTAATCTATTACAGTAACTATTTAATTTGTTGTCCAAACTAGGACACATTACAATATTAAAAGGATGCTATCAGTTCTTACTCTAGAATAACATGCATAAACAGAACTGTCTCAGGGAGACTGAAATATATGGTCTTCCTAAATATTGGTTGAGTGGTAAACCTGGTTAATAAGGTAGAAAATGGATTGAAATGGCTGCTCTTATGTGACATACTAATGGTTTGAAGCTTATCCAGTGTGGTAAGCATAATTTTTTCCCTATGACCTTCACTTTCTGTTGTTATACTATGGCTGTGTCATATGCATGGCAAATAAAACTTTGTAGATGTAATTCATATTATGAATCAACTGATCTTAAAATAAAAAGATGATTCTGGATACACCAGGAGGGTCCAGTGTTATTACATGAGTCTTTAAAAGCAGCAGAAGAATGCAGAGAACAAAGAGGAGGAGCTCAGAGGCCTTGGAAGTATGGAGGACTCCGCATGCCAACGATACTTCTAAGAATGCAGGTCAAAGCATGCAAGTGGCCTCTCAAAGCTGACGACTCCTGACCAACAGCTTGCAAAGAATCAGGAATTTCTGTCCTACAATCATATACCTGCATTCTGCCAACAAATCTGAATGGTCTTGAAAGAAGATTGTTTCCAGAGTTTCTCAGTAAGAGCCCAGCCTCTTGACACTTGGTTTTCAGCCTTATGAGACTCTGAGAAGAGAACTCAGTCAAGCCTACCTAGACTTCTGAACTACAGAATTCTCAGAATACATGAGGATTATTTTAAACCATCTAGTTTATTTAATTTGTTATGCAGCAACAGAAAACTAATATACCTAGTATAAAGGGAAAGTTACTGAAGATTACAAGCAAGGTAATGATATGATCAGGTTTATATTTTCAAAGATTGCCTTTGTTGTCAATTTGAGGAACAGATTGGACCGAGGAAGGTGATGTCACAATGCAGACAGACCACAGCTGCAATGATGTAGGTGAGAGGTGCAAGTCTCTGAGATATCAAGAAGGCACTGCTGGCATGATTGCACACTGATTAACAAGGGGGGATGGTAAGTAAATGGGGTGAGTCAAATTCGTCAGAGGGACTGACTTGGAGGAGGGGGGCATCCAGAGAGGAGCAGAAGCCTGCTTGTCAGTAAAGTGATTACCTCAGGGTTGTCATGTTATATTTGAAGTGTCTGTAAGACAACAACTTGGATGTGCTCAATGGGCAGTCCATTATGTAGAGTTTGAACTGGGTGAATGATGAAAGCTGCACATATATAATTGACTCTAATCCTGAGAAAAGTGATTGCCAAAGTTAGTAAGTGATAATAAGGTAGTAAACAATGTAAAACTTATAGAGTGCAAACAGAAGGGTTATAGGAAATACCTTGGGGAACATCAACATTTAAAGGGTGGACATAGAATGAGAGGCTGTGAACTAGCCAGAATGAGTGAAAAAACAAATGCAAGACTGCAGTGTCATATAAACTAAAAAAAAAAAAAAAAAAGCTCAATATTTGGTTTTAGAAAGTTGTAAAGCGACATGTAAAATAAGAAAAATGAATGCAATTTATCATCAAGATTTTTAACAATTATTTCTTAGGTACTGTCTGTGGAGATGGGATAAAAATAAGTGTTAGTATTTAATAGAATGACCTGGAGGAGAGTGGTTGATACAGGGAATATAGATGGTGATGATGAGAATTATAGTTACTATTTTTACTATTATTTAGAGAAAATGAATTAAAAGGGGGAAGAAAATAATTTATTAAGAACGATGAGATACTATTTTGTTCATATATGGAAGAGAAGCCAAATGAGAAAGAGTGACGGTAGATAAAACAGAAAACAGGAGCTAAGTTTGAGATGGAGGCGAGAGAGTGGGGAGGGAAATGAGCTCATGAGCACCAGCAGGAAGCTTGGCGTGGCAGACTGTCCCTGAATCCATTTCCATTTCTCTTTCTTCCCATCAGCTAGACTCTTCTCAGGTGTCCATTCAAATAGGTGTGGCCATGTGACTGAATTTAGCCATGTAGATGACACGTGGCATTTTAGGACAATAGCTTTCACGAAGTAGGTGTGCCTCACGCTCTCGCTCCTTCTCTCTGCTGAATGTAGAAGCTGCAGCCAAAGGAGAAGTTGAGACATACAATGGAAGGAAGACAATCACTCCACATTTTCCCAGTGACACTTGAGGAAAACACACATCTATTGCTTTGCGACCTTTATCCACATTTTAGTCCGTTTAGTCCTGCAGCCTAGGCCACTGTGGCCATTACACGCACCAAAAGGAGGTGGGTCTAGAGGAGACGGGGTGAGAGAAACTGCAATATTTATGAACTTGTTAGTGGGAGCCAGGAAGGTGAGATGGATTTCAACTCTCTCGGTGAAGTAGATGGAAACACTGTCTTCTGACCCCATGGGGTGAAGGACTAGAGGTGAAGTATGGAGTATACTGAAATCGGAGGGGTTTCTGTGGTACAGAAATTGTGAGGACTAATGGAGAAGTGGGCCAGAGGTAGGATTGTATACAAAGCTTAACTTTCCAGACCAGTGTTGAGAGCATGGCAGAATTTAGACACTAGAAATGTGTGTGACTTCATGTCTCAATAGTGTTTGCACAGAGAATGCATGTTCTGAATATAAGAGGCTAAAATAAACACATGTTCTTAAGGTTTTTGATTAAGGCATTAGTAAATAGTCTCAACCACCAATCTACATATTTTTTTCTAATGCAGAGATATCCTGAGAGTTTCTACCCCAAGGAAGCTTACCCTGCATTACTTGCTGTCTTAACACCAAGAATATGTGTAGGTACATCCATAATGTCACAGAGATATATCCATAATGTCGTAAATCCAAAGGCAACTTTGTGTGCGGTTAGCATAAGCTTATAATAAAATACCTGATCCAGATAAGAATCTTTTTTTCTCCAGTTGCATTTGTCAATCAGAAATTAAGATTAATTACACAGATTACTCAGTCTATAAACATTTACCAGCCCTCAGTGGTAGGAATGACCATGTTGAGAAAACTTGCTTATGTTCTTTGAGTATGAAGAGGCAGCATTTTTTTAAACTATAAGCACTGAAACCCATACATAATGAATTTTGTAGAGTGGAATCCATAGAGAATTTGTTCAAAATTCCCATAATGAAAGCAATTATAATATTCTAAACTCATAAAAAAGCCATCTCACCATTTTTAAAAAATCTGTTAAATTAATAAAATGGAAACCTGGTCCTTATTTGTTAAGAAAGATGCATTGAGTATCATTATGGCATACCAGATTACCATGGTACTGTTTCTGTTAAAAACTGCATATGTCAGTTGTCCAGGATCCTTACAGAACATTTTTAAAGCAGTATATGCATATATAAATAATTTCCCAATCTGTGTTAAATTGCAAGTCCACAATTTAGGTAAGTGGACTGAGGGAACAAAAGCAAGCTACTGTTTTATTTTAATAGCAAACAAAGCAGGTGAGGGTCTGTGGGCAAATAAAGTTTGATTTTTGTGAAGCATTTGTTAATTGGCACGTATTCATTGAATTTCTTCGAATGCAAATTTTCTCATCACAAATTTTTATTTCTGGCAACATGAAAGACTAGGTACTCTGTTTGCTCTACTAAAATAAAACAGCCTGAAAGTTCACGTGAAATGTGTGCTCTGGGAATGAATCAATGCATAAAGAAAATATAAGAATTCTCATTTGAAAACTGAAAAATTGAGGGCAAAAAGCAACTTATAGAGGGAAGTAAAATTCTGTAACAGATTTGACATTGAATAATTTGCCAAAAATGTTTCAAATTGGTTTGCACAGTCTCCCAGAATGCAAAAAATGTGACAGAACATCAAGACCCAAACAATATAGGAGTCTATTTGGGAAAGTACCCTCGTTAAGCTGGGACCATCAGCAGACTAACCCTGTAGTGTAACTGTGAACTGAAACTAGTCAACCATTTCTGTAGGTGACAACAGTTAAACATAAATGTGTTGTACACACACACACACACACACACACACACACACACACACTCGAACATCTCTTAGAAATCTTGGGGGGCAAAAAAGACAGAAAAAGAACAAGTTGGACCTCACATCCACATTCTTTGCATGATAAAAAATTTTATATAACACAAAAATATAGAGTTTATTTTAAAGGTACTGTAGCATGACCAAAAAAACAAAAAACAAACAAACAAAAAAACAATGTAAATCTTCTTTAGAGGGTTTTACCTCTGTTCTTTTTTTTTTTTTTTTTTTTTTTTTTTGGTACGTGCCCCTAGCGGGAACCGAACTCGGGACTCTCTAGTCCGCAGGCCGACGCTCCAACCGCTGTGCCAAACAAGCCAGGGCTACCTCTGTTCTTTAATTCAAAAAATTCCTCCAGAGAAAATGAGCATTCCCGGTCAAATTTTACTAAGGAAATAAGAAAGAAAGAACTATGAGTGAGAACCTGCAAAAATAAAAGATATCAAAAGTAAAGACTTTTTAAAAAATCTGATATTACAGCAATTACAGAATATAAATAAATAAAAAAATACAAATATATTTAATATGTTAAAAAATAAAAGATTACTTTGAAAATACAATTATGAATAAAAGTAAACCTGAAGAATAAATAAGCTGATTTTAAAAGGACTAAGTGGAACTATTCTAGCTATACAAGAACAGAGGCGGTTGGGTGTGACAACAGGTAAGGCACAGCTGTGAGATTTAGGGAACCAATAGAACCAAAGACATTTTCTAGGATGCAGCAAAGACAAAGACATCAGAAATATGAAGGAGAACCTAAGATATAGAGAAGAAAGAGTGTCAAAAATTAATCTACCTCTCACTGGAGTTCCAAAAGCAGAGGAGAGAGAAATATTATAGAGATTATAAGTGAGAATTATTGAGAACTGATGAATGGCATTATTCAAGAAAACCTATAAATCTTAAGCAGACTATTAAAGAAAACAATTCACATCTTGCCACATTACACCAAAGAGTAAGATCATGCATATCTTTAAAATAATCAGTAAGAAAAGACGGATTGATTTTAAGAGAGTGACAGTTATACCTACTGTTGACTTGCAAAAGGTGTCTAAAACACGTTTCCTGACCTTATGCTCAATGTCAACGTGGAAGGAATAAAGAAAGAGTTGCCATCTCTCCTCACAGAGATTGTTCATGTGCTACCAGTCTCTATCCCTTCTCCTCTGCATTGAGAACTCCATGGGTGTCCCTGGACCTAAGGGGACACAGAAGTGTCTGATTTTCTCCAGAAAGCATTAAAGGATAAGAGGCTGCTAAGGGACCCACAGCATGAGAGAGGGCTGCAGCCTGGAAATCACTGCATTCCCCTGACAGCAGGCCAAATTGCACTTTTCTTATGAGTGACATGTAAACATGGTGAGAATTCAGCCTGGGATTGTCTTAAGTCTTATCTAAAAAGGCCTTGGTCACTGAGAGGACCTTTGCAAAAAGAAGCTTGGAAGAACATCAGCAGATGTCCAAGATTCTAAGGGGAAATCTGAAGAAAGCAGCCAAGGCTGATGCATTGAACCTGGCTGGGAGAACTATCTATAAGGGATCATCAGCCATGGGGAGGGATCTAACAGAAGTCCCAAGTATGCCCTGGACAATTCAGCACAAAAAGTCCCATGTCCTTCAGCAGAATAGGCAGCAGTTTACAAGGGGTCAATATGACCATTCCTGTGCCAGGAGACGGGTTTAAAATAGTAAATTTTAGCCCCGGCTGGTGTGACTTAGTTGGTTTGGCATCACCTGGTGCCCAGGAGGTTACTGGCTTTATTCCTGGTCAAGGGCATATGCCAGGGTTTCAGGCTCGATCCCCTGTAGGGGTCTTGCAGGAGGAAGATGATCTATGCTTCTCTCTCTAAAAATAAAAAATTTGCCTGGCTGGTGTGGCTCAGTGGTTGAGCATTGACCCATGCACCAAGAGGTTCCTGATTTGATTCCTGGTCAGGACACAAGCCCAGGTTGTGGGCCAAATCCCCAGTGGGGGGCATGCAGGAGATGGCCAATCAATGTTCTCTCTCATCGATGTTTCTCTTTCTCTCTCCCTCTCCCTTCCTCTCTCTCTAAAAAAAATCAATAAAGAAAAAAAAATTTTTTAATAAAAATAAAATGAAAATAAAAAACTATTCTTTATATATATAAAGAATATATGTATGAAAGTTTACTGCTTGCCCACTCCATTGGCAATACTAGTAAAGAGAACTTTAAACAAATGTTGATATTTTTATTCTTCTTGAGCATAGGGAATTATAATTAACAAAATAAGAGAATTCTCAGGAATTCAAGTTACTAAAGGGCTTTTTATTACCTGGAGTGATCTACTCTGTATTTCTCTCAGTAACAGGAGTTTGTCCCCAAAGGGGTTGGAGGGGTTAAGTAAGGAGTTGCGTGACATGAGTAAGTTAATGTCTGATTATGTCTTTGCTCATTTTCCAGGTCAAGCAAATATTAATAAAACTATCCATTTAATACGGAGTAGTTAAACCAATGTTCAAGGAGTTCATGAAATGATTCTTTTGGAAATATAGTTTTAAATATTTATTATATCGAATGCCTTCTAGCTTGCTTTGAAAACGGTGAAAACTAAATAACAATAATTTAGTTCCAAACACTTAACTGACTAAATACACTCTATAGCTTGGTGGGGAGGAGGGGAGGAAATAGAGAAATTCAAGGCAAGGGCTTCTCACTGAGGTATATCAAATCCTATTAGTGCAGGTAATTTCCTTGACTGGAAACAGGACAGGGCTTCCATTGTCTTCTCTGCTTCTGCTGAAATCTTTTATTTATCCTCCATGTCTGTTTCATTTGCAGGTAATTCTATTCCTGTTTCCACATTTCTTGTGCTGGGCCATTTTTGTCCTATGACAAACTTACTATGATGTTCATAACAAATATTTAAAATTCTTAAAATCATGTTTTAGCTCTTTCTACACTTAATAGTTCTAGTTATTGTTGATAGTATCACACTAAGCTTTTAAAAATGTATGCCTCCACTAAAGAGAAGTGTGTTCCTTTGAAACTTGATTGCCCACGAAACTTGACATGAGGTTTATTTTCCTTGTGAAATAAGCCCTTTATTCTGGAATGCATACACGTCCAGCTGTAACTTGAAGGAAACAGGTCATCTGTGGCTTGTGTTTAAATAACACACATTTCTATCTAATGCTGGTAGGTTGGATTTAAGGTTCAGTTATTAAATATTTATTATTAATGATACTTTGCACATATAGTACACTTATAGCTCACTAGAGACAGTCACCAAAGTCATCTCAGGGATCTACCATAATTATCCTGGGAGCTCGAAAGGCATTAGCATTCCAGCATCTGAGTTGGACATGTTGGGTAAGGGATTTTGTCACAGATCATTTAGTCTGTGACAACACCAGCTCTAAAATATTATACTTAGAGAATAGTCAAAATGGGCACAGTGAAGGAGAGGTCATTTAGGCCATCTCCCAAGGGATGAAAGACTCCCCACCACCTTCCCACCCAGCGGTTGGGGACACCATTTGTTCACCTCCTTTTGACTCCAGGAGCTTCATTCCTAAAGCGGTGTCAATCTCCAACACCTAGTTCAAGGCTTTTCCTATGGTTCCACAGAGTGTCTCCTATTTTTGTTTCCTTGTTATTTTTTTTTTAAATTGTGCATGTCACAATACAACCACTAGAATTTTTGTTGTTAATTATTTAAGAGCTCCCTGAAAATAAAGAATAACATGGTTAGTGAGGAAACTTTGCTAACAAAATCCAAAAGATTAATAACTGAAAAAATAAGGCACATCAAAACAGAAGTTTATGCCTGGCTCTAAGTTCAAGAGGAGCAGAACAAGTAGATATGAACATATTCTAAATTGATCAGAAATATAGAAAGGCATTTAGGCTAGAGTCCTTGGAAGAAGTAAAAGGAAAAGGAGCAATACTTCCTTGTAAGTTAGAAATGTAAAGTTTAATTATAAATTTACCAGGCAACAGATAAGTGCTAAATAAAGTGTTTGTAAAGAAAAATTAAAACATTTACTGTGTTGTTCACGTGGATCAACTGAGTCAAGGGTTTGGCCAAAGGCTTTGCCTCATGCACTTATCAAAATGGCAGAGCCCTTTGGATGAGATCAGAGAGGACTCTCCTTATAATGGAAAAGTCTAAGGCAGATAATTATAAGTCAAGGGACAGGTCAAAAGTTATATTAATTAAACAACTAATTAGACATTGGAAGAATTATTCTTGTCCTGAAAACACCTATTAATTTGGGGCTCTTTTTGTTTATGGAAGTTTTATGAAGCAACGTCCTAATCAGCCATTAGGTCTAAGAGTTCAGATATAGGTTACGGAATTAGATAATATATACTTTAAGTTTGCTTCAGCCATGACATTCTGAGATTTTGTGAGCAACTTTATCTTAGAAAAAAATACTGCTGTTGAAATCCTATTTTAAAGCACTTTTACTGCCTTCCTAAATAAAAAAAAGAGATGGTGTGCTGCACTTTAAAATTTGTAGTATTATTATTGCAAGAATAAAAGATATAGGAATTTACCATTAACTTCTTTCCTTTAATTTCCAAGATTCTTAATATTGGATTTAAGCTTATATTTACTTTATACATTATAGTTATTGTTTCATTTTCTATGAAGAAAATAATTTACTTGATCTATTAATATGTCTACTTTTTATCTCAAAAATCTGTGGATTATTGGGGAAAGAATACTTTTAATTTTACATGGAATAATAATAAATAATAAATGCTGGATAATTCTAAAATATTAAGTAATATATTGTTGTAATGCTAGGGAAAAGGATAAAGGTAGAAAAAAAAAAACTTTCCATGCCTTTACCAAAACAATTGTAGGATATTTTCATCATGCTACAATTATTCTCTGCCATGAAAAGTTCCCTCAGAGACATAATGGCCACAACCATTTCATTTTCTAACTTATTAAGCAGTCTGAGGGTGAATTGAGAGTTTCAATTCCAGGTTATGGTTATAATTACTAACTGCAGAAATCCCTGTTGCCATTCATTAAGTAGTCATAATATTTAATTGAGACTATGGGGTATCTACACACAGCATAGCACCATGCATAATTATCTGTACACATAAAGAACACTAAGGGTACTTTGAACAATGAAACAGATTATCAAAAAATTACATTTTTTATTTAAGTTTTGACTTTAATCTTCTCAATGATTAAATACACATCTCTGCACTTTTCTGCAAATGAGGACATTAAGCTAAATAAATGAACCATAAAGTGGGGAAGGAAAAAAACAACTTTGCACTGTAGTACAAATGGATAAATTTAGGATGCATTAACAAATTACACTGTCTTTTTTCCCCCCCTTAATAGCTGTATGAGAAAGGAGAGCAGGTAACCAGGGTGGTCAAATTTTGCCAGTTTAGGGGGTCAGCGTCCTCTTCTTGGTGAGCTTGGAGGGTACTAGGATCCTGGGGGGCCTTTGCCCCAGCCTTTTGCTTCCACAGTTTTGCTTCTGGCAGAGCATTTATCTCTTTGACTACTGAGAAACTACGATAAAGAGAGGAGCTTGAAAGTAACCACAACTTTCTGTACAAATCTCTTTGAAAGTTTCCACCTTCCAGATTAGCTTTAAGTGAAGTCAATATATTGGGAACCTGCAAATAAAGGAAAGCTTGCACACTGAAACATAACTTGCCAATAGTTCTTATGTGGGAAACAGAAATCTAAAATTCTATAAAAAAAAAAAAAAAAAAAAAAAAAAACCCTGTCATTGTGGTCCTCAGAATTAATTGTGCGATTCCTATAAATGTTAATGTGACTTATGGAAGGGAAGCTGTGGGAAACTCCTAAAATTATTGAAACAAATAAAATGATCCCCTCACTCCAGAATCTAAGGCAGGTGAAATTATTGTTATAATTAAGATTTTCTCCCATTTTATATTTGGAAAGTACTTTATAATAACTTCTTATAGTACCAATTTGCTGCAGCCCACCTGTGAGATACAAAGAAGGCAAAGATTTTTATTGTTTTAGTTATTATTATTTTTATCAACAGTATTCTTGCTTTGCTGTAATTGCAAATATTTATTTCTATGGGGATGGAAAGATTACACTCTACCTCCTCTGCGAAGTACCCGCTATCAACATAAAATAGAGCCTAGGAAAACCACTTGAGCTCGTTGGTCTACACAGCCTGTTCTAAAAAAAAAAAAAATTAAATTGATATTTGAGATATACATTTTAATATTTATCAAATGCTCAAGAATTGTAATTGTGGGAGCTCACTTTGGGAAATAAGAAAATAATATATGACTAAAGTTTTAAGATTTATACCCCTCACTGGGAACTACTATTGCAGGTATAACTCCATAAAATTGTGGACAATTTGCAAATAATCTTAGCTAATATTTAATGACAATACTATGTGCCAGGAATTGTATCTGGCACAGCATATGAAGAAGAACCCTAGAGAACAAATGACCATAAATGTGGGGGGCTTGCTGGAAAGGCAGAACTGTCCTTGCTAAGACTCACTGGAATATAGTACTTTAATTTGATTTGTAGCCTTGCTGCAGGACCCCAAGATACAAGTGAAAGACAACCCCACACCTACCCCCAAGCTCCACCAGCTTATTGAGCAATGATTTTAGTTCTACATAGGTAGATTATTAGTTACAAACATTAAAACCATCTCCGACCAATTTTAGTGGGAAAGGACTTTATTGAAAAGAGAGCTGAGATTTCACATATCTCCAGGAAGGCCAGAGAGAAAGATTCTGCACATAACATAGATATCAGAAAACAAGGGGTAAAAGGACCAGCCAAAATTCAAACTTCAGAACGGTGAGGGCACCAGATCAGCCCCCAATGAACCATGTGGGTACTAACTCCCACCTGGAAGCTGCCATCTCTGAGGCCCTTGGTTGTCCTGTTTCCCTGCATTGCTAGCTGCTGGGGCAGCTGATTGGCTGAGTCTAGGGTGCATTTTGTGGCCCTAACTAGGCATTCACGGTGGAAAGAAAGTAGTTCCAATGCAGGGATGTACAATGTAGATTTTCTTCCCATCAATAAAGATAGTGAGAAAAGAGTTTTGGGTTTTGGCCATTTATATGCCAAATATATACATTTCACGTGAAAAAACACAAGTGTCACAGCTGAGAGCTAAAGAAGCCTCATACCTGCTCAAGCGAAAAAGAATGATTTCTCAAGAAAAGAAGTGTTTGTTTTACTAGATATTTTTTCATAGTCTTGGAAACTAGAGTTGTTACTTATTTCTAATGTGTCTTGCTTCAGAGGCGATTCTTCATACTGTATTTTATGATGTACATCTGATGTATTATTCAAACGTTTTTCAGCCATGTTAACCGAGTCTCCAGAGGCAGGTCTCCTGAGAATTGTCAATTGAGTTTATTTTCCAATTGAATCAACTTTCAGAGAGGCATTACTAAAATGAAAAAGTTTCAAGAGAACTTGTTTTTAAATTTTGTTAAGAAAACTCAATGTAAGACTTAACCTCTTCACAAATTTTCAAGTGCACAATAGAGTGTTGTTATCTACAGGGACAAAGTCGTGCAGCAGGTCTCTAGAAATTACTCATCTTGCACAACAGAAACTTACACTCATTGGACAGCTACTCCATTTTCTCCTCCCCTCAGCCCCTGCGACGCCGTAGGTGACCTTGAAGGACATGATGTTAAGTGAAGTAAGACAGTCACAGAGAGAAAAATGTTGCATGATTACATTTATATGAGGCACGTAAACTAGTCAAGGTCATAGAAACACAGTGGAAATTTTATTTGTATAGAATCCTCCATTTTTTAATTTTGAGGAAGATTTACTTTCGTTGATCAAAAGTAAAAGCCACTGAGAACTCCTCAGTACAGCTTATCATTGGAGTTATGGTGTGTGCGTAAGTATTGGACTGATACTGCAGAAATATGAGCAATAAGATGCTGTGTGAAGAGAGGAAGTGTAACAATGAACTCATTGCAACATTTAAAAAAAATGCTTTACCCTGTGTGAGATCCTTGGATTTACCTCTTTCAATTTTGAAAGATGCATTAATATGTAAAAATCTTTAATGTAAGAAAAATAAAGACATTGCATCTGTGCTACTTCCCCAAAGATTGAGAATTTAGTCAATTATCATAAAATCTAGTTAATTATCATAAAATTAATTCTTACCGTCTACATCTATACATAAAATTAGTTTAGGAATTTTCTGGAAATATGACTCATGTGTATCCTTTAAATTACTTAATGTGTTTATCTCTTTTAAACAGGAATAATGGCCTGTAACTTGGCAGTTTTATTATGAGGCATTCAAATACTCTGGAACTATCAAGTACAGGTTTATGTAAAATACTAGCAATCTGTTTCATCTCTCAGCAAATGTTATTGTTTATGTGGAGCAAAAGTTAATCACCAAGACTTAGATTTAAAGATTTATCCTCATAATTTTGCAACCTTTATTTAGGAACAATAATTTTGATGCAGAGTAATCCTTGAAATATATTTAGCAACTAGAAGAAACCAATTTAAAGAGCACACTATTCCATTGTGTTTGAATATAAATAATATAAATGAAAAGGACAATGTATTATTATGCAGCACTCTTTAATTTTCAGGCTTACTGTGTCTGCTTCTTTCTGCCATACTATTCCTATGACTTATTCAGGAAAGATGATACTTTCACTTTACAAATGGGATCATTGAGAACTCAACAAATTATGTAATTTATCTCAGGACACATATCTGATTAGTTGTAGAGCTATCACCAGTAACCTCAAGATTACTTGGATATTCTCTTCAGTTCTGAGACCCCTGGGACATTTCAGGACTTACACCCTTCAATGGGAGCTATAGTTGCAGATATAACTTTCAGGCTTTATTGGAGAGTTTATTCTAATTATAAAGATCTCTTGTTAGGAGAGATTTTAATAAAGAGTACAATTTAAGGTATTTTGAGATAGCCCCTACATCCTCAGGGCCCCCAGAACACTAAACAAAATGAGAGTCCTTGGGCTCCTCTTAGCTCTGTGTCATGTTTCTTCAAGGAAACCTAGTTATGCACTATGTGTGGAATCACTGGAGTGGGGGAAGGCAGGTTGGGGCGGCAACAGGCCCAGGGTTAAAAAAAATTAGGGGATTATTACAGTTCCATTTTGAAGGCAAACTGTTTTCAACCGATGTTAATGGACATTTATTAAACAGCTACTATGTCTAGGATAGTATGTCCTCACTTAATACCATTCATAGGTTCTTAGAAATTGCGACATTAAGCAAAACAACACATAGGAGACCAATTTTTCCCTAGGCTAATTGATATAAACAAGGGTTAATTTTCTGCTGCATATTTATGGTCACAAAAACATCACCAAACTTTTATAAAAGACCTAAAACACTTCTAATATCAAAATTAAATGTGAGCTATACATACATTTAAGAAAAATGAATAAAAAGTAAGATTATTATTTTCCAACCTGCTTATTCCAGGTCAAGGTTGCCAGTAGCCAGAGCCTGTTTCAACAACTCATGAAGTGGGACCCACCCTGGACAGGACACATTCTGTTGCAGGGCCACCCCCACTTCCTCAGACTGGGACAAGTTAGACACCCTGGTTCACCTAAGTGACATCTTCAGGACATGGGAGGAAACCAAAGTCCCAGGAACAAGCCCATGAAAACACCGGGACAATATGCAAACTCCTCACAGGAAGTGGCCCTACCCCAAATTATTTTTTTTCTCATCAACATTATAACTGAATAACAGTGAACAAAACCAAGGATCCGCTGTAACTGTTTTAGACATTTTGTATACTTAAATTAAACCAGACCTTTCCAGACCCCTTTATATCACTATAGAGGTAGAAGGTGAGAATGTTGGCACAACACACATGGGTGAGTGTGTGGATGGAGGGGCCAGTTGAGGGTGAGGGATCAGTATTTCCGCACACCTGCAACCAGCTGGGGGCTATGCTCCAAGTCCGTGCCCTTGATGCTCAAAAATGTGGTTTACCAACCAGCAGCAGCAGCACCACCTGGGAGACTTTCAGAAGTACATGATCCCAGGCCCATTCCAGACCTGATGAATCAAAATCTGTATTTTAACAAAATCTGGCATAATCCTTATGCACATTGAAGTTTTAGAAACACTGTTCTAATAAGTGGTCTTCAAATTGTGCACCTGGGACACAAGCTTTAGTAAATTATCAGAATTCAATATGTACGCAAGTTTTAGAAGCGGTGAGAAGACTTAAAAAATACTAATGCCTGGGTCCCAACCACAGAGATTCTGTTTGGGGGGGGGGCAGGGAGAGGTAAATCTATTCATGACTAGTGTAATAGGGCCACAGCCACTTGAGAAAAATATAAAATAAAACAAACACATTTTATAAAGCAATTCCTTTTGTGGTTGTTGTTCTAAAGACATCAAATAATTATATTTCTTGTTAAGAGGACTGCATTAAAAATTTTGATCCATTCATCCATGTGCGTGCATTTAATGTTATATTACCTCTTGCCTTTCTCATAAATGATCTTTATAAATTATGTAAAAATCAATCCTAAATACTTGAACTCAGCCTTTAAAAGTCCATTTATATGTTTTAAGCGCATTTTAAAAACTAATCTCTAAAAGTCCAATTTCACATGTGAACCAAATTAGAGAGGTTAATGAGGAGACGAATTCTGAGCTACATTCTCCATTAGAACTTGGGTATTATTTCAAGTGCTTCCTTCTTTTTAATCTCAGAAGCTGAAACAATTTCACAGGTCAAACTAGCCAGCTGGACAGTCAGTGAATGGAAATTGATGGGGTGGACCCAAAGAGACGCAAAATGATAGACTCATCTCTTTGAGGCACAGGAACAGAAAATTTGGAATTAAAAAGATATGAATTTTAATCTTATTCTAGTGGGAAACCTCGGGCAAATTGCCTAATCTTGCTAAGTATATATTCCTCATTTAATGATTAAGGAAAATAATATGTACTGAATGAAGTAGTTGTCAGGATTCAGAAGATCATGTGTAGACTTTGACGTAGTTTTTCTGATCCTCCATGTCCTTAGGGCTAATGTTATGACAATATGAAGGCTTGGTGTCAAGAATTAAGATGTGCTTAGCAGCTATGGTGCTCCAGACATGCTTACTGATATTCATTTACCCCAACTCAATGAGGCTGGGTGAGGCCAAAATGAATTCTGGATTCAAATTTAGGTTTCTCTGCTTAGATGGATTTTCCCCAACACTACAATGTCTTGCTTTTGCTCAAGTGGTTCTTTCAAGGCCAAGTCATATGTGAACTATAGCAATTCATAGCAAACATTATTTACTGATGGCTTGGGTTTTAGGAGCTGTGCTGGGCACCAGGACACACGAAATTGACTAAATGAGAACTGGTCATCATCCAAAAGGAGTTTTCATTTTGGAGGGTATATTAGTTAGGGTTCTCCAGAGAAACAGAATTAATTAGAGAGAAAGACGGGGGGTGGGGTGGGCATTGGATATCATGTTTGGTTCATATGATTGGCGGGAACTAGCAAGTCCAAAATCCATAGGACAGGTCAGCAGGTTGGAAACTCAGGATTTCAATGGCACTGTTTTGAGGTAGAATATCTTCTTTTCCAGGAGGTCTTCAACTAAATGGATGAGGCTCATCCACACTATTGAGGGAAATCTTCTTTACATAAAATCAAGTGACTATAATTCTTTTTCACATCTACAACTTACCTTCACAGCAACATTTACACTAGTGATTGATCAAACAGCTGGGCACATAGCTTAGTCATGTGGACTGAACTTAATCATCACAGAGGGGAAGGCACATAACTTATCACATAATTTTATTTAATAAAGATAAATCAAGGCCTGTGTGTCTTTATCTTTCCTTCTGTGTTCACAGTCATGTTTATTCTTAATTCCTAGAGCACTTGGAGTAAGTGCGGCAGTCTAGGATCTGGTAAACACTCAGCGTATTTCCAGTGGTTTTACGCATTTATTAAGAAAGCTATCTCAATGGATATGTACAAATATTTTGTGAATTGACAAATATACTGGAATATCTGATTAATCCAGGATGGTAAACACTCAGAAATTACATTGTGTGTGTGTGTGTGTGTGTGATCTTTCTTTCTTTCTTTCTTTCTTTCTTTCTTTCTTTCTTTCTTTCTTTCTTTCTTTCTGCTCTCTGAAGAGCCACCTTCTTTTCTTTCTAATGTAACAATTTCCTGCAAAGCAATTATTATTGCTAATGCAGTAGGATTAGAATTGCACTGATTGGCAAACAGGCCTAATCTAGTTGGTATTTTATTTAATGAAGAGCCATTTTAATTGATCAAGTGAACTCATAAAATAACCAGTTTTCTTACACTGTGCTTGGTGGCAGTGAAATCCGGGTTGTTCTTCTCAGGCTAGAGGGTTTATCATAATCACTTGGAGGGTTTCCTACGCTTCATTCTTTTTTTTACCTGATATTTTTTATTTTATTTTTTATTTTTTTTAACTTATCTTTATTGTTGAATGTATTACAGATGTTCCTCATTTTTCCCCCATTGCCCCCCCTCCCCATTCCTGCCCCCCTCCTGCCTTTCCCCACACTGTTGTCTGTGTCCATTGGTTATCCATATATACATATAAGTTCTTTGGTTTATTTCTTCCCACCCCCCAACCCCTCTTCCCTTTAAGGTTTGTCAGTCTAACAACCAATTTATACTTTTTAATCCCTTCATCTTTTTCACCCATCCCCCCAGCCCCTATCCATCTGGTAACCAACAAATTTCTCTGTGTCTATGAGAATGTTTCTGTTCTGCTTGTTCATTTTGTTTGTGGATTCAATTGTTGACAGATATGTATTTATTGCCATTTTGTTTGTTTATATTTTTTTATCTTTTTCTTCAAGAAGACCCTTCAACATTTCATATAAGAATGGTTTGGTGGTGATGAACTCCTTTAGCTTTTCTTTGTCTGGGAAACTCTTTATATGGCCATCGATTCTAAATGACAGCTTTGCAGGATAGAGTACTCTTGGTTGTAGGTTCTTGCTTTTCATCACTCTGAATATTTCTTGCCACTCCCTTCTGGCCTGCAAAGTTTCTTTTGAGAAATCAACTGACAGTCTTATGGGAACTCCCTTGTAGGTAACTAACTTCTTTTCCTTGCTGTTTTTAAGATTCTCTCTTTGTCTTGAACCTTTTGCATTTTAATGATGATGTGTCTTGGTGTGGACCTCTTGGGGTTCATCTTGTTTGGCACTCTCTGTGCTTCCTGGACTTGTATGTCTGTTTCCTTCACCAAGTTAGTTAGGGAAGTTTTCTGCCATTATTGTTTCAAATAGGTTTTTGATTTCTTGTTCTCTCTCTTCTCCTTCTGGCACCCCTAAGATGCGAATGTTGGCATGCTTGAAGTTGTCCCAGAGGCTCCTTACACTATCCTCATTTCTTTGGATTCTTTTTTCTTTTTGCTGTTCTGATTGAGTGTTTTTTGCTTCCTTATATTCCAAATCGATGGTTTGCTTCTTGGCTTTACCTACTCTACTATTACATCTGTGTAAACTATTCTTTATTTCAGTTAGTGCATCCTTCATTTCTGACTGGTCCTTTTTTATGCTCTTGAGGCCCTCACTAAGTCCATTGAGCATCCTTATAAGCAGTATTTTGAACTCTGCATCTGTTAGGTTGCTTAACTCCATTTCACTTAGTTCTTTTCCTGGAGTTTTGTTCTGTTCTTTCATTTGGGACCTGTTTCTTTGTCTCCTCATTTTGGCTACCTCCCTGTGTTTGTTTCTATGTATTACTTAGCGAGAGGTATGGGGCTAGCTGAGACCAGATGCTGCTTGTTTGAAAGAAGTTAGGAAAAGCTGAAGCAGGATCCAAGACAGGCCAATCCTATGGTCAAGCAACTAGCAACAGCTTGGGTGGGCCTGAAAGTTGGGTGGGGCAGGGCCTCAGGGAATCACCAGGGTGGGGCAAACAGTATGAGTCAGTTTGCTGGAGCCCTAGATATGGGGGCTGTCTGCCGGCCCAAGGAAGTGTTCACCAAAGGAACAAAGGCCTCTGATAGCATGTCTGCCCAGGAGAAAGCTGCCTCTCCAGCCCTTGCTCCAATGCCAAACAGCTCAGTTCTTCCCCATACGATTCTGGTGCCTTTCAAGCTGCCTCCCCCATGCTGGAGTCTGGAGGGAGCGAGTCCGAGTAAGTCTGTGCTTGGGCCCTTTAAGAGGAGCTGCCAGGGGCTCCAGCTGCCTTAGCCTCAGTTCCGGCTGGTTTTTCCAACCAGAAGTGATGGGGATTCTCTTCCTGGTACTAGAACCCTGAGCTGGGTGCCTGGTGTGGGACGGGGACCCCTCAGTCCTCAGGGAGGACCTTCCCAGCCTAGGTGTCCTCCTAATTTTTATCCGCCACACGTGAGTATGGGACCAGCCCGTCGCGCCTCCGCCCCTCCTACTAGTCTCGATGTGGCTTCTTCTTTAATTTCGTAGTTGTAGGACTTCCTTTTAGCTTGATTTCAGGCATTTTTGAATGATGGTTGTTCTGTAGTTTAGCTGTAACTTTGATGTGGTTGTGGGAGGACGCAATACTGCGTTTACCTACGCAACCATCTTGACTGGATGTCCGCTTCATTCTTTTGAGTTCCAAATCAGCAGATTTGGGGGAAGTTCTCCAATTTTTATTTTTAAACAAGTTCTCAGATAATGCTGATAGTGCTGGTCCAGGTGCCATATTTTGAAAACTGCTATTCTAATGCATAAATGAGGTAGCAGGAGTCAGATTACCAGGAGCTTTAAACTTCAAACTCTCCCACTTCATAGCTGGATTGCATTGAACAGTTCTGTGCCTCCTCTACAGCTCAAGGTCTTTGTGTATACAATGGGGAAAATAATAGTACCCTATATGACAGGATCATTGTGAGGAATAGATCAATAATTAAATCACCTATAATGCCTGGCACATGGTATAATCACTCAAATTATGCCTATTTTTCACACAAATGTTTCAATTATTTTATAGGTGAGAAAAATATTATTAATTCTATAGCGTTTGAATGGTACTTGCTTTCTACTTGTTATTAGCTAGGCTCCACCTAACACAGCTTATCCTGTGCTCTCCCTGAACTTAGACAACCCAACCAAACTGATGGCCTAAAACACTCTTAATGCTCTCATGTAGATGTGAAGGAGAAAAACAATCTATGGAAAACGACAAAACTCAGATCTTCTTCCTTACATTTTTAAATTGAACCATTTGCTTATATCCCAGAGGTACATATGGATGAACAAGGTATTTCTTACTTATTTTAATGTTTGCTTTCTTACTAGAGCCTTGCTGTTTTTGTTTCAAATATCCCTTAAAGTACTTCTCCAGAATTGTACAAATACTTCATTGCTCATAAATATTTGCTGTTGGATTGACTTGTTTTCTTTCAAGTGTCAAATGTAAAAATACTACTAGTTACATTTACTGCTTAGTTATTTCATCATAGTTTTAATTTAAACTCATTCTTATATAAAAATAGAATGAGTTACATATTTTCTATTTTGGCTTATTTTCATCGTACAGTTAATATAAAATCATTCTTAGGTCATAAATTAGATATAAGAAAAAATGTTTGTACTTTTTCTGTCCTCCATTTGCCATCAGTATCCTTAAACAGAACAAAAACCTAAAGCAAACTTTCTGCCTGGAAAACTTGAGATGTTTGATTCGTTCCACCAGTTGCATGCATTTTAATTTGGGTTCTTTATTCAAGATAGTCTACAATACAAACTTTCCTTCTTTAAAGAGATCGCTTTGGAAAATCCACCTAAACAGGTCAAAAGCAATGGTTTCCTTACAGAAAGAACCCTGGGGAAAGAATGTGCAGGAATCACTTCATGGGTGCGTCTGCTGTTAGTGTTTTGTGCTTGATGGCTTGTCAGTGGGCAGAAATCAATGGTTCTCTTTCCACCACAGAGGAGCGAAGGTGTGGGGGCAAACTACAAGTTATCAGTACTCTGACTGTGGATTAAACATTTCCCTGTTGTCTCTTCAACATGTGCCCTGAAAGCCCCACTTGGCTCAGAATGACAAAGAACTGCATTTAGCAAAGCTTTAATTCAAAATAGACGCAGGTGACAACTCTATTATTTTTGCACATTTAGATGCACCCACATCTGTTTTTATTTATCTCAGCTCTATATGCCCATTTGTTGTAATTATTCGTCTCGGATGTAGTGGAAGATAAATATCTCAAATGCCTATCAAGGCTAAATTAAATTAAGGAATCACACTTTTCACCCTCATCCCCTCTGGCCCTGCTTTGCTTAGGGAAATCGCAACAAAAAAGTTTGAACCTCATGATCTCCTGTCATCAGAAGGGCTTCTCAAAGCAGTCTTAGGTTCCTGATCTAGTCCAACTCAATGCCCTACTGACATTGTTTTTACTCTACATTTAACACAGCAAAAATAATTTTTAAGTTTTTTATATATACATAAAATAGTTTTAAATTAATTTCCATTGCTGGGAATGTGAGAAAAAAAAAAAGAATTAGGTACAAAAGAATTGTGGTATGACCCATTTTAGCTCTTCTCCTTGTTTCTCCCTGGTTGTTTTGGATTGCATGCCTAACTTCAGTTTTGTTTGCTTGTTCGTATTTCATCTCTGGTTTACTCATTGTATTCAATCTGTAGCAAAACCATAAGGCATTGGTTTCACCATTGGTAATGTAAGAGTCATCAGGGAGAAAACAAGTGAGGGTCTGGAAATTTGGAAGAGGGGGAAAAAAGAAATAATAAAATGAGGAGGCAGATTAAGAAGATGGAATAACAGGATTTTTTAAGGAAATTTGATTTGCAAGATACACAAAACTTTGCACATGAAAATGTTTTAAAAAAGGTATGACAGTTGTTGCCCAAATTCATATAAATGTTCCTTTTGCAAAAAATAACAAATCTGTGTGCAGTAGTGGCCCTGGGTTGGTTTGCTTTCAGACGGAAAGACAGTTTTTGTTTTGTGTTATTATTGTTACTATTTCATTTTTAACTTGAAAGAAGACCTAATATGTAAGTTTGTAGGAGAGTTGGCTGGTTTTTTAGTCAGAATAGCAGCCTTTACAACTATGGTGACATTAATTTTTCTACTCTTGAGGTCTCAGGAATCTCATAAATGACCAGGCGGCATGGAAAGAAAAACCACATAGCAACTGATCCAAAAATATTGGAGATAATTGGACAACTTCTCAAAAATGATGAAGAGAAAGTATCAGTCAACACACTTATAAAACTGAAGAACTATTGAATAGGTAGGTCATAAATGGCCAAAATGTACATGCTTCTGCTTGAAAAATACCATGGAAAGAGAAATATGTTAGTTTTAGATATATAATCCTAGATTTATTTTTTAATGATTATCCTGTTCTATATATAAAAAATACTTTTCATTACATTGATTTATCACTTTAAACTTGGATACTCTCCAGAAATATTTCTGTAGTGGAAATCTAATTATGACCAGGGAAGAATTCAGGGTAAATGAACGTGTTAACAGCTAAGTCCTTTTCACGGACAATAATGAGATTGATTTTGTCTGGTTTATTGTTTTTGTTACTGTTAGCTGACTTGCTTTTTCCTAATGCAAATCTTCTTTGGCCTTTTTTTCCATTCATTTTAAGGTACTCTCTTCAGAGGAACATGCTATTCTCCTCGACACAAGAGACTTTGCCTGACACTCACTCTTCTGTAATAACTAATATTAAACTCTAGTCCGGATACATGGACTTAATTAAGGATATCAGCCTTTGTGATAAACCCTTGGAGGTGAGATATATTTCTGAGTTTGGATCTGATGGGAGTGTGATCATTCTCGCAGCCACTCATTTAATGCCGCCACCTCATTAATTAAATTTTTTCATTTGTAAATTTTAGGGGTGGGGGTGCATGACAGGTGATAATAGAGGTTCCTAGCTGTAATGCTCATTGAAATATTTGAAGATACACTTTAACACATTTTAGTAATTATTGAGAATACTTCATAACAACAGTAAATCTTTTCAAATTATATAAAAGTCACAGTAAGATATTATTTTTAGCTATCTTATTATAAAAGCTTCCCCATGTTTTCAAACATGTACTAACTTCTGATTTTATTTAAAGATAAATGTTTTAAGAGTTAATAAACTGAATAAATCTATATATTTAATTCTGACCCTTTATGAATGACTAAGGAATTAGCTAAAGTTTTTTTAGTCCTATTGGCCTTTACTTTTCTCTCCCCAACCCCTCATCTTCACCCTCTGCTAGAAATGCGTTGACTTGAACCTCGGAAAAGAAACATAAATTTCATTATTTCTTTTGCCTCTATTTGCACCTCCCACCAAAAGATGTCTCAGAATAAATTACCAAGCCTACTCATTTCTTAATTGTCTAGGTACTGAAAATCTTCTAACTTGTAAAATAACTGTGCAGAAATGATGGTCCTTCAAATTATATCCAATTTCATAAGTCTCTTATTTTTAATACCTCCCTTAAGTTGCTATTGTTTATGGAAAATAGTTTTCAGTCTCATTTGTGGGATATTGTTGATAGTAAGGTTATTTTATACATTGTAAAGACCTTTCTTCTGCCAAAATAAAGTGTTAATAAAAATCTATTTGACTAAATCCTTTACTGTAAAGATCACAGTGTGACAGAGAGCCATCTCCTTTGAAAGGATTAGAACTTCCAGATAGATACAAATAGGATAAGAAAAAGTAGACATATGTTAAATCTCGGAACAGCAAAGCGGATACTTTATGGAAATGAACTCACAAGATTATAATTTGAATTTGACAAGGTGATAATTAAAGTCCCCAGATAGATTTCTTCCGCATCTGTATGCCTTTCAGTAAAGTTGGTTAGCATATTAACTATTGCTGGAGAATACTAAAAAATATTCATGGGATGTAAAACTGTAATTTATATTATTCATTTCAATTTGTACAATAAGTGTAACAAAATGCAGTGCATACAATATTATAAAAGGTGTACTAAACTCTATTATAAATAGTTTTAGAGCATAGGCAGGACACTTACATGACAGTTTTTGTCTTGAAATATTCAAGACACTTAAGTATGAATTACCACTTTACACAATTTGAAAGAAAAGACATTTTGTATATTTTTAATGTTCTTTAGGGCTGATAATTTCATTTTGAATGACTAATTTTTAATATTATGTACTTGGATATGTGCACATAAACATTTTTATACACATATATGCACATGTATATAAATAGGTAACTAGTGTAAGCTATATATTTGATTTTTAAAATATTTTTCCTCTAGAGAAAAAAATGGGAGTCAGAGACTAGAAGAAGAGGGTGTAGATGTCTGATTGAAAAAATTAATAACCATCATAAGTCCTAATTTCAAATACCAAACATATTAAATATCTTCATAATTTAGTTTTAATGTACATATATTTTCATTTAGGCATTTATATGAAAAACTATTTTTAATATGATGATATTAAGACACTGTATACAATCTGGGGGAAGAACTATTAAGTATGCCCACACACTGTGGGTAGTAGATGTCACACTTGAGAATTCCTTTGGACATGGGTGATCTATACAAATAATACATCTGTCATATGGAATTTAAATACAAGAAATGAACCACCGTGCAGAGAGATGTGTAACCAGTTTCCACCTCTGAAAAAGCATACAAAGAACCATGAAGAAAGAGTTTTTGAAATACATTATCACTTACGATGATGACATTTTTATATACATAAAACACAGTTCTCGTGGCTTTGAATAAAATTACCAGTTTCAAACATGCAGCAAATATCACAATGAACAATGCAGGGAAACTCTGGTCCATAGTCAATAGGCAATCAACTGTGAAACCTGATGTTCTCCTTCGGGAATGTCCGCTACAGCGGGAGAGAAAAGAAACGTGATTGCAGAATGGAGGATCATTTTGAAAGACCAATTTCAATGTTAAATCATGTTGGAATGGGAAAAAAAGATGATTTTGGAAAAATCTTGACAGGTCACTCAAGACAATATAAAGTCCATTTGAAGAAAAAGGAAAAAAGTGAGACTGCAGAGATAAAGAGAGACAGATAGAGGGTGGGAGGGTTAGAAGCAAGAGTATGGGAGAAGGGAATATGACTGAAGGATAACATTTATCAAACATGAGCATTTTGACTAACAAAGAAGATAAGGAATTTCAAGTATAACATCGCAATTTGGAAGAAACTGTGCTGCAGATTAAGAGAAAGTCTAGGGGTCCCAAACAATGCAAATTGTATGTGCATTTATGTTGCTGACACTGCCCCTGGAAGGGAGAGGAATGAAATGTCTCCTCAGCTTCCTGGACTCGGGTGTGTTTAGATTGTTGCATATGGAAATGCATTTTGCGTATCCCCTTGGTGAATTAATGGGAAAGCAACCTCTTTGCTTCTGTGTTTTGCAGTTCGTATTTCATGTCTTTTCATATTTCTATGCAATTTTATTTTTTTCACCAGGCGAGGTACAGCTAAGTGTTGATTTCCTCCAAATTGCCACCATCACCAATGGGCCAGCTCCTCGAAGCAGCCAGCCCATTCAATTTGCCTAGAAGACAGGGGAACCATGTGTTTCTTCTTGTCCTGGGTTCAGCTGTCAGACACCTGTCTCTTAGAGCCAAGAGTGTTGTATTGGTACAGCCAAGAGAACATCTGGTCTACTAGATGAGTGAATATTAGTGTTGAAAATATATGTTTTTGGAGACAACAGAACTAAACATGATTTTTTTTTTCTTATTTAGTCATTTTTCCTCACCTCCATTCTCATTTTTTTCTACTTAAGACCATTTTCCCTCAATTGAACTTTTTTTATCTGTACTATCTTTGTAAAATGGAATCTTAGCTTCTTTGCTTCAATTTTTTTGGTTTCCGCCTTCTTAGTACTATTTATGGAATCTTTCAGAGATCAACCATGCCTTCTGCTACGCCTTTCTCTGTCCCCCTCACTCCAGCCCCACTCATTCTCCAGTAGATCTGAGCCACACCTGGAGGAGAATTTAAGAACAAATCTTATCAAATTATTTACCTTTTTATTTTCCAGGAGGTATATCAGATTCTGGGGAAGCCACTTGAGAGTTGACTAAAAATAAATGATCTCAGTATTAACTGCTCTGTGATTTTGTTGTTTTGTTGTGAGTGGGAAAAGAAATGTATAAATATAATTGCCTGAGTAACATTAATATGCTTCTTAACATAATTTAAATAAAGCTTTGCTAAAGTGATTTTTAATAATTTTACTAATATTATTTTGTGACATAATTCTTATTTTTATCTATATTTTAAAATTTAAATATTACTTTTATTCACTCTGATTTTGTCCCCAGTGCAAATATGCATAATGAAAAATAATTCCACCCCTGTCTAACAAAACAAAAATAAAATTATTTTATTTTATTCCATTTTTTGATATTTCATATTTTTACTATTTTTTAATTGGCTGATTTCCATATCTTTTAGTATATGATGCAAATTGCCATGTTCTCTGTAAACCTGACTATGCCTCAGTACTGCTAGAGATTCCCATAATGGTTATCCCAGGTGTCCAGGTATCATTGACAGTAAAAGGAAGGACAGACACCTAGGCAACATGAATGGACCAAAATCCTAACTTGATACTTTTGAATATGTTATCAGAAAATAAACTTATATTAGGCTTTCTGTATTTTATTTGAAGTGCCATTTTAATTTTTTAATTTAATTTAATTTAATTTTTTATTAATTCATTTATTTTTGTTACAGATGTTTCTCCTTTTCCCCCCAGACACCCTTCTCCCTATCCTGTGCCCTCCTCCCCCAGCCAAGCATTGTTATCTGGGTCCATTGGTTACACATATATGCATGTAAGTTCTTTGGTTCATCTCATCCATTGCCTCTCCCCCGCCCCCCACCTCTGAAGTTTGTCAGTCTGAACCATACTCTTTTCTATGTCTCTGGGTCTATTTTGTTCATCAGCTTTTTTTGTTCATTATATTCCACAAATAAGTAGATCATGTGATATTTGTCTTTTGCTGATTGGTTTATTTTGCTTAGCATAATATACTTTCCAAGTCCCTCCACGTCCTCTCAAAGGATAAGAGATCTTTCTTTCTTACAGCTGCATAGTATTCCATTGTGTATATGTACCACAGCTTTTTTATCCACTCATCTATTGATGGACACTTGGGCTGTTTCCAGATCATAATCATTGTAAATAGTGCTGCTATTAACATAGGGGTACATATATTCTTTCTGATTGGTGTTTCGGGCTTCTTAGGGTATATTCCTAGAAGTGGGATCACTGGGTCAAATGGCACGTCAGTTTTTAATTTTTTGAGGAAACACCATATTATTTTCCATAGTGGCTGCACCAGTCTGCATTCCCACCAGCAGTGTACTAGAGTCCTCTTTTCTCCAAACCCTTGCCAGCACTTGTTGTTCAATGGTTTGTTGATGGCAGCCATTCTGACAGGTGTGAGGTGATACCTCGTTGTTTTAATGTGCATCTCTCTGATGATTAGTGGCACTGAGCATTTTTTCATATGTCTCTTGGCCATTTGAATGTCCTTTTTGGAGAGGTGTCTATTTAGGTCCTCTGCCCATTTTTTAATTGGATTCTTTGTCTTCTGTTTGTTGAGTTGTATGAGTACTCTACATATTTTGGAAATTAACCTCTTATCTGATGTATCATTGGCAATTATGCTCTCATATGCTCTCATATAGTGGGTTCCCTTTCCATTTTGATGATTGTTTCTTTTGTTGTGCAGAAGCTTTTCAGTTTGATGTAGTCCCATGTATTAATTTTTTCCTTTGTTTCTCTTGCTTTAGACATTGTATCAGTGAAAATTCTGCTACATGTGATGCCTGAAATTTTGTTGTTCACATTTTCATCTAGGATTTTTATGGATTCACTAGTCATATTTAAGTCTTTTATCCATTTTGAGTTTATTCTTGTGTATGGTGTAAGTTGGTGGTCTAGTTTCATTTTGTTTTTGCATGTAGCTGTCCAGTTTTCCCAACAGACTCTTTATTAAAGAGTCTGTGTTTATTCCATTGTATGTGCTTGCCACCTTTGTCAAATATTAATTGAGCATAATTAATGCTCAATTGGGTCAATTTCCATGTTCTCTGTTCTGTTCCATTGATCTATACTCCTGTTCTTGTGCCAGTACAGGCTGTTTTGATTACAGTGGCTTTGTAGTATAACCTGATATCCGGTACTGTGATCCCTCCTAATTTGTCTTTCTTTTTCAAGACTGCTGTGGCTATTTGAAGTGCCATGCTTATTTAACAGCCTTTTCAAATCTTTGCAGAATTATCTTTTCTAATGTGACACTTCTTTCATCTTTCATCTGTGTCTCTGTTTATGTGTTTGAGCATGTGATCTGTCCATGAGAGTAATTTTAATGTGAATGGGCTCATTTCCTAAGGAATCCAGAAAAGCAAAAATCATCCTAGTCACTAGAGGAGAGTGTCTGGAGTTATCATCCACATAGCATTAAATTCTCACTCATCTTTGCCGGCTTCTATCAACTTATTTGCCTCTGAGGTTTCTTAAATTAGCCAAATCCTCTTGCAATTTTATTACTCGAAACATTTTGCAATGGAAATTCTGCCTGAGACTAGATTCCATGACACTTTATAGCATATCAATGACTGGAAGTAGAGAGAGATGGCCAACTGAGCCAGTCAGCAAGGTATCTCTTCCTACAGAGGTAGCTTGCATTAACCATTGCAAATTCACTTTTCCTTTGTTTTGGAAAGAAAGAAAAAAAAAAAAAAGAATGAGGTATTTGGTTATACAAAACAAAGCAAACATTGCCTTTAGAAACATCTCAATTTGAAATAAATCCCGAATATAACATGTTCCCTGATCTGTTAAATACTGTAGAAGATTGTCTTCATTCTTTGTATAATTTCATCTTGGCACACTTTTTTTAGTAAACCATTTACCCTCCTCTGGACACTACATATAGCTTTCTGGGAAGAAATCAGTCAAGGGCACTTCCTCTAGTAACTTGGCCCTTTCAACAGACTGAAGAAACCGGGCAGGCACAGGGGGCACACCTATTATTGAAACCCCTGTGGTGGGGGCACAGCCTCAGAAATCTTAGAACAGTCACATGTGATGTCCAGTTTACTGTTCTTAATTCTTCATGCCCTCCCGTAATAGGATGACACTTCCACCCGTGTGCCCCGTGACTTTTCAGAGTCTCCAGGATCATCTGTTGATTGTGCATCCCTTGGCCATTGCCTCTGGCCATGGTGATTGACTTGCCTTGGCCTATGGGTTAGCAGACAAGATATGGGCAGTGGCTTAAAGTGAACTTCTGTGATATGGCTTGGCCTCATATGCTTCTGCTATTTGTCAAGAGAAGAACGTGCTCCATGTCACCACGGGTCCCAGAATAGAAAGATGTGCACAGCTGAGCTAGACCTAACTCATAGCCTGGAGCGACATCTGGACAATCCCAGCAGCCTCTGGCTGAGCCACAGCTGCCCAGCAGGGCCGTGAGCAAGAACTGATGGTTGATGCAAGTCTCTGAGGTTTGCAGTTGTTTAAAAAGCAGCATTATGGAGTGAAATCTTGAATAATGGAATGCTTTTAAACGGATGTCCATTCCGTGTCCTGCAAGTTTCTGTTAAAGTCATGCTCAATGAAAACCTGATTTTAGCTGTGTCCCACCTTGAAGTGGGGGAGGAGGGCAGCATTTGCCCCAGGAAGCCAGAGCAAAGGAAACAAAGGGTGAGTGTAGAAAAGTGCTATGGGTGTCTGGAATTACATGGTGCCCTAAAGGGCAAACAGCAACTATGATACACAAAGTGGGACATGTAAGCATTTTCTAAGGATTCTCAGAAATACTTAGGGAGAGGAACCCATAAAAACTATGTTTTCTGCCATAATGCACAAAGGGACATGGACTATTGCTATTTAGGCATTAAAGGGAAGCATGACCTACCCCTGAAGGCTGCATAAGTGTGGGACACCTGGTTTACATTCATATAAATCTTTGCATAGTACTATTCAACCTTCTAAGCACAATGCAAAGTAGCATATCCAATCTATTTCACACAGTGCCTCTTAACTCATAATATGTTACATATAGCAGTCCTGCCACAGTGGCTAACCGTTACTGAGCTATTTCTATGTACTAGGCTGGGCAAAATTATTTTTCAGGTTTTAACTCATTTACAATCTTATTAGATAAATTGTTTTATTATCTCTGTTTCACAACTGAGTAGACTGCAGCTTAGAAAAGTTTAATAGTTAGACAAAACCCAGTAGCCAAAAAAAAAGTATCTTGTTTATTGCTTACATAACATGCTTTTGCTATTTTTTTCTTTCATTTTTGCTCCCTACAGATGTGACTCCTAAAACATTGTACTGTCTTAAAAAAAGTGGAGTTCAGTACATGGAAAACCTTTAAGTACATATAAAATATATACAGTTTATATGTTAAAGATTATGTTACATACATAAAGTTATATGTATTCCAATAAAATCGGATTATGGTTGGAAGTTACAGACCAGGGTATTCCCTCCTTGCAGTGAGATCTACAATAGACAGATTTTGTCTGAGGACCAAGTACACTCTCTACAAAGCTATGATCCCATTAGAGCAGAAAACTTCCTTTGGAAGCTACCTATCAGATACATCATTCTTTTCTTTCTATTATTCCCTTTTCTAGAAGTAGTTACCAAAAATCAGCCCAAGCTGAAGCAGCTTTGTGAGGTGAGATATGCAAATTGTCTGTGTGGTGTTACAGAGGCAGCACCATGTCATTAACAAAAGTCCTTGTTAACCTCGTGGCACATTTACAAAGAAAAGGGACAACCACAGGCCAAACGGGTGCATACACATGGCTCTTCATCACTTACTGACCAGACACTTTCAACTACAATCCCAACACCTTAAAAAAAAAAAAAAAAAAAAAATTATTTTTCCCTAAATGATGTCAGCTTTGCATCTGAACAAATGAATTCTTTCCATTTTTCTGGTTAACCCCACCAGAAGCAAAGTTACTATTCTTTTGGAGGAAAGTGAATTGTAACTGAGAAGTAGTTTTCTCTTTTTATTAATAGTCTTAGAAAGTGCATTGAAAATATTTTCAGAGTAAGTAATAAACATGCATGAGTGACATTTTAATCATCAGCATTTTCCCCCAAATAATAGTTTGAATTTGTAAAAGCTGGGAAGGGTGAATCAGCAATATTGATTGAAATGTAATATTCCATCTACCACATTATAGATCTGCACCAATCGTAAAGGGAAATGTTCATTACTATTTTATATAAATTAATCTTTAAATTTTCTCTACATAAATTCACTGGCAATTCAAAGTACTTCCCAGGACTCTCTAATCTCCACTGTTTGTTTTACCCATGAAAACAGCTCACAAAGTAGCATGTATGTGACCATATAACTTTCAGTAATAATTTAGAGATGAAAAGTTACCCATTGTATTACCTTCTATTGCTGTGTAACAAATCACTAGGACACTTAATGACTTAGAACAACACACATTTATTAGCTCACAACGTCCACGGATCAGGATTCATGGGCACAGTTTAGCTGGACCCCGTGCTCAGGGTCTCACAAGATGCACTGCATTCACATCTGAAAATTTGACGGGAGAAGAATTTACTTTTAAACTCTCTTGGCTTTGGCAGAATTCATTTTCTTGTGGCCGTGTGACTTGGCCATTTTGCTGGCTGTGTTTGGAGGTCTTCATTAGGCCAATAGTTGCCTGCAATCCCAACAGGCTACTCACAGTTCTTTACCGTGAGGACTTAACTAACGTGGCCATTTATTTCCTCAAGTCTGTGAAGAGGTCTTGCCTCAGTTGGCCAGAATGGAGTCTTGTGTAATGTAACCTAATCACTGGAGTGAAATCTTGTTACTGCTTCCATATTCTCTTGGTTAGAAATAAGTCACAACTCCTGTCCACATTCGGGGGGAGCGGGGGTGTATAGAAAGGTGTAAGCACAAAAAGGTGGAGATTAGGGGATCACCTTAGAGTCGGTCTGCCACAACAATATGTATTTAATGTAGCTTCTCAGCAAGGCTGGAAAATTGACTAGACATACTATAAACCGATTTCAAAGTCTAATTCTGCAAGAAGCTGTTAGTGGCTCACTATGACACATTGATTTCAGCAGTTACCATGTGACCTGGACTGGAATATTCTACTGGATGTTCTACTGAACATTGTCAAGTATGTTCATATTAGTAGATAACATTTCAAAATACTTTCTCACTCAAGGAATGGTGGATAACGCCTCTGTTTTTATAAAATCTGCTTTCCAGTGATAATGACTGTTCACACTTTTTGAATACTCTCATGTTCCAGGCAAAGAACTAATCACCACAAACATTTGAGGAGGAGCCTGGTTTCCCAGGACTCGCTCATGACCAAGAGACTCCACCTAAACTTGTTCTAGGTGATTCTGCGGTAGAGCTGCTGGACAGGGGCAAAGGTTTATGAGAGTCATGTGGATGCTGAACTACAATGTCTGTGAGACTTATCTGAGACAAGCTAACTTACTTTAAAATTCTAAAAAAACTAACCTAATCTGTTTATGATTTTTCTCAGTAAAACAGTCTAACCGACTTATCTTTGGGGAATAAAAGCATTAAAAATTACAGGCATTAAAACATCTCTTTCCAAAATAATTGTTGGAATGTTATCCAATAGAAGAGGTCCAGCAGATTTGACTTAAACCTAATGCAAATACTGAGTGCTTTAGAAGAATGAAAATTAGTGATTAAGCCACATTTTTTCATTCAACAAAAGGGAAGCATTTGGGTTACGTAGATTTCCCAGGGTCACACAGCTAGAAAATGTTGGAGATGAGATTCAAATTCAGGCATCTCACTTCAGAGTTCATGCTATTAAACTTTATCCATTTATAGGCAACTGTTAATCTTGCTTTCTGAACAAAAAACTATTTTTTAAAACTCAGCTCTGATATTGCCTTCCACTGAAAAAGTCTTGGACACACCAAGTTGATAGTTAATCATGGGGTCCTATGGGTCCTGTCCACAATACCTAAGTCCTATCACTTTCTTTCTTTCTTTTTTTTTTAACTTATCTTTATTGTTGAATGTATTAAGATGTTCCTCACTTTCCCCCCATTGCCGCCCTCCTCCTCATTCTCGCCCCCCACCCCCCCCCGCCGCATTTCCGCACACTGTTGTCTGTGTCCATTGGTTGTGCATATATACATATAAGTTCTTTGGTTTATTTCTTCCCAACCCCCAACCCCCCTTCCCTTTGAGGTTTGTCAGTCTAACAACCAATTTGTACTTCTTAATCCCTTCACCTTTTTCACCCATCCCCGCAGCCCCCACCCATTTGGTAAACAACAAAGTTTCTATCTATGAGAATGTTTTGGTTCTGCTTGTTCATTATGTTTGTAGATTCAATTGTTGATAGATATATATTTATTGCCATTTTGTTTCTTCATATTTTTTTATCTTTTTCTTCAAGAAGACCCTTCAACATTTCATATAATAATGGTTTGGTGGTGATGAATTCCTTTAGCTTTTCCTTGTCTAGGAAACTCTTCATATGGCCATCGATTCTAAATGACAGCTTTGCAGGATAGAGTAATCTTGGTTGTAGGTTCTTGCTTTTCATCACTCTGAATATTTCTTGCCACTCCCTTCTGGCCTACAAAGTTTCTTTTGAGAAATCAGCTGACAGTCTGATGGGAACTCCCTTGTAGGTAACTAACTGCTTTTCTCTTGCTGCTTTTAAGATTCTCTCTTTGTCTTGAACCTTTTGCATTTTGATGATGACATGTCTTGGTGTGGGCCTCTTGAGGTTCATCTTGTTTGGGACTCTCTGTGCTTCCTGGACTTGTATGTCTGTTTCCTTCATCAAGTTAGGGAAGTTTTCTGCCATTATTGTTTCAAATAGGTTTTCGATTTCTTGTTCTCTCTCTTCTCCTTCTGGCACCCCCAAGATGCGAATGTTGGCACACTTGAAGTTGTCCGAGAGGCTCCTTACACTATCCTCATTTTTTTGGATTATTTTTTCTTTTTGCTGTTCTGATTGGGTGTTTTTTGCTTCCTTATATTCCAAATCAATGGTTTGCTTCTTGGCTTTATCTGCTCTACTATTGAATCTGTGTAAACTGTTCTTTATTTCAGTTAGTGCCTCCTTCATTTCTAACTGTGCATCCTTCATTTCTGACTGGTCCTTTTTTATGCTCTTGAGGCCCTCACTAAGTTCACTGAGGTTCTCACTAAGTCCACTAAGCATCCTTATAAGCAGTGTTTTAAACTCAGCATCTGTTAGGTTGCTTAACTCCATTTCACTTAGTTCTTTTCCTGGAGTTTTGTTCTGTTCTTTCATTTGGGACCTGTTTCTTTGTCTCCTCATTTTGGCTGCCTCCCTGTGTTTGTTTCTATGTATTACTTAGTGAGAGGTATGGGGCTAGCTGAGACCAGATGCTGCTTGTTTGAAAGAATTTGGGAAAACCTGAAGCAGGATCCAAGACAGGCCAATCCTATGGTAAAGCAACTGACAACAGCTTGGGTGGGCCTGAAAGTTGGGTGGGGTGGGGCCTCAGGGAATCACCAGGGTGGGGCAAACAGTGTGAGCCAGGTTGCTGGAGTCCCAGATATGGCGGTGTCTGCCGGCCCAGGGAAGGGCTCACCAAAGGAACAAAAGCCTCTGATAGCATGTCTGTCCAGGAGAAAGCTGCCTCTCCAGCCCTTGCTCCAATGCCAAACAGCTCAGTTCTTGCCCATATGACTCTGGTGCCTTTCAAGGTACCTCTCGGATGCTGGAGCCTGGAGGGCGGGAGTCCGAGTAAGTCCATGCTTGGGCCCTTTAAGAGGAGCTGCCGGGGGCTCCAGCCGCCTCAGCCTCAGTTCCTGCTGGTTTTTCCAGCCAGAGGTTATGGGGACTTCTCTTCCTGGCACTGGAACCCTGAGCTGGGCGCCTGGTGTGGGACAGGGACCCCTCAGTCCTCAGGGAGGACTTTCCCAGCTGAGGTATCATCCTAATTTTTATCCACCACACGTGGGTGTGGGACCAACCCGTTGCGCCTCCGCCCCTCCTACCAGTCTCGATGCAGCTTCTTCTTTAATTTTGTAGTTGTAGGACTTCCATGCAGCTTGATTTCAGGCAGTTTTGAATGATGGTTGTTCTGTAGTTTAGTTGTAACTTTGATGTGGTTGTTGGGAGGAGGCGAGACTGCGTTTACCTACGCCGCCATCTTGACCGGAAGTCTCAGTCCTATCACTTTCTAAGGCAATGTGTGTTTATACTTTTTGTCTCTTCTACTGAACAGTTCATTCATTGGAGCATGACTGTGCCTTAGTGTTGCATTATCCCTCGCAAACCATGTAGTGCATAGGAGGAAATTAATCGTGATGCCTTTTAAATTCTACCTGAAACAGTCAAGCTATGTGAGTGAAAAGTGGCTGTCAGTCTGAGAGGAGACCTTGTGGTATTTGCAACAGGCTTGTAACCTTGGGGGTACCATACTGAGGACATTTTCTTCCTAGTTTTCTAAGGCTTGATGACTTGGCCTGATCCTAATCCTTTAGAGAATAAAATGAAATGTTTTCCATTTCTCCAGTGGAGTCAGCAGGCTTTTATTGTGCTTCCTCCATCATTGTCACACAAATAATCCCTTCTAAAATGAATTTGTTCTGGAGAAGAATGGGTCAGAGGCCTCTGTAGAGGAATACAATAGTAGAATATTTTGAAATAATTGTAAAGCAAAACAGATCATCATGTTTTCAGGCTCTTTGAAATATATATGTAAAATGCTTTGTACTTGAGGTTAAATAAAAAGGTAGTTATAGTCATTGCTCAGTAATGTGGCAATTATTGGTAGGACTGTGTGGATATGTTCTCTATTATCCAACCAGAAAAGGAAGAAAAAAGATTATAATCATTTTAATAATTTAATTTGCTTCATTCATCTTTTGAGTTATCTTTTTGCAAAATTAAACTTTGTGTTATTCCCTTCTGGAAAGTGGAACAGTACAAGTAAAAGAATGTTTTCATGTGAATCAAGGCTGACAAGAATATTAGACTGAATAAGAAAAGAAGGTAGGCAGGCTGGGGGTTGGGCTGAGAGACAAATGAAGAAGACCTGATTGAAATTATTAGTTGCCAGAAAAATACCTATTGACTTTTTATGTTTTTAGAAGTACCTCTATTAGCTTCCAAAAATACAGCTGTTTACAGTGATTGATAAGTTCCCTTGCTTTTAAGCTTATTCACATCCATTAGTTCTGCCTTTTTCTCCTGTTAAAAATCTGAAGCTGTCAGACTGAAGTAGCATGATCAGCTAATGTTCCTGCCAGATTCAAAGCATGTCCCCAGGGGTGGCAAAAGTAGTCTAAATCACTCAGAAATGGCTTTTTAAATGTTGTCTGTTGACACTGGTCACTCCATTCACTCTATCGGAAATGTTGAAATAGATAGCAGGCAATTATAGGGACTGTGTTTAACAGGCCTTTGATGATCAATTTCCTCTAAATATTTCACTTTTAAAACAA
The DNA here is from genome assembly GCA_030848825.1 of Tadarida brasiliensis. NCBI lineage: Eukaryota > Metazoa > Chordata > Mammalia > Chiroptera > Molossidae > Tadarida > Tadarida brasiliensis. The sequence goes on from CM061266.1 coordinate 38,128,439, forward strand.
ACAAAAGCAGATATTTTACATCACTGTATTCTGCATGAGACTTTTATTTAAAAATAGTACATAGCTATATTTTCAAAATTGGTTAAACGATTTTATAGTTTTCACTTCAAATTTACTGATGATAATGTAGTTTGTTCCACATAGTATTAGATTATTATCTTGCAAACTGTTGTTGTTTTTTAATTTCTCCTATAATAGTTTCATTGTTTCTGCCTTGTTACATTTAGATATATTTTGTATGAACGTAGGGGAAAAGTTTCAAGGAGAGTAAATGATTTCTGAAATGTAAATTCCAAAAACACTGGATGTTAAAAGTGATTGCCAGTATATCTGTTACAGAATATAGAACTCAGAATCTCTTCTTACAAAAATATAGAACAAATCATATTACCTGCTGACTCCATCAGAATATCACTATGTAAATTAGACCAAGTTAACAAACCAAAACCAAAACCAAGATGACCTTGATAAAGAATGACAACAAAAGCCCCGAGGGAGAAGAGGAGGTGCTCAAGAAGGAATATACATATAAATATACATAAAAGGAACCAGTCCATTTATTGATTTGTTAAATGTAGAAAATGACTGATGAATAATTGAATAAATGTAAGATGAAGGGCATTTTCAATGCCAGCTAGCAAAATTGGGTTTCTCCCTAAACTCCACTGTCTTTCATGGTTTTTCTGCTTTTGCATCTTTCTCTCCATTCCCCTCTCACCTTAATTTCCTGATGCTCCTCACCCAGTATTCTGAGGTCTTGCAGGTCTTGGGCTTGGGTGATTAATTTTACTCTTGGAATAGATTGGAAATGTAGAGCTATAGTGGAGATAGGAGAGAGTGAGAAAATAGAAGATGTATGAAAATAGTTGATACTGATTGGTAAAGCTGAGAGAAAATTCATAAATGGATAATGCCTACAAAGTATGCTTTGTGCTTTATCTTATTTATTATACAAATCAAATAAATAAGCACATTGTATTGTGAATATATGTCACTATATTGGTCAATGGAGAAAGAGAAATAATTATACAATTTTGTTATCGGTTACCCTGGAGAAGTTTCTCTGAAGAAGTAGCATTTCAGTAGATCCCTAAAGAATATATACAAGTTAAGTAGATAAAGCAGGTGAGGTTTGGAGGAACAGAGTATTCCAAGCAGAGGGAACCACATGTGGGAAAACTCAGAAGCAAGAAAAACATGACTAGTTTGAAGAAGAGAAAAAAACTCTAAGTAAAGAAGAGAACGTCAAGAAAAAAAGGCTGGAAAACAACTGAAATATATTTAGACCACATTAAAAATCTTTGACTTCTTCAAATAATAAGCAGCCACTATAAGTTTTAAGAAGAGGAGTGTTATGATCAAATTTGCCTTTTTGAAAGCCCATTTGACTTCTGCATGGACAGTAGCATATAAAGAAGATAAAAATAATGCAAGGTGAATAATACCATAAGAAAATTCTTTAAGTGGCCCTTGTTGAAATGAGGTGATAATTTGATTCCTAGGGATGCCACTATAAGGTACCACAAACTGAGTGACTTAAAACAAAATAATTGTTTGGAAGACTAGAAGTCTGAAATCAAAGTGTTGGCATGACCATACTCTCTCTGAAGTCTCTCTAAAAGAAACTGTTGCATGCCTTCCTCTTAGATTCTACAGTTGCTATCAATTATTGGCATTTCTTGGCCTATAGATACATCACTATAGTCTATGCTTCCATTACCACATAGTATTCTACCATGTGTCTTCACATTATTTCCTCCTATGTGTCTGCCTCTATGCCTCTCCGCCTCTTTTTTTAAAATATGTTTTTATTGATTTTTTTTTTTAGACACAGAGGAAGGGAGAGAGAGATAGAAACATCGACGTGAGAGAGAAGCATCAATCAGCTGTCTCATGCACGCCCTCTACTGAGGATTGAGCCCATTAGCTGGGCATGTGCCCTGACTGGGAATCGAACCAGGACCTCTCAGTCCACGGGAAAATGTCAATCCACTGAGCTACACCATCTGGGCTCTCCCCCTCTTCTTAATAGAACACCGGTTATATTGGATTAGGGCTTACCCTCATGACCTCATCTTACTGAGTTACATATGCAAAGATACTATTCCAAATGAGATCATATTCACAGGTATCAGGGCTTAGGATTTTAACACATCTTTCTGAGGGATATAATTTAACCTATAACAGAGAGCTTTTAAAGGAAATGCGATGATGGGTAGTTGAAAGGAACCATGAAAAGATTTTAAAATATATTTATGGTGGTAGACTCAACAGGACTTGGTGACTGAGCATGATTTGAGAGATAGGGTAGAGTTACAGTTGACTTCCAAGTTTCTGACATGAATAATAGACGATGCTGCCATTTGTTGAGACAAGAAATTCAGTAGGTTAAATAGGTTGTGGGGTGAGCAAATGTTCATTTTTAACATGCCATGTTTGACCCATCTGTAATATTTTCATATGAAACTGTATGTAGACTTGGTGACTGAAAAATGCCTTTGGAATTTAAATGAGAGATCTGGGCTAGTGATAAAATTGTGAGAGTCATTTGTATATAAGTGACAATCAGAGCTATGAAAGTAGGTATCTTTTCCCAGCAAGACAATATTTAGTTTGACAAGAGGAAATTCTAATATCAAAATTAAACATTTAATTTGGCCAGACTAACATTTCTGGCCAATATGAACAAACAGGGACCAGATTTACCATGACACATGGAATAACAAAGAAACAGACAAAACTTTAGAAACAATGGTTTTCAAGACACGGGACATCAGGCAACCAAGGAAATAATCTGAGAGACAGGAATAAACAAACAAATTGAGTGTTACAATTGCTTACCTAGGATTAGAAACAGGACAAAGATGATTGGTCTCAAAACTTCTAGGTTATATGATACTGAAGATTTCAGCCATAACAGTAAGGCAAGAAAAATAAATAAAAACCATCCAGATTAAAGAGGAAGAAGTAAATTGTTTTTATTTGAAGACAATATAGTGTGTTACATAAATAACTTAATGGAATCTATAAAACATTACTTGAACTATTATGTAATTTTTAGAAAGTCTGCTGGATACAAGCTCAACATACAGAATAAATTATATTTTTAAACAAAAGTAACAAACAGTCTGTGGTTAAAAATGCTATTTATAATAGCATAAAATCTGAAATACATAGGAGTAAATCCAAGCAAATATGTGAAAATCCTGTATAGTTAAAAAAAAAAAAAGTATAAAATACTGCAAAAAAATTACATTACCTAAAATGCATAGATAAACATTTATAAGTATCAGAGGACTCAATATTTTTAGAATGTTACTTTTCCCCAATTGATATATAGATTCCATATAACCCTTTAAGCTGTATGTAGAAAATGACAAGTACAAACGACATATTATTGTAATATTTTTTGAAAAAAGAACAAAACTTAGAATAAGAATAAATTTAAAAGTTACATGTTGGCATTAAGATAGACAAATAGATCAATGGAATTAACAGAGAGTCTAAAAATAGACCCATACACATATAGACATTTGATTTCAGACAAAGAAGTAAAAGGAATTTGGTGAGAAACTGTCATCTTTTCAACAAATGGTGCTGGACCAATTGGGTATTCACTGCAAAAGAATTGAACATTGATCCATATCTCTCACCATATGCAAAAATTAACTCAAGATATATCATACGCTTATATGTAAAATGTTAAACTATAAAATTTTAGAGGAAATATTAGGAGACTGTCATTATAAATTTGGGTTAAGTGACGACATTTCAGATGCAACATTAAAAGCATGATCTATGCCAAAATAGTTTGAAAATTGGGCTTCATCAATATTTTAAAACAAAACAAAACTTTTAACTCTAAAAGTTATTAAGAGAATTAAAAGACAAGACATAGCCTACAATAAAATATTTTCAAAAGCTATATCTAATGTAGGATTTGTGTCTAGAATGTGTAAAGAAATCTTAAAATTCAATAATAATAAAACAACCAGCTCCATAACAAATGGGCAAAGCTTTAATAGACACTTCATGAAAGACATAAATGGCCTATATGTATTGAAAAGATACTCAAATTTTTAGTCCTTAGAGAAATGCAAATCAAAGCACAATGATAACACTACACATCTGCTAAAATGGCTAAAATGAAAATTACTGACCATATTAAATACTGGTGAGACTATGGAGAAACTGGAATTCTCATATTTTGATGATAAGAATGCAAAATGGTTCAATCACTTAAAAAAATGTTTATAGTCTCTTGCCCAGCTGGTGTGGCTCAGTGGATTGAGTGTGGTCCCATGGACTGAGAGGTCCCAATTCAATTCCAGATCAGGGCACCTGCCCAGGTTGCAAGCTCGATCTCCAGTTGGTGGCATGCAGGAGGCAGCTGATCGATGTTTCTCTCTCACATCGATGTTTCTATCTCTCTCTCTAAAAAAAAAAATACATATTTTTAAAAATGTTTGTACTTTCTTTAAAAGGTAAGCATATATGTACCATATAATCTAGTCACATAATCTAGATATTTACCTAAGGGAAGTAAAAACATGTCCATTAAAAAGCTTGTACACAAATGTTTATAGCAGCTTTACTTATATCAGATAAACCTGAAAAAACCTTAATGCTAATGACCAGGTAAAGAAATTATAGCATCACGGAATACTACTCAACATGGGTGAGGCTAAAACTAATTACACTGAGAGAAAAAAATACTTAAACAAAATAGACCATATACTGTAGGATTCTGCTAATATAATTCTCTATTTAGTGAAAACAAATATAATGACAAGAATATCACTTGTTGAGAACTGAAAGGAAGAAGGGAAGGAATAGGGAAAGGAAAAGGGAAAGAGATTCAAAGGAGTGTGAAAGAACTTCTCGGGATAACAGATATGTCTACTATCGTGATTGTGGTAATATTGTTAAGCTATATTCATATGTCAAAACTTATCAAATTATATATATTTAATATGTACGGTTATTCTGTTAATCATACCTCAATAAAGTTGATGAAAATTTTGTCTCCAAGGACACAATGTCTTATTATACTTTAAATAATTACAACAGAGTAAAAGTGGAGGTGCTGACAGACGGAATTAAGGAAAAAAGAGCAAAATAATAAAACACAAAGAATATGAGCAGTAATAGAAGCAACAGTAGAGACCAGGCAACTTTTTCTAATGTTGTTTAGAAGTTCAGGAAAATGAGAACTTAAACTTGTGCATTGAATTCAGAGACACATTATGGACTATAGCAATAGGATTTAGTTGCATAATTAAGATATGAGACACATGGAAATTGGTTGACTGAGAAATGATAAAATAGAGATAACAAATATAGACATTATAGAGGTTTGTCTTTTAAAGGAAAGAAAGAGGGAGAGAAAGAGAGATTGTTACCTTAAGGGTAAAGAATTCTTGTTACTAAGATGTTAAGCCATATTAAATATTTATGACAGGATCCACAGAAGAGAACATTTGAATCAATAGCTGTTTCCACTGCTACAGAAAAGGTTGGGATCTAGAGGTGTGGTGGAGGAATACATTCTCTACAGGCAAAACAGAGAAGCAGATAGGTTTGATTCTGTGTCTTCATTGGGTATGTTAAGGAAATCTATTTTCTCTTTGATCTAGGAGGAACAGTCCTCTGCTGAGATTTAAGGGGTTGGATGAAAGAGTCACCGTTTTAATAAGTAGAAAATATTTGAAATACTCTCTTCAGAGTGGGACAGGCAGAATGTGTAGTCTTTTCGACCCAGGTCTCTGGAGTTACAGGGATTTCCCCACTTAGCTGCGGCACCGTGATCTAGTAATAGAACCAGGCTAAGTTTCATGTCTTCATCTCTAAATCAGAATGATAATGGCACAGATTAAATAAAACACTTCAATTTATTTGTATTTTCACAGGGGCTGACACTTAGTGAGCCTTGAATAAGACGTTCCCATGATCATTACTATTTTTGAAGGAGACTGGAGAAAGACTGGTCATGTTAATATGTACCACTACTCCCTGTGAGGAAAAGTTCCTTACAAATATAATACTAAGAAGGAGCAATTTTCTAAAAAAGTACTGTTTGAAATGGAGATCTATCTCATCAGATGAACATTTAGAGATTCCCCTCAAAAACAAAGCTGGCTGAGATGCTAGTAAGCCACAACCAAATACCAAATGCCTACCATTGATGTAACTTTCTTCTTTCCTAAACGCACTTAGGAACTGAGGCATGTAAGATTCCATGTAATATCCAAACCAGAAATAACAAGCAGTATTATATCTGCTAGTTTACACAGTTTAGCTCACTACTCCATTCTGCCATGTTAAAGCACTAAGAAATGAGAGCCTCCAAACACTAAATTTAGTAATCTTCATTTGTATTAAAAAGATATGATATTTCAATGACAGGCAATTTTAAATTTACATTTTTAGTTTGTAAAATATTGCTTGCTACGAATTCTCATTTACTAAAATGATAAATAATATGTGTTATGAGACAATTTTTTTTTAAATCTTCACCTGAGGATATTTTTTTCCATTTATCTTCAGATAGAGTGGAAGGAGGGAGAGAGGGAGAGAGAGAGAGAGAAACATTGATGTGTGAGAGACACATTGACTGGCTGCCTTCTGCACGACCCCAACCAGGACTGAGAATCAAACCTGCAACCCGGGTACATGCCCTTGACCAAAACTGAATCTGCAACTCTTTGGTCAGTGGGCTGACTCTCCAACCACTGAGCCAAACCAGCCAGGGCAAGATAATTTTTTTTTTAATTGAAAGACTACCTGTTATCCTGATGTACTTTATTTTTAGGGATACTTCTAGAAGAATGAGTTCATAAAAGTTCCTGCTAAATAAGACATTGGAAAGTGGGACAATTAGGTGAACTTTTTCTATGGATTATTTAAAGTTCAAATGAGTATACTGGCTTGAATAGTGTTCCTCAAAATTCCTGTCCTTTCCAGAACGTTAGAATGTAACCTTGTTTGGAAATAAGGTCTTGCAGATATAATTAGTTAATATAAAGTTATAGTGGAGTAGGGTCAACCTTAAATCCAATATGACATGTCCTTATAGGAAGAGGAGAAGAGACACAGAGTGAAGAAGACCACGTGAAGACAGAGGCAGAGATTGGAGTGATGCAGCTGCAATTCAAGGAATGCCAAGAATTTCCAGCTACCACCAAAAGCTAGTAGAGAAGTATAGGACAGATTCTGAGATTTTTCAGTGGGAACCAACCTGCTGACATCTTCATTTTTGGACTTTCAGCTTCCTAAACTGTGAGACAATAAGTCACTGTTGTTTAAGCCACCCAGTTTGTGATAATAGTTACAGAGACCCTAACAAACTAATACAAAGTTCCAAAAGAGTTTTAATAAATGTGTCAGAAATTACAGACCACAGATAAGATGAATGGTACCTTTTGATATTCTCACACTTCTGTAATGTTTGTTGCTATTTGGTTTTTACTCTTTTCCCATGGAAACTGACAAAACAAACGAACAAAAACACCCTCTAAAAAACAGTGCAAAAACAAAACTGCATTTGTTTGAGGAGGTTGCACAGAAAAGTAGGGACAGTGTTCTCTTAGAGAAAGGAAGCTTGCAGCAGAGAGAAAGAGAGAGACCAGCAAGGACCTGTTCACTTCGGAGTTCAAGAACATTGCACAAAGGCTAAATATATGTTAGCATTCAATAAATGGTTGTTCAATAAATGTATGAATGAATAAATCAGTGAATTGATGATATAGTCAATCTGTGGGACAAGTGACATGCAAATGAGGAGACACAGTTTGACTGAAAATTGGGGGGAATTACTCATTTCTTTCAGTCAACAAATATTTATTAAGCATCTGCTACATGCCAGACAATGACTTTTTGTGCTTAGGATAATGAAATAGCGAAGTCCTGCTCTCATGAAGCATACATTCTTGGACTTGAGTAGGAGAGCATGGGATAAATCCACGTTTGTGCCATGCATTTTTACAACGACACAAATGGACCGGAATGGCCCAGAAGAAAGCAGGAAAATTTATTGGTGTGAAATAGCTTTCAGGCGAATGTCCATGGAAAGAGAAGAGAAGGTCTAGGCTCTGGATGTAGACAACTAGGGAGTCACTTTTCCTTTATCCCTGTCCTCAAAAAGAGTGTCCTTTCTCTCTAGAGTTTTATATCTGCCCTTGAAAAAGGCTGCTTGTGTCATATTTGTAAAGGCACAATCGGGATGAATATACACCTGATTTGTTCAGTCACACTGGAAACACAGGATATGGCACTCCTCGATGTCAATTGATTTTGGAACGCATATAAGGCAAAGCCTCTGTTCGGAGGAAGCAACTACACAAGGGTGAAACCCTGTAGACATTCTGTAATGAAAGTAGGATACTGTGACCTCCTGCTGAATCTGAAGAAAAGATCTATTTGAAAAAATCACTTGTATAAGATACGTTTTGGAAAAAAAGACAGTCTTTTCAAATAGAAGTGCAACTGTATTGTTAGATACTGTTTTGTCAAAGCTCAACTTAAAGTTGAGTTGTTATTGGTGATTTGGCTTACTAACATTGCCTAACTAGTTGGTCAGAAATGACCAGGAAACCAAATCTGTTTCATAGTAATAACTACCATTAAAGACTAATAAATAATACTGAACAGTAGAGATCTTGTAAAAATTATTTTGAATGATAGATTCTATTTTGGTTCAAGGCAATGCTGAAAATATAAGCACATAATCTGATTTTAATGAAATTTGACAGGCAAAGGAATTAATGTCCAAGGCACAGAATTATTAATTCTGGAAATAATTCTTATAGTCCTCTATTATTTTAAAATCCATGTGCCTATTTTAGGAATTAAAATTGGTCTGATTTTGCCAGGTATATACCTTTCTCAAAAAGTATGTTTTTCTGTCATATTTTAACTACTTTTAAAATATTTATTTGTTAATCTTTTTTAGAACCATCTATTTTCTCTTAAAATTCATTAGTAAATTTCACAAATGTTTTAGTGTATGATTTTGAAATTTACATTAGTTCATTTCTTGTGTGAACTATTTTTTAATTTAAATTTTTATATTTATTTAGAAAGAATTATTTTTTAATTCTTTATTAAAGAATTATTTTTATCAGAGCTATTTAGAGAGACCAGGGCAATGGGCTACCAATCAACAGGTCCTTGGAGATGCTGAGACAATCATGACCGAAATGGTGCTAAGACTCAAATGTGAGATAATATAACTAAATAAAATGAGTTGAGTCAGAAAATTAGGAGTGATTGGGACTGTAGCTGGCCAGAGAGTTCATGTTCTGTCTATAGCCATTTGCCAGATTTATAATGATGTAAAGGAATGTTCCTTTTTAAAAACCTACTTCCTTTTTGAACCCACATCATAAATCACCAAAAAGGAGAATTAAGCCTGTATAGTTCTCTTATTTTTTTAGTACCTTATATGTAACAACAGCAACAAAAAAAACATATGTTTAGGGACAAGTGGATGTTTGGGTGTGAGAAGAATGCATCATTTTCACTTTCTCTGAAAAAAACACTGGAAGAAAATTGTTATGAGTACTGAAAAGATAACTAACATCAGAATCATTGATCAAGCTACTTATTGTATTTTTACATAGCTCTCAAAGTGGTTTATTTGAGAATTTAAAATGTAAACTTGGAAATGTCTTTATCTTTTTAGCATTTAAAGATGAGGAGGGAAAAATAAGGGAGAAATTCCATAGATATTCCCAAGCTAACTTCTAGACAAGTGAGTTTTGATAAGTTCAAGTTTCAGATAAGAAACTTTTTTCTGCTCTTGCTGGTTTCTCTAAATGGTGAGTAAAAATGTCTCTGGAAAGTCCTAAAAAACTCATAATAGATTATACTAATGTGAGAAATTATTGAGATAAGATTTTAGTAACTTGGCATAAGCATAAGTGCCTCTAATGATTACTTAAAATCGATTTAATAAAAATGTGTGCATATAAATGCACGTGTTTCTAAAAGATTAGTGCACTCTACTGGCAAAACAAATACAAAATAAATATGAATAATTAAAGCCATTACAGACACTTTTCTACCCACATTCTGTAAGTCAATAATTCAATGTAAATAAGACCAACGTTCTATCTTCTGCCTCTCCTATATGTGGAATCTAATGAACAAAATAAACTGACAAACAAAACAGATCCAGAGACATGGAAGCAGGGAACAGAGTGAGGACCCTCAGAGGGAATGGGGGAGGGGACAGGAAGAGAAAAACCAAAGAATTTACATGCATATATGCAAAACCAATGAACACAGACAACAGTGTAGTGAAGGTGATTGGAGGTGGGAGGTGGTCAGTTAGGGAAAAAAGGAGGAACATCTGTAATACTTTCAACAATGAAGATAAATTTTAAAAAATAGATGTATCTACATATATAATATATTTTCTTAAAAAAATATTTGGATTTCAAGATGTTTTCAAAGTTCATGAGGTAATATTTTCAGCCTAAATTACCCAGATAATTTCTAAACCAATTCTCCCCTTTATTTTGTTTCCATATGTCCAGTTCTGATTAATACAATCTAGCTGTAGATCAATCTGAGACACTTTAACCTTCCCTCAGTAGAGGGTGCCATGGAATGAATATTTACTCTTTTGGTTCTCAAATGAACCAAACAGTTTCTGTGGTCAATTTCCTCTCCTTTTATAAATTTGTTTGGAGGAACTCATAGGACGTAAGTCTTTTGACAAGGGGACCATTTTAGCACTGACATTACAAAAGCTCTTCTGTTCATAAGGGAAGTATCTCTCCCTGAGTTAAATTTAACCTCTTTAGTATGCCCATTTAGCCACCTGATAAATCCACTTGAGCTATCTTTTGGGGAGAGAGAGGTACATGGGAACAATAACACTTCCTTTTAGAACAGTTTAATAAAGCTTTGTGAGATTTCAAGATGAAAGATAATGTGTAATGCTGATAGCGCCCTCCAAAGCTCTGCATTCATGGATCCAATTACTTTTTTTGTCGTGATAAAAGCCACAGTGGATATTTTAAATGGGAGTGTGGCTTAAGAATTAAGGCCCAGGAGTCTGGGTATCTGGTTTCTGAGGTTGCCTTAACTTCTTCTTTCTTATCTAACTATGAGTATGCAGCTTAACTTCTTTGACTCAGTGTCTCCTTCCATAAAATGCCTAGCAAATATCTAAGAAATGCTTTTAAAATGACAGTGCAAATTGCCATTTAGAATCACATTGGAATTGTCCAGGAAAAAAAAATTAAAAAAAAAACAAAAAAATGAGGTGAGTGTTAGCAAAGGGAAATACTATCTTCTGCTTAATTTTAGATTTATCGTACGTTTTACTTTTTAAAAGTCATGAGATTTTTAGAAGAGAAATGACATTTTCAAAGCCTTAAAGACACTTGTAAAAAATGCTCTTTCAACTGTTCTTTATTTCTCACAAAAGTTTTGACTTAGCATTTCTCCAGCTTCCTCTCCCCCCACCCCCATTTCCCAATTCCAAGTTGAAAAGAGTAATTGCAATGCTAACTTTTTCGATTCTGGAATATTTCCTTAGAGCTGATTTGTTTCATTTATAAATGTATGCACATCGGATTTCATTGCATTATATTTGCATATGTGGTTACTGACTTTAGCTATTCAATCTCCAAGCCCTCAAATTGATTCATTAAACTATGAAATTATTTATCATAAATTTGTAGACACATCGAATTTTATTTTACAAAATTCAAGTAGCTAGAACGTTGTCATTTATTGATTAATCCATTGCCCATTGTCCCGAGACAATCTTGAGAGCTAAATGGTGACTGTAAGATGGCACCTATTAACTGGTAAAGGATAAAACAAGGCATAGTACAAATGCCAAGGTTTTATCTGAGCAAAAATTGATTCAAATCAGGCAGAACCAAACCAGAGTGGTTAGAAACAGTCCACTGGCAAGAGCTGAGGAAAATCTTTTAGAGAAAGAGGCAGGAGCAAAGCAAGGGAATTATTTGATTGTCTATGGCCTTAGAGTTTGCCTTATTTAAGAAAGCTTAGTTGGCTGTTTGTGATTGGTTATCCTTAGGTTCTGATTTCTCAACCTTGAGATATTTCAGGCTTAGGTTTTGGTTTGCTCACGTAGCTACTGAGGCATTAAAACCACCTGTCTAATGGCCTCATTATTTGATTAATTTAACAGTAACAAATGACTGTACTTTTAAAACATGCATTACCCATATATATGTTTTTTTAGTGATAAGCAGTGTTCTGATTATACATTTTTTGAAAGATGTCTAGCAAATTAAATTAAGTTCTTCTAATACAATGCCTGTGATATGATTTAGGTATTTTTGGAAGAGCTATTGAAATGTTATAACCTCATTGACATTTTTCTCAACAAATAGCAGATGTAGAAGTCAAACATTCAGCTATGAAAAATTAATTCAGTATCAATAAATAATTTTCATTACTTAGAATAAATAAAATAAGTTATCAAAATATTTAATACAAGTAAATTAAATATAAGCTATTTAAAATTAGTCTGACCATTCTAGAATTGAGACTTCTAGCTTGAAATTTTTTGCCAAGTAAATTTCCAGTATATAAGTGATTTTCACTGGATTGTGCCTATAATATGTTCTTGCCTAACTCCTTGTTCCAAAAAAAGAAAAAAAAAAAAAGGTAAGAAAATAGAAGAATTTAGCTTAATTTTGGAGATATAACAATTTATTTAAGTAGCTTTTCTGTAGTTCAAAGAGTAGGTAGCTCTGATTAGAACTCTAGATTGAAAACAAGAACAAATAACCTCGTACAGCCTTGTCTAAATTTAACTTTGCTTCAAACCAATAAACTATAGCCTTTATTACTTTGTAGACAGATTATAGCTCATCAGTATGACTAAATATCACTGTGGAATTGATCTGTAATAGTTCTGTTGCTATGCCTATAAATATAATTTCACTGAGTGACTTTCTCATTTTGGAGCTGCTCAGCTATATTTCCGTGGCAATCTAAAGGATCTCAGGAATATTGTGAATGACAAAGTAAAATAGCATCAGATAAAACATGAAAAAGTCAACACTAAATTTAGTGGTGAAAAAAAGTAAAAAAAAAAAAAAAAAAAAAAAGGATTATTAAATTCCAGATGTTTTTTTAAACCTCGTATTTTGGAATTGATTTGAGCTTAATCTTTTTTTTTATATAAGTTTTAAAAGGTAAAATAAGTTATTCAATTTTATTTATGTTCTACTATTCCTAACCTACAGAAAATGAAAAAAACATTATTTAGTCCAAAAAAAAGAAATCCATATTACCTAAATAAGCAAAAGACTGCCCTAAGGGGCAAGAAAAAGATAGAACCAAATATTACAGCTAATCAAAGTTTGCATGTAGGTGGTTAAACTGTTGAAGAGAATCTGAAAACAGTTTTATATAATTTATGTTAAAACAAACAGAAAAGGACTAGAGTAGGCAGTACTTTTCACTTTCTACTTATTTTCCTTTTTCTCTTTAGCTTTGTTGTTCTCAAAGTGTGACCAAGCATCAAAATCATTCAAGGTTCTTTATAAAGATGGACAGTTTATGGACAATCCAGATTTACCACTGATAGAGGGCCTGACAATCTGTAAATTTAGCAATCTTTCCAAGTAAATTTTGGAAAAATTAAATTTAAGAACAACTGCTCGACAGAATGTGATGAGAAAATGTGTAGAAACCAATGAATATTTTTATTGAGATTTTATTTTTGTTAGAGGAGTTTCAGGTTCACTACAAAATTGACTGAAAGGTGCAGAGGTACCCCATATATTCCCCACCCTGACACATCCATAGCCTCCCATTGTCAGCATTCCCCACAAGAATGGTACATTTTTACCAAGGATGAAACTACATTCACAAATCAAAATCACGCTGATCCATGGTTTACATTAAGGTTCATTCTTGATACACATACTATGGGTTTAGACAAATGTATAACAACATTTATTCATCATCAAGATGAAACCAAGCAGTGGTGCTTGGGTTCATTGTCCCACAAAGTTGAAGAACGAGTTCACAGAGCAAGGGGTAAGCAAAAGGAAAGTTTGTTTGAAAGACAGACTCCCCACAGCAGGGAGGGGACCCAAATGGGTTGCTGGTGGGTCTCTGTGGTCTAGGGGTAGATAAATACTTTGCTAGCCTCTGACTGGTCCTTTCAAGGAATTCTGCCTCAGTAACATCCATACATTTTTAAAAAAATATTTTTCTTTATTGATTTTAGAGAGAGAAGAAGAGAGATAGAAATATCAATGAGAGAGAACATCAATCAGCTGCCTCCTGCACACCCCCCACTGGGGATCAGCCTGCAACCTGGGCATGTGCCCTGACTGGGAATTGAACCAGTGACCTTCTGGTGTAGGGGTCAACGCTCAACCACTGAGCTATACCACCTGAGCACATCCATACATGTTAAAGCTTGTGTTTCCCACCTGACTAGGTTCAGTCCTAGGTCATCTATAGGGGCCTTAGTGGCTTCCCTTTTTATGATAATTTCAACTTCTCCCAGACTATTAGTGGGGAGGAGGGGAAACACCCTTGGAACAACACTATGCTTGCTTTTTGTTTCTCCCCCAAATCCAATCTTGGTTTTCTATAATCCTTTTTAAGGTGACCTGGCTTTCTATAATAGAAACACATTCTAGTTTCACAGCAGAACTCATTCAGCAATCCTGTTGCCTTGCTCCCAGAAACCAGTAGATATATTAATTGGACTAGGTCAGAACTGCCAGCACTATATTCTTTAACAGTAAATTCAATTCCTTTGCAATCCCATCAAGGTCCCAGAGAAAGGAATGGATACAATTGCTGCTCCTCTCTTGTATGAAACCAGCCTTTCTGGGTATTTTGTTATGTAATTGACCTGTGGTCCTTCCTGGAGCTTCTAATTTGCATTTCTATAAATGGGGACTGGGAGTTTCTGGCCTTGGAGGCACGATCTACCATGTTAATTTTACTTTTATTTGTAGATATAGAGTCCGAATAAACCTCCAGATAATGCTGTGTACTGAGTTGCCTGCCTGTGTTCTGAGCCCCAAGTCATCTCAAACTTCCCCTGTGTCTCAGCCTTCCCTTCCCATGGTCCTGTCCCTCACTGCTGAATCTTCCTCTGTCTCCTCAATGGTATCACACAGAATATTTTCACTACCCTAAACATCTTAGGCTATTTGGGTATAAATGAGCCCTTTAATTTTGATGTATAAAGAATATAAATTGTGATAATGAATGTAGAAAAAAAAATCAAAGAATCACAATGGATCAAAAAGGTTAGTTAATGACCGGTCCAACACAATCTTCCAAATTGTCTCTGCTCTTCATTGTCTTCAAGATATTCTTCAACTTTTGAAATTGAATAAAATGTTATTAAGGCAAATGAGTTTCACTATAAAAATGCAAAATTGTTGTGTTCAGTTAAATGCAACAATTATTGGCTTGTTAATAGACCTGTTTATCTATATATGGCTTTTAATTCTTTTTATTTTTATCCTCACCGGAAGACATTTTTGCATTTATCTTCAGATAGAGTGGGAGGGAGAGAGGGAGGAAGAGAGAGAGAGAAACATCTATGTGAGAGAGACACATCAACTGGTTGCCACCCACATGACCCCAACTGGGTCCAGGGACAAACTGCAACCGAGGTACGTGCCCTTAGTGGGAACAAAACCCAGGTCTCTCCGGTCCGCGGGCTGACACTAACAGCTGAGCCAAACTGGCCAGAGCTTAATTCCTTTTTTAAATGGTTGTAACATCTTATTGTTTCTCCCGTATAATCAATAAAGTACAATTTTTGATGTGTGCATATTTTACATACATATGAACTAATGATTAAGTGTTTTTAAATGTTATTATTTATCATAATGTACCTTTTAGCCAGTAAGTACTCCCTTTTTTACTTTCTATTAAGTGGGGAAAAATTATTTGAAATTCTAAGCCCACTGATTTATTTTTCTTGCTAAGCATGTAAACATAAGAGAAGTCTACTTGAAAACCTCTTCGAAGTCCATTTTAACATAATAAATGTGTGCTAACATCCTCTTTGCCATAGAACTGGCACCTACTCCAAATTCTACACCATTTCTTCCAGTTCCATATCCTTCATCTTGGTACATATGAAGCGTATTTGTCGCACATGACCACTATTATTCTTGGATTGCTCTGATTCACTTATTAAACACAGTTTTTTGTTTCTGTTTGTTTGTTTAATAGTGGAAGAGATTCTGGCTTACTTTACATATGTGTGTGATGCTTTATTATATTCATGTAGGTGGATTCTTAATGGACTGTGCTTTAACATTTCTGCTCTATAAAATTAATAAATAACTAATAAATAATATAGTAAATATTAATGCATGTGTCATTTGGTATTTTGCTAGTTGATTTAAGAATTAGAAAATAAAAAGGTATGGGCTCAAAAGCATTATCTATTAGCCAGTAATGGTGATTAAAAAAAGAAAGAAAGAAAAGAAAAAAAAACTGAGAATATTTACCAGAATTGCTCCACATAGAAATTTTAAATCCCTAATATCTATAAAGTGAGAGCATTATAGTCTACTTAATATGTGACAAAAATACCTTCTTTATATTAGAAAGCATATTTGGTGATCCTTATAATATTATTTTTTTCTCCGATAGTTTGTTCTGATTAACAAGAATACAACCCCAGTCTCTTTCCCTCTTTCCTCCTCAAATTCTAATGAGCAAGAGGATTAATTTAGTAAAGAAAGATGTCAAGGTTGTAGACAAGAAAATAGATCAAATTATGGTTAGGCAGTTTAGCAAAATAAAAACCCAGCAGTTGGAATTTATTATGAAAGCAAACAATAAGAGATCATCCAAGAAACAGAAAACTGAAAATAGTCCTTACTATGAAATAAAAGAGCACAGGGAAGTTCTCTTTGTATGCAACAAAGACTGGGGAAAAAAAAAAAACTGTCAGAAAATTAAACGTTACTGTGAATTTCTGCAAATATGATGAAAATAAATTAGGTAATTACAGAAACTTTTTCCCAACTTGTTCTCCATATACCATAAAAATCAGTTTGCTACTTCTTTTCTTTTCCTTTACAAATTTAGTGCTTTATTTTATACAAGCTATGACAGAAAAAGAAGGCATATTACTCAAAAGTTTGTTTGAATATGCTTTAATTATTTTTTGAATAGTGAAATCATAAATGAAAAGTAATTCATAACCTTAAATGTATAGAAACCTGTTACTTTTCACTCACTGTGCACATTAGAAAATAAAGTCCTATATAGTATGATTTGGGAGAAGAGTTTCCATGCAGGAACGTGTGTAAGCTGAGTGGAGAACATGCAGCCTGGGAACGACAGGAAGCACCCAGGAGGTTAAGACCAGGTGAATGATGATAAGAAAAGTTCAAAACCAAAATGTTGCCTTCTAGCTATTACAGTATTCTGCCTAGCACTAATAGTTTTGAACCATATGGAATAGTGCTTAAATATCTAAACAAAAGCATAGATCCTTCTACTTGTATAAAATATAGAAGTCTTACCTGCTTTTTAAAATATGTGCTGAACCATATTGACTTTTGGTGTCTTTCCTTGTTTTACACTATTTTTAAAGTAAGTCTTGATCTAATGGAAATATGCATTTAAAAAAAATTTCCTCTGCTGCTATCCCAACCTTCCCTATTTATGTATTTGAACAGCTATCAAGATTAACATGAAAGATACATTTGTTCCAATATCCCTCTTTCTTTGATATCTAGCTTCACTCTGCTTACTCACAGTTATTTTCATAATATTTTATTGTGATGCCACAAACTAGGAACAAGTCTCTGGAGGGAATAATGTTCCATGGCATCATTAGAAGACAATAAGCTTGTTTTCATTCCACCATCCTTAGCTTTGTTAAAGGATAAGTGGAAGAAATTAGCATACGGCATGCCTTGTAAAGAAAATTGTTTCTAATTATTTTCCTTCTCAAAGTATTCCATGAGGTATTGAATGGACTTTAAATCCATTTCATATTAATTACCCTCAGCTAACATTTATAATTTTTCATTGTTGTTAAAGAGTCTATTAATTGGACTGAGGTTATTCTGCTAAATAAATGTAAATAAAATTACTTGAGTAACCAGAATATCCAAGTAACCATTCATTTTGGTCAGAAATTAAAAGTAGATTAACCAAATATTTAAATATCTAAAACTTAACAAATTGAAATACTGATTGTACCATTCAGGCAAAATAAAATTCAATGTAGAAAAATCTTAAGAAAATCTGCATGTTGATTATGCTATCAAGGGTTGTGGTAGCCAGAATAATAGCCCCTAACAGAAAGTGAGATCTTAATCCCTGTAGCCTGTGGATATATTACCTAACATAACAAAAGGTTTTGTTTGTTTGTTTGTTTTGTTTTGTTTTTTTTGGCAGGGGTGACAACGGTTAATATATGAATCTTTAAAAGCAGGGAATTTTTTCCTAAACCAGAGATAGGCATGATGGTGGAAGAAGTTCTTCTGGAAACTCTTCTCCTGTTCATTCAAACTAGCTTTTATTTCTTTGTGAATGGTCTTAATACTTGGAATGTGAGCCAAACATTGGTCATTTAGGAATTGCCGCATGATTCACTGTTTTCATCTTTATCCCAATAAGTTAGTCTATAGACACACATTTTAGAATAAGTGCAGGCATGCTAACTGTCACTTTGTGAGAATTAATGCGGTGTTGGACACATCCAACATTTTTCATAAATTGGGAAAGTGACTCAAGATCAGTATTGTTGTGGTTTAATCCCTTTGTGAATGGCAAAATGTGAAATGAGTGTTAGTTTCATTTAGAGCAGTTTGGTTATTTTGTTGAGACCTTACATGTAGACATTCAAGATTGCAGTGATCTGTCTTGTTGAGGTTTCTATATTTTTTAAATCATAGTTTACCACACCTGATGCCAATTTTTAGGATATAAATCTATGGAAAATAAGAAAAAAATCAGGAATGATTCAGCTTATGGACATTTAGTAGGAGAGATTGTTTGCATAGCGGAAGTGTTTACATTGTTCACAACTTAGAGTTTATGGCCCCAAAATAAGCAATTGCAGATATAGCTGGGGGATATCTACACGGGTGCCATTTCTGGTATGGTCTGATGATAAACCTCTCAGTTATTGTCTCATTAGATTCAATGGGACAGCTGTGGGTAGCTTCAGTTAGCTGGCTCCAGACCAGAAATAAGAGCACCAATGTATTATCTTAGAAGGCTCACTGACCAAATACTCACGAGGGATTCCAAACATCTGGGACTCGTAGGGCTTGGATACATTCCTTTAGTTGGCATAATGAGATGCTCATTCCACCTCAACAGACTTCCCACAGCTGACCTTATTCACAGGCCTTGTGCACAGGACATAGGTCTGGCCAACAATACAGGACTGAGGAAAGCACTGTGGCCAGAGAGCATCTAAACTAAGGGAGGGAGATGTGGGGAAACCAGGCATCCACACGGACTTACCCAGCAAAAGTAGGATTTTGCTGTAAGTATCACAAAATGTGGACCTGGTTTATAGATTTTTTTATTTTTGTATATAAGATACAACTTCTATACCCAAAATAGGAGTCCTGACTAGTTTCTTGGTTTTGACAACATTATAAGATATGATCACCAGAGGAGAAAGATAATTCTAGAACTGCAGTGTACAACACCATAGCCCCTGGCAATATGTGGCTACTTCAATTCATTGAAATTAAAAATTCTGTTTCTGATTGGCACTAGCCACATTTTAAGTACCCATAGCCACATGTGCTTAGCAACCATGTTGAGCAAGGCAGATATAGACCATTTCTATCACTGTAGAAAGTTCTGTTGGACAGTACTTCTCTAGAGCCAAGCCAGGCTTTTCTGGAACATAGAAGACTGCGATGATAACTTTTAAAGTGGCACTCTGCTTACTGCTTTTAGTGAAATGGGCTGTGAATCAGTAGAGTTGACCCGGAGCATTTTAAAATCACATAGTTGTTAGAAATGTTGCTGGACCTTGAGACTAGATAGCAGAAAATTGGAGAGTATTTTTGTCATGATACCTTCACTTGTTCACTTTGTTTAAAGATATGCTAGGACTCATTTCTCTATTCAGCAAATATTTGATGAGCCCCTATTCTTTATTAGGTGTTATTACAGGCATCAAGATTCTGTGGTGAGCAAAACAAGAGCTCTGCTCTCATGCAGCTTACATTCTACATGACTGATGTGACAGTAAGAAACAAATCAAACATGTAAAATAATTTCACACTGTTAAGTTCTATGAAGAATATTTATAAAGGGTAATGGGGTGGGCCACCTTGATGTTCAGGTCATCACAAAGGCTTTGTTGAGAATGAGCTAGTCAAACAAAGAATCAGTAATTCATTTGTTCCACAAATACATGTTTAACACCTATTGTTAGCCAGCCAGTGTCCTAAATTATCAGTGTGATATATTTAACATCACTAAAACACCATGAATTGTATTAGAAATCCAGATCCATCTCTATTCCCAATATACTGAATTTGAATCTCAAGCTTGTGGTCTAGAGATCAGTATCTTTAAAAATCACTGAAAGTGTCTGGCTAGTGTGGCTCAGTGGTTAAGCATCAACCCAGGCACCAAGAGGTCGCCAGTTCGATTCCCGGTCAGGACACATGCCCAGGTTGTGGGCCAAATCTCCGGGGGGGGGGGGGCATGCAGGAGGAGGCCAATTGATGTTCTCTCTCATCGATGTTTCTATCTTTCCCTCTCACTTCCTCTGTCTCTAAAATCAATAAAGAAAAAAAAAGAAAAAATAAAAATCACTGAGAGTAAATTTTAGGTATAGCTACACTTATAGTAAAGACACCTGAATGCTCCTTTGGGCTTGTTTCACTAGAAAACGAGTAACAAGTAAAAGGAAGCAAATATTATGATCAAGATTGCCTTGTTTTTGAACTGAGTTATAGATTGGAGAAGAAAGAAAGTGAATAAGAAATGTCAATTTAGAAACTCTTAAATTAATTCAGATTGATAGCAACAGATGGCCAAAAATGAATGGTATCTGTGATATTAGAAAGAATAAAAATAAATGACAGGACTTAAAGAGCCAGAAAAAGAAGGAGTGAACAGTAACCCCGGGATTTTCAATTTCATGTCAGAGATAAAGATGATGATATTTTTAGATATAACTAAACCAAAAATATCAGGAAAAGTAGGTTGGGTTTATTTTTAGACATTGTAAATTTATTACTTGTTCTATAGTTGTGGATACATTTCCTTTTTTCTAAAGTTCTGAGACAAGCAAAAATACTGAAGAAAAATATAAAAACATAATTTTATGCCACAGACTAGGCTGGGAAAAAATATTCCTCATGGCCAGCACAATTTTAAGCCTCTCACATTATCCAAAAAATATATATTTTAAATTGGAATTTCCAAATTAGACCCACCTTCTTATTACAGGTAAAGGTGAACAGAAAACGTAGGTTTTTCTTCTTTAGAATCATTTTGGGAACTTGCAACATAAAACACATTCTTCTAAAAATGTCACTTGACAACAAAGTCCAATAAGAAAGTAAACTGGACTAAATGTATTCATATGTTAGCCTGACCTAAGTCTGGGAACAGGGCCAAACTTTTCAAATTATACTATCATTATTTACAAAAAAAAAAAAAGGAAATGTTAACTAATGCTATTAAATAAAAGCACATATACACAGGTCTAACAGGAACCAAAACAAATGCTAATGCTAATGAATGTTGAACATGTGTGTATACACACGCAGCAAAGACAAAATACCCTGTTGAGCAGCATTGGAAATAGTAGCCATGACAGGGGAAATTTATACAATCTCCTCGGCTGTAGGGCACACATTTATCGTGTTATACAAATATACAAAAAACCCATTTTCACAGTTGCCTAAAACAGAACTGAAAGCAAACATTTGCAGGTAATCCCACTACTTCATTTTTTTGAGAAATGGCAGACAATGAAACAGGTTTTTGCAAAACCTGTGGTGTAAAACGGACCTTGGTTTTCTGTGAAATAGAGACATCTTTTATGTATTTAAAGAAAAAAAACCACGCATCTGTTCTGAAAGTTGCAATTTTGAATTCATGGTGGACCCTGTTTTAAGTCACATTTCATTTGCTGCATTCTATGTGGTTCAGGGCAGATACTTTCATATTTTGTTTGGATTCAATACTAAAGTAAGTTATAATTTGTGCTTAAAAGAGTTTTCCAAATCAGACTAGATGTTTAGAACATTATCTGGACACGTATCCCACTTCTCTGTCTGAACTATTTGATCTCTCTTACCCTGTCGTAGGGTATTCTGTGGTTCAAAGACAATCATCCAGGTGTGAGGTCCCGAGTTTCCCAGTGACTTCGCAGCAGCATAGTAACCTGGCTGAAAAGCTGATGAGCCCAGACAAGAAGAAGGTGCCGATGACAGGAAAGGATAATTGGGAAACACTGCCCTGGGGAAGGAATAGTTTGCGTCTGGGAGAGAAGCTCTTGACCGCTTTATTTTCAAATGACATTTATTTTTGAAAGACAGCATAAAGAGTGTTCAATTGCAGAAACAACTTGGTTATTGCAGAAATATATACCACAGCACGCTTAAACTCGTTTTCTTTAAAGGTTAAAAAAAATAGAAAAATGTGCTTCTCTTGAAGAGATTTCCAAACTGTCATTGTGAACAGTAATCCAATATTTCAATTTAGAAATTGAGAGGGTTTTAAATAAGAAGCAATTATTCCATGAAGAAAGCAAATATAAATGCCAGCGGTCAAAAAAACCGTGAAAAGATGTGATTTAAATTGAGTTTTTAAAAAGTTTTTATCTGTAGTTTTTGACTTTTACAGTCCACAGACATTTCCCCTTGAAAAAGAATAAGAAGCATTAAAATACTAAAAGCGTAAGCAATATTTATTTTAAAAATTTACTAAAATATTAGTGATGTTACCAACTTCACATCCAAATATAAAACACTTCTCAAAAGAATTGAAAATTAGTTTGAGGAAGAATAAAACCATTCTAATCATGATAATTAGTAGCAGTAGTATTTTTATTTTTACTCTCTTACTTGCCAATAAAGTCATACATGGTCGTAGGCTCTCTCTTTTATTCAGTATATAAGAATGTGTATATACTCTCATTGTAGAAAAAAGTTTCAAATCAGTTGTCTGCTTGTACACTGTAAATGCTAAAGACAAGTTCAAGTCAAAATCTCTCTGTTATGCCCAGGACCTTTTATTTCCTACCGACCATCCTGATTTGTTAGATGCCCGGCCATCCTGACCTCTGCCCAGTAGCTGTCCATTTCCTAATAGTTGAGAAATATTTTTAAAAACAAATTAAAATATGATTTTACACTCTGAAAGTAATGAATACTATATATCGTGTTAAATGTTTGTCCATTCTTATGGGTACCTGTGTTTATTTCATATCCATCTATATGAATTTACTCCTTTCATTTAATGACTACATAGTATTTCCAAATATAAATGAATCATTCTCAGAGTTTACTTTATGTGCTTACATTTTCCCGCCAGGATGAGCAATGCCTCAGTGAGCATCTGGTCACTTATCTGTCTACTTTTTGACCCATGTAGCTACATAGCACCACATTCTCTACTCACAGATTTACTACACCCAGCTGAAGGTCAGAGTCTTTAAAGTTAGTCTGTGGAGTCATACTCCGTATTAAAAACATAGGGTAGTATTACCAAATTACTATGCAAAAGATTTGTATTAATGTATATTCTCATTACTTCTTTATTACAACTATTGCCACACAAATGTAACAGCGCTGAATGCTAAAATTATTTTATTTCTTATACAAATGTATAGTCAAAAATAGCATCTTAGCAGTTTTAAAAATTTAGGCATCCTCAGTATGATTTGTGGTATACAGTTAGCACTTTAAAAATATTTTTGAATGAACAAAATAAACATGGACTTTATTTTTCTATAAGAAAAACCCATTGACACATTTGAACACTTTTTGCGATAAGAACAGAAATAGTTTAATGAAGATTTTTCTTGGTATTTGTGATTTAAAATTTTTTAATAAACAGCCTGGCTGGTGTGGCTTACTGGCTGAGCATCGACCCATGCACCAAGGGGTCACTGGTTCAATTCCTGGTCAGGGCACATGCCCAGGCTGTGGGCAAAATCCCCAGTGGGGGGCATGCAGGAGACGGCCAGTCGATGTTCTCTCTCATCGATATTTCTATCTCTCTCTCCCTCTCCTTTCCTCTCTCTCTAAAATCAATAAAGAAAAAATATGTTTAAAAAAATAAAATAAAATTTTAATAAACATGATTTAAAATCTCCATATTGAAGCAGACAAACTGATTTCTCTCAATCATTATGTTCAAATTTTCTCATTATAATAATTAGATGTTTTTATTATAAAGTGATTTAAACTGAAGTATAGAAAGGTCTAAAGAGACTGGATAGGAATTACCACATTAATATATAAAATATATCACATGTTAAACTAATACACTACATGGTTTAAGATTATATCAACAAACAGTTAATCAAATTTGCTATTTATTGCCAATTTTGTTTTCTTTTTTAATTTTTATTTATTTATTTATTTATTTATTTATTTATTTATTTATTTATTTATTTTTTTATCCTCACCAGAGGACATTTTTGCATTTATCTTCAGATAGAGCGGGAAGGAGAGAGGGAGGAAGAGAGACAGAAACATCGATGTGAGAAAGACACATGGACTGGTCAACACCCACACTACCCTAACCGGGGCCAGGGACAAACTGCAACGGAGGTACATGCCCTTAGCGGGAACCGAACCCAGGCCTCTCTGGTCCGGGAGCCGACGCTCTAACTGCTGAGCCAAACTGTCCAGGGCTGGTTTCTTTTTTTAAATAATTAAATATTTTTCTTTTTTTTTCTTTTGTTAATTCTCATCCAAGGATATTTTTTCATTAATTTTTAGATAGAGTAGAAGGGAAGGAGGGAGGGAGAGAGGGAGAAAAAAAAAAAAAAAAACATCGATGAGAGAGACATATTAATTGGTTGCCTTCTGCAGAACCACGACTGGAGCCAAGGATCAAACCTGCAACCCAGGTGGTGCCCTTGATTGGGAATGAAACCCATGACCCTTTGGTCTTTGGGCCAATGCTCTAACTGCTGAGCCAAACCAGCCAGGGCAATAATGAAGTCTTTCTAAATATCATTGATTTTTTTTCCCATGTGCTAATTTGTATATCTATCATTAATATTTGATCGTTTAATTTAATCTTAAATTTCAAATATACTTTACCTGATTTTAAATAAACCTAAAATTTCCTTTTAAATTCTTTATGTGTGAACAGCCAAGTTAACAGTGGAATAGTGTCTGGAGCTACAAGCTAATATGATTTTGTAATACCATTCTCTTCATAAGCGTCTACAGGAAAATTTTATGAATAGCCTTTTTAATACCATGGTTCTCTTAAACTCATGCTAGTAAGAATTCTGCCGAGAAGTAAGACAGCTAAAGTGTGAAAATGAATTCGATTAGGTATTAAATATCTAAGATAAGAAAAATTATACATATAAAATTTAAAGCTAACTAAAGATTTAATTGAAAAAGTTCCATATACCTTCTCTCCAACTCTGGTTTTAGAGACTGTAACATAATTGCAGTAATAAAGATCTCGTGGTATTGGGATTTATGGAAAAGAGATTATTATTCCGTAAGATTCTGGACATGCAAAGAGTCTGAAAGAGCCTCTAGGAAGAAGGTACATTTTTTCCCATGCTAAAGATTACATGAGGTTTTTGCAAACACTGCTATGAGCAAACATACATTTCTTCCACTGGTGCTGGGTTTTGTATTGATTGAATAGTTGCCTCCCCCACACCCCCTTTGGAAAGAAAACCTATAGGGACCAAAATCACTGTTCTGTTTACATTAAAATCATCTATTGACTTTAAGAGATAAGCACTGTTTTTGTTGGGAAGGTGCAATTTGCTGAAGAAATGATTTAAACCCTTAGTGAGATGCTTCTGTGATGCAGTTACACAAACAGAATTCAACTAAAGTCAATCTAAAGAATTGTAATCCTTTAGGTTTGATATTGATAATTTCAGTAGAGCATTTTGAGGTAGAAAATTTCTTTCGACTTTGAAAAGTAACTTCTATAAACCATGACTCTTTGTTCATTCTTTTGAAAAAGTATCCGAGGACAGGCAGAGTGACTGAGCTGCAAAGCGTGTTGGGCATAGGGTTTTTGACCCCTTTAGGCTGTCAAATAGTGTCTCAAAATGTACCAGGCTCTGGGAAATCTACTGAGGCTGCAGAAAGTAATCAAGTAATAGCTGCGGATGCATACGCCCGAAGCATCTTCTGTGGGACTCTGTGTCTTCTGTGGAGGAAAAGCCATGGCTGAACGTGATGGGAACTGAGTGGGGCGGCCTTTCCGTGCTCTCAAGATTTTCCAACTCATATGTCAGGCCAAGACTGTAATAACTAAGCTCACAGCAGCTGCCCACACTGTGTTTGGTTCTAACTCAAATGAGAACATTTATCATTTCTCTGCCCTTCATGCATGCACATTTTAAAATATAAAGTAAAACGACATTTCAAGGTTTGGATCGAATCCTCCATACTGAAAAGTAATCCAAAAGAGCAATACTTTGAAATGTTACCAAGTGTTAAATAAATGGCAAGATCTTGTCTGTTTAGATGTGTGTTTCTTCAGTGCTGTTGGAACTAATAAAATTGTATTTTTGATATAAAAAAGCAGGTTAAATTTAATTTATACAAGGTCATACAGACTCCTGACTATTCTTTTTTTAAAAATTATTTAAAATCTAAAGTAGAAATAATTTTTAAATCTTATTCATAGTATTTGAATAATATAAACCAATGTTTATTTAATATATTATATTTTCACAGACTTTTATATATGCTCAATATCTAACTTAATATTTATAACAGTATTGTTAAGTAAATTATTTTTTTGTACTTTTGTTCAAGGGACTTGTTTAGAACTCCGTTAAATGTTAAGAGGTAGCCCGGCTGGTGTGGCTCAGTGGTTGAGCATTGACCCATGCACCAAAAGGCCACTGGTCCGATTCCTGGTCAGGCACATGCCCAAGTTGTGGGCCGAATTTCCAGTGGGTGGCATGCAGGAGGCAGCCAATCAATGTTCTCTTTCATTGATGTTTCTATCTATCCCTCTCCCTTCCTCTCTCTCTAAAATCAATAAAAGAAAAAAAAATATTAAAAAAATAAATATATTAAGAGGGAGAAAAACTGTATTCTTTCCAATGTGATTACACTGTACTATTCCAACAACATTTACTAGATGCTTAACATTATTTAAAATTAAATTTGTAGTATGAGAGCTCTGAAAATATTACATACATTTGGATTTTAGTTTAGCACTTTGGAATGATTATTCTCCTAAAGTGAAATTATATTTGAAAAAAATTCTAAAAAACCTGATACATGTTTTTTGGGTTTTTTTTTGATGGAAGACTTATTTCTTTGGTGTACTCTGTTAATATTTATGACTCACTGGTTATTTATGAATTCAATCACTATTTTTCATTTTAAATAAATTTCAGAGTTAATATATTTAACTGAACAATAAATCAATGGTGTTGCAACTCAAAATTTGCTTGCAAGATAATCAGTTCTTATATAGAAAATTTAATAAAATACTATAAAACCCTACTTTCTGATAAGGACAAATAGGTTTCCTTTATTCAACATACTTATTGAATATGCATTCTATACAATCATTTTTTTCCAGGCTCTGAGTTTATAGTGATGATCCTGATGACACAGAGTTAACAGTCTTATCTGTGAAAACAATATTAAGGAAATAATCACATTAATAAATGTATACATGATTCAAATCTAGGTTATGATTCTAGGAAAGAGCCTAAATCAACAAAACCGGCTTAAACTTGAAGGATCAAGGAAGCCTTTCTGAAGAATGATTGAGCTGAAAGAAATCTGTAGGATGAGGCAACCACACGAGCGTGGTGTGCAGATCACTCCGTGAGAGGCAGGGGGCAGTAGAAGGGCCTAAAGCAGGAGTGAGAGCGTCTATTAAAAAAATGGAAAGAAGTTCATGATTCAGTAGAAAGCAGAGTGTGAAGGACAGCAGAGTGAAGCCAGGGGCTTGATGAGGCAAGAAGTCTGGAATTTGTCCCAAAAGAACTGGAAAACCAGTAGATGGATTTGGCTTGGAGTGGTGGTGACAAGATCAGATTTACATTCTGAAGATCTCTCTCAGGGGTGATGAGATGGGTTCAGGGTGAATGAGAGGAGGCAAGTTAGAAGAGAAAGGACAGTGGTAGGAATTGGGAAGAGGAGTTGGCAGCAGGCTCTTTGCCGTGTGTGTGTTCTGTTTTTTTTTTTTTTTTTATAAGTAGACAAGTATTTCAAAGCATTTAATTTTTGGTAGAGCGATGAGCTGCAGCCAAGCAGCTGTCTGGTCAGAACATGCTCCAGTACATGCAGGCTGAACATCAGCTGTGCATGGTAATGTGATTCTAAAACACTCTCTCAAATCTATATAAACAAAGCAAAAATGTGAAAAGATCATATTATGCTTTTGATTGTCAGAGGGTTAGAATTTTAGTAGCAAAATATACTGCAGTTTAATGAAGTTTGCTTTTTAACTGCAGCTTTCATGTCCCCAACAACCCCAATATATGACGGAACCGAAAAAATAGTCTTTTTCTTCTTTACTGATTTTTTAGAGAGAGAAAGGGAGGAGAGAGAGATAGAAACATCAATGAGAGAGAACATTGATTGGCTGCCTCCTATATATCCCCCACTGGGAATTTGGCACACAACCTGGGTATGTGCCCTGACCGGGAATCAAACCAGTGACCTCTTGGTTCATGGGTGGTTGCTTAACCACTGAGCCACAGTGGCCGGGCAGTACTGTCTGTTTTTTAAGTAAAAAACACTTCACAGAATATTTGCAAACCTCATTTTTTTCGATCCTGCCTCTTTTATGAGTTACTGTAACTTAGCTATAACTATACTGTAACTGACCAGCACTGATGATGAAATCAATAATCACTAAAAGAACAATAAATGGTGTTTAGATGCAAGAAACACTTAGCCATTTTATCTTAGGGGAAGTATATCTGACTTTCAACTGCTGAATATATATTTCAATACATACCAATCTCAATAAAATGTATGTGATATCTAACCAATATACATAATGGTATACTCTCTTTGTCCTCAAGTAGAATCAGTGCATGTTTCATTTGCTTTCATTAAAAATTATTTACTGGGCCCTGGCTGGTTTGGCTCAGTGGTTAGAGTGTCAACCTACGGACCAGAAAGGCCCGGGTTCAGTTCCCACTAAGTACCTTGGTTGCAGTTTGTCCCCGGCCCGGTTGGGGTTGTGTGGGTGGCAACCAGTCAATGTGTCTCTCTCACCTTGATATTTCTCTCTCTCTCTTCCTCCCTCTTTCCTTCCCGCTCTATCTGAAGATGAATGCAAAAATGTCCTCGGGTGAGGATTAGAAAAAAAAATTATTTACTGATAGGAATTTGTTTTAAACTCTCCCTACTATGTGATTCAAAGCCTTCAAACAAGTAAGCATTTGGAAGAATACAATTGCAGAACTTAGTTTCAAGTTCAATATTTAGGAGACGAGTGTTGAAGGGACATCTCTTCATCCTCCACAAGAAATTAGCATTATACATACAAATATTTTAATGAAACATTTCAAATGAAGAAACTGAGGCCACACAACTTTTAGTACATCAATGTTGTCGATTCATTATTTAAGGGTCACTGATTCTTAAGAATTCCTACATTTTGTCAGATTCACATGTTATAATGATTAACTCTATTTGAGATTGTCACGAAATGTGCAAGTTGTCCCCTTTTGGAGGAGTACAGTGATCCTTCCTGTTTGTATTTGTCTGATTCTTGAATACAGCTGACTATCTAAACTGCAATGAGGTTTGTGTCTGAGCCAGAAGAGGTGCTAGAATAGGTTAAGGTACAAGGAGGAGGAATGATGCAATCACAAGTAATAGACAATACAGTGTATGAAGTTTTAGAGGAGAAGCCTGGATGCACAAGATAATATAGTTTGGGACCTTGATAATGGTCATAATAAGCTTTTGATAATGAGTGAAAAAAAAGAAGCACAAGCACTAGGCAATGTATGTAGGTATTTGCAATTTATATTAATATCTACACACACATATCCAAATTATTCTACCTATGTCTGTTTACCTATCTATTGATATATCTATATTATTTGCATAATATGTAGAGTTGACAATTAATAGGGTACATCTCACATTGTCTAGTCTGGTTAAAATGGAAAAGGATGAAGAGATTGTGATTATAAGCATTTATGATTTAATCAAGTAGTAAGTACTGTCGAGATGGTATATCCAATCAGATATTATGAAGGGCATATGCTGCAGCAGATTATTTTGTTATCTTAAGAGAGAAGAGTGGATATTTAGATTATGATTTTAGAGTTTAAGACGGCAAAGCAAACTGCCTGCTGAACAACAGGCAAGGGTGAATGTGCATCATTGTCTACAGCTGACTTGACAGGATCTAATGGAACCAGCAGGAAAGGAGTGTGAGTGCCATTCCAGGGAACTAGGTTTTGCTGCCTCATTGGTCATACAAGTTTTGAGGGACACAGGTTGTAAACTTGGTAAGTAGATGAGTATGTAAAGTTATATGAATATTTATAGCTATCTAATACTACTTATAGCATATTTATTAACATCAAAACAATTTTAGATGGGTTATCAACAAAAATGTTTTAAAATAAATTGTAATCTATGTATGTCCGGTGCATGGGTTATGATGCACAAGGTAATGTTTTGATACAGTAGTACAAGTAACAGATCCATCAAAGAATCCTCAGTTTTAATAGGTTGGTTTTTTTTTTTTTTTTTAATTGCTTTAAATGCTATATCAGCCGTTTTAAGTACAAATACGCAGTGGCTGAGTTCTAATATAAATCAATGAATCTGCCCTTTTGGAAGATCATAGACAGACAACAGGATGATGCTGAGGGGATTACAGTGAACTGAAGTGTTCTGGCCTCATATAAATGGTTACTGTGACTCAGTTTCACTTGACTAAGGCACAACAGGAATTAATTTTCTATTTACAGATTTTAAAGTTGTCTAGATAATATTTTCAACATTGTAAAACCATCAACTGATTTGGATATTTTTATAACATTAAATTGCTAAAGAAAATAAGTATACAACTGAAAAGGGGGCCCCTAGGATGTGGCCTTGTCTGTCCAGTATTGAGATAATTACTTGAGTGCAGAAAGTTCATGTAAATTTCATTAGTTCTGTATACTGCAGGGAACTCACTGGAGGACTGCTCCAGAATTTTTTTTTTTTATAGAATGAAAAAAATCTCAGAATTTTTATATTTTATGAGTGTGAATTTTAAATATAAACTCACAGTATACATACTGATGGAATTTCCTTGTCAAATGAGAACTTGACAAGATTGTTCATTTAAGCCTCCCTTGTAAATTAAAAAAAAAAAAAAATGTAGTTGCTTTTCTCCCTCACTTTTTTTTCTCATTTCAGTGCAAAACTCCACTTTTTCTGGCTCATGTTGAGGCCTGTGCATTTTCAGTGTGTTTCCTGGTGGAGCTGGAGTGAGAGGGAAAAGAGAAGTGGGTGGGATTGATTTCCATGTACTGTGCGAAATGAGATAGCCACAAGCAGAGCCCATTACAATAACAACTATCAGAACCACTTCCTGTGTCAAAAATTCCGTCCCCTACTTCCTTAAGAATATTATTCAAATTGATTAAATGGCCTATACTTTGTTCAACTTCCCTATGCCTGAGTTCAACTTCCCAATGCCTGACTTCCCCTGATTTACGGAGGGGTGAATCCGCAGTAGTTGCACAAGTACAAGTAAATAGTGTCTCTCTCTCTACTCACCTTTCTAATGCAAAACAAGCCCATTAAATAGAGAAGGAGGAGAAGTAAAGGGGTCTTTTTATTTATTTATTTTTAAAACCCAAAGAGCTCAGTATGTTTTGCTTCTCAGCTTTTCTGCTTGCTTAAATTTTGAGATGACATTAACACTGCAGCTCACATTCTAAAGGACTGGGCCTGTTCTGTACAATTTATTTGAAAGCAAGGATCTTCTTTGTTGTATGCCTTGTTATTTGCCAATTTTACCAAATTATCTGCAAATAGAAGTATCAAAATAAGAAGATCTTCGGCAAGTTGGGATGTCAGTTTTCTTTTGAAGGACAGTTACAAACTCCTAGGATTGATCATTTTCCTTGTTCTTTTCTCTGTAAGGCAGCATCATCACTTCTTTCCAGTATTATATTTCTCCTCAATAATTGATATGTTACATTAAAGGAACACAAAATGGTCTTAATTATGCAATAATGATCAAGGCAAAGAGTGTTTCCTGAGAACTAATGGTTGCCCGAGAGGACATGATGGCTTGAGGTCCAGCTGGTTAATAAGCCACAGGAAATGCTGCAGGCCAAGATTTGTATTATATCCCTGAGATGGAAATGAACCAAAAAATAAATAAATAAGGGAAATGATTTTTTTATCCACTAATGGGCAAGACGGCCTCATTGTGGATGCAAAATTTTTTTTCAGTGGAGGAGATGTGTTTCATAAGAACTAAATCAAAATTTTCAATGATCCCTGTTTTTTGTTTTTAACACAGTATAGGGTAGAGAATATTCTATTTTTTATTTGAAATTTTAATACATGTAAAAAAAACTATGCAGCCTTAGAGT
This sequence comes from Tadarida brasiliensis, assembly GCA_030848825.1. Taxonomy (NCBI): domain Eukaryota; kingdom Metazoa; phylum Chordata; class Mammalia; order Chiroptera; family Molossidae; genus Tadarida; species Tadarida brasiliensis. The sequence continues at coordinate 38,161,191 of CM061266.1, forward strand.
TTTTATCTAGTCCTATAACTGCCATAGAACATTTATGCCCAACATTTCCTTTGCTAGATTTTTGTGAGCTAAAGACGTATTTTATACACATCTAATATTAAAAATAATTACTTTTGAAAACATCCAGAAAACAGTTGTCTAATACTAAAAAATGCAAGTTGCATTTTCTTTCGTTTATAGGAGTCATTCAAATAAAATGTTAGGAAAAGATATCTAACCAAAAAGATGACTTAAGATCTTGTAGTGTTACTTTAAGATAAAACTATGTGATTAGAGAAGAATTATTTAACCTTTTTAACTGCAATGTGTTCATATATGCAAAATAGGTGCTAAAGTATCTGTGATTTTAATGTGATTGTACAATACAGAGTATTTTGTAAATATTAGTGCAATAAAATATAGTTATTTGTATAGTTTTTTTATCAGATGAACCAAGTAAAAGAGCGTATTTTATTATATTTTGCCATTTTATTGATAGACTATGTCAAGGGGCGTAGACATCAACTGAAAGAGCTCCTGACAGCCAAAGCTGTAGTCATTTAAGAAGAAATGAATAGGGTAACACTGGATTATACCAAAAAGTACAAAATAAATATCTCTGAATCCAGACTAATGTAAATAAACTAAAGAACACATAAATAAATGGGGAGAATTCATTCTCCCATGCAGAAGAATTTCCAATAATTTGTGATGTTCCACCTTCAAGGAGATGTAGCATAGTCCACGTTCCTCAACTGTATACTACACAGAGTGACTTCTTCCAAACAATATAGTATGGAAAGCAGGTGGGGGTGTCAAATTACAACAATAAAGATGAAGTATCTATGATTAGAAAAGCAAACCTTGACAAGTTTATCAGCAATGTTTAGAATTTTGTTATATTCAGTAGAGAACTCCACAAAATTGGGCTGAACTTAATGATGGATATCAGTGTCCTACTTAATGGAGAAAGTTCAAAAGCCATGTGTTTTGGGGAAACATCATCTTTTCTCTAGTAGTAATGGCTAAATGAGCAACTAATAAGCATATGGCCACAAACTAAACTGCATTGCTGCCAAGAAAATATATTAGAAGGTGCATAGCTGACCTTGCTGAAGACTTACTGGAAAAATGATTAGAACAAATTATACAGTGTGAACTGTTTGCTATATATGCAGATTTTTAAAGTAGATAGTCTACTAGACTATAGTTTTCTTGAGGGCAGACATTGGTGTCTGTGATTTTCAATTGTATCTCTAGTATCTAGCGTAGTATCTGCCACACAGAAGGGAATTGATTTCTGTTGAATGTATTCAATGAATATTTCATTTTAGGTTTTTTCTAAATATGAGTATAATAATAATACTCCCTTATTTTGTTGAGCAAAAGGGAAATATATACTAGAGAAATTATTTTTAATCATAAAGTTATTAACATAATAATCCTAATAACATAATGTTTCATGTTGGAGAGGAGATGTAACTATACAATGTAATCCCTGAAGATGTCACTGCATAAATTATAATACCTGTGGCATTTGATGTTATCAATGCTAGCAAGATTAAAGGTCCAAACTTTCTGAGTTCAAACTCTGGTCCTCCCATCTGTAAAATGAAAATAATAATAGAACTGACTCCAGGGAGAACTTGGGATAGCTGCCTAAAACTATATAATTGCTACATGAAGGTAAGCTATTATTATTAACTTTAATATTTATAATTTAAGTGAAAATTCTAGGTTATAGTTGCAGATATTGCATCAACACCAAAGTCATTTATTCTATAATTTATATGTTATTATAGTACAGAAATCACTGCAAGGATGTATAGACTCCCCATTATTAGAAATTATATGTGATTTTTAATCCAAGGCTTTTAAAATAGTGTGTCATGTTTAAAATTCTCAGATCTCCATATATGAAAAGTTGCTTTAAATTTTTTAAAAATAAAAAAATTTAATGAGTTTTGAACCTCTCATTAAAATGGAAAAATTAAACACCTTTACATGAGTGTACAATAATAACTGTTATCAAACTAGATAAAAATTTACAAACCAAATAACAACAAACAAAATTGTAAAATAAGATTTACAAATGCTCAAGTACTACTGAAAAATTAATATAATGATTTGGTAAGTGCAGTTAATGATTATCTTCTTTCATTAATTCTTAGGTTGATAGTCTATAATACCAAATTTTAAGATAAATTAAACTTAGAATCTGATCCTCAAATATTGTGTCTTAGGGTACTAAATCAAAGTTTTCTAAAATACTGAAAGAATTTCACTCATTTTGCATTCATTGACATTATTATTTATTCACCCTTGAGTTAAATAGAAAAAAAAAAGTTGATTGTAAAAAGTGTGAGAGCATTTGTAAAATATATTTAATTTCATCATTTAGATTTTTATTTTTGGTATATTTTATGATATACATAACATCTCTTTGCAGGATATTCATTAAATCACAGGAAAGGCCTGAACTTGCCTTTTAAACTTCCTTGCTCAGAAGCAGTTCTTCTTTATATAAAATAAGTAGCAGAGGAAGAGAAACATCTAAATAAGAGTTTTACTGCAAGCCAGTTATCTTATTGGCCTTTCCTTTCTCAATCAAAGACAAGTATCTTTCTACCTCATTCATTTTTGTACTCTTTTCCTTTTTTATCATCCATTCAAATTTAGCCAGACATAGATTTTAACAGTGCGCTGTATGCTTTTCCCCCTGAAATATTGGACATGCTATTAACAAACTGGCATAGCAATTGAAGTCATTAGGAGAATTCTATCCTTACATTAATTAATCCACATTTATAGATTGTCTGCCATGAACAAGTGCAAAGATGGTAGAGCGTTGTTAAGATGTGTTAGTTAGATTTCATGTCTTTTAAGACCTTTTATTACAATGTATTGTAAAGACAAGTATCTACATATTATAATACAAGGAATTACATAAAAATGTGAAAGTTGTCCTTCCCTGTTTAAAATTAGAACAACCATTCTAGCTCAGTCCATCTTTGGGAACTTTGTGAGAGAAGGTGGCATTTGAACAACATCTAAAAACGTAGTCTTGATCTCAACAGCTGGGTTGGACACTAAAGTGGTCAGCATCGGTATGTACAGAAATGCTGACTTAATTAAAAAAGGTTCGAAGAGCTTTATATTTTTTCAAAAGAATGAAACCTAGTTCGGATAAATATAACAAGGTTACAGGGGATATTTATACCCATTTCATGGTTTTCTAAATGAATTTCGGGAACAGCTGCAAGGCGAGGTTACTGCCTGCCTAACCAGGTGCTCCTTTGCACAGGGCGGAGCAAAAGAAATTCGAAGTCTCCACTGCCACTGAATTGCTCTGCTCCCTGAAGACATTTTTTTTTTTTTTGCAGGTAGACAATTATTTAAATCTACAAGCATCCTCTTTAAAATGCAACCAACCCGTGGTATATTTTAAGTCTCACAGAAAAGTCACTCTCATTGTAGCATAAAATGGCTTAAAAATCAGATTACTTTTCTCCAAATATCTGATATAATTTCCATTTAGGAAATAGAAATTTTAATATTGGTTGGTGGAGATAAGTTGTTTTTGACATGAAAAGGAAAGCATGTCGGGACGAAATACTAGAGCAGAGAGCTGTGAGTAGCCAGAGAAAAGAATATTAGGGGAACAGAAGAAAAGGACCTCAAAAGCTAAAACAGGAATGCAAGAACAGGCAGGATGTGGCGGGAGTGCATTTTAACCACCTTGAGTTTTACTGCTGGTTGGCTCTAAAGTCATTCTGATAAATTATTATAGTCGCTAGGCAGGTAGTTAAAAGAAGGGAGTAAACGGAATCAGACATTCAGCCTGATTAACGAGGAAGCTGCAGCATGCATGGACTATTCAGGGGACGGCCACAGCCTCCACCCAAGGGATGGAATCCTGAGTAGGGAGGAAAGACTGGCTTTCCAGTCTCCCCAGGAACAACAGGCCACTTCCCCTAGATTTTGGGGGAAGGGGAACCAGTAAAGGGGAAATTCCTCTGTTGAGGCATATGAAGTAGAAGCCAGAAGATGACCATAAAGGGGAGGAGTCTAACTTGGGGAAATCTGGGGAAAAGTCCAGGTAAGATAAAGACATGGAACCTGGAAGACCCAGAAAATGGAATGGATAGGGGGTGGGCAGCACAAGCCTACAAAGAATTAGGAAAAAGATTGGTTTGTTTGAAAGAAAGCTTACCCCTTCCCAAACCCAAGGAAATATAGGGAAAGCTTAACAAAAGCCTGAGGCATTTGTGGGAGTTCTATCTCCTTAGGAGCCCTGTGAGCCTTGGTGTAGCAGTGCCAGTGGCCCAAACAGGACCCAAGGGGGCCCAAGTGCAGAACCAAAGTGTAGACCCAAAAGTAGCTGGACAGAAACAGAGACTCAGCTAAACTACTGAAGTTTCAGAGGCCAATGCCATAGAAATGGCATTTCATCTCTGGGTCCTGGCCCTACTGCTGGGCTTGGTGAGGACAAGTGGGTCTTGGCTTCCCAGAAGCTGGACTTCTTCCCCAGTGAGATGGAGCTGAGGCATCTGATCATAGATGAGACTACCTGGGGGCAGTCCTTTGTTTTTGCTCCAATAAATCATACTACTATGCCTCAAGTCCTACGTGTGGGTCCCCCAAATGCATTTTTGGTGACTCTGAGAAAGAATCTTAGTTCCACTGGCAACAAGATGGACTTATTAAATAAGTTTTCAACCCAGTGTTTGAGTCTCCAGTGGATCTTTGCTTTTTTCTTCTCAGTCACATAGCTACATAGATCAATTACATTGTCTATCAAATCACATTCTCCTGTTCAAATAGGGTGTAACAACCTCACTAAAGAATGTTTGAATCCGCTAATACATATAGATACTGACCTCATCATACTCAAGGCTGTGTTTGAGAGCTTATATTCTCTATGGAAGACTTAAAACATTATAGAATAAAAGACGGTTTTGTTTCCCTTGATATCAAATAGCCAAGGCCATGAGGGCAGGCCCACCTCTGTTCCATGCACCTTTAGTCTGGGTTGTGTCTGAAACTTACTACACTGTGGATCAGCGATCTACTTGTCTACTCTTCACTGGTTTGCAAAGTGTTTGAGTCAACAAACTCCTTTGTTCTTCACTATCAATCTAGAATGGTGGCTAACATATGAATTAATAGTGAACAAATGGATGAATAAATATATTCTTACTACATTGTAACTAGTCTATATCTTCTATTTGCATTATATTTAGATGTAGTTTTTTTTGTTTGTTTTTTTATAAGGGTGGCAGATTATAATTTTTTTCTTTATTTTCTTGTGTTTTTCTTTTTTCCCTATAAAAGAATTATTAGACTTGGAGAGGAACACCAAAGCTATCTTTTCTGGACCTAAACATTCTTTTTTTTTTTTTTTTTTAATCCTCACCTGAGGACATTTCTCCACTTTTTGTTCAGATAGAGTGGGAGGGAGAGAGAGAGAGAGAGAAACATCGACGTGAAAGGACACATTGAGTGGCTGCCTCCTGCACGACCAACCAGGGCCGGGGACAAACTGCAACCGAGGTACGCGCCGTTAGTGGGAGCCGAACCCGGGTCTCTCTGGACCGCAGGCCAATGCTCCAACCGCTGAGCCAAACCGGCCAGGGCTGGACCTAAACATTCTTTAAGATGAGTGGAAAAAAGGTAGAGAGTGTGAACTGAAAGTAGAGGTAGACTGAAGATTAAACCAACTGGAAATGAAATAAAATACCTAATACCTCTTACCATTACACAGTTTCTGTAGAGCCTACCCTGCTCTTGATTCCCTAAGAACTGAACATGTGACCTTGCTCTGTCAATGCTTAATATGAGCTTCTGTCTTAGCCTGGAGTGTGGTAGGCTGTGTGCTAAGACATACCACGGGATTATCATTTTTCTACTATTATATATAACTCGTATTTTATGTATTGTTGATAATAACTAAAAAATGCTGATGATCATCAGCTCTTTATAGGAATTCAAGAAATTCAGTATAACTCCATTTTCTTTTCTTAAACCTATGCAACTAAATTATATACCAGTAAGACTGTGATTTTCTGTTTCTATCCAATACATACATAAATAAAAATGGGAAAAGTGATCATTGATTAAAAAAAATAAAATAAACTTTCTGCCTTGGCCAGTTTGGCTCAGCAGTTAGAGTGTCAGCCGGTGGACCAATGAGTCTCGGGTTCGGTTCCAGTTAAGGGCACATACCTAGGTTGCGGTTCTTCCCTGGCCCTGGTCGGGGCCGTACGAGAAGCAACCAATTGATGTGTCTCTCTCAAATTGATGTTTCTCTCTCTTTTTCTCCCTCCCTCTCTCTCACTCTCTCTGATGATAAATGGAAAAAATATCCTCAGGTGAGGATGTTAAAAAAACTTTCTGAAATGAATATGGAGTGTGTTCTGGTGTTAAAGTTTTTTTGTTTTTTTCACAACATTAATTTTCTGTGTATCTACTCTGCCTTAGGCACTCCATAATTTCTCTGGTGGATACAAAACTCTACACGACATATTTTTTTCCACAAAGAAGTTAGATCAAGAGTAGGAGAATAAGCCAAACATATGTAAACAAAAATTCTAGATAAATAAAAGCAAATATTAAACTACTGAATGGAGTGAAACAAAAAATTATGCTTTCCACCTTTAAAAAAAATGAGTCAGAGACAGTGATCATGGAAGGCACCTGGGACTGAGAAGAAACTTAATGAGTGGATATAATTTGTAAACACAGCAAAATTCTGCACACAGTATACTTTTATTTAATTGATATTCTTTCTTTGACTAGTTCTAGCCAAGATGGCCTAGAGATTTCTAGTCAAGAACAAGCCAGACAAGTTCTACTTTTACGGTTATTAACTCCTTCTCTTATTATGTTAATTGAACTCATTACCTGGTAGATACCAAGACAGGTATCTGTCCTAACTTACTTTCAGGCTCATGTGCTATGGGCTAAAGAAGCAGTATTCCTTAAATGAGTCGATATGTTTAATTTACACCAGAATTTCTATAATGAATGTATAGTTGAGAGTGTTGATGGAAAATTAAGGTGATATAAATATGTAAGAACTGGAAAATATAGAATCTTAAACATTTCACATTATTTTTATTATCACTCTTTAACACAACTTTATGAGGCCTTAGATACTAATATAAAAACCAAAATTAGAAATTTTCCTCTGTGGATGTTTATTGCTCAGTCTACAGTGAGTGCAGTCTTGATTCTAAAGCTTTAACTCAAAAAAATGTCATTGTTTTACCCTCTGATATGTCAAAACCAGAGCCTAATTGTTGCTGTGGTTGTGAATTATGAACAAATGTACTTTACAAAAAGTTGTATTTTTCTTTTAATATTTATACCCAACTTCAGCACATATGCATACTTAGAGGTTGTTGCGATTTTAATATGCTCACATCCTCACATATACACACATATGCATGTGATTTGAAGCATAAACACACAAATATTTGAAGATTTGTTAGAACATGATTCACTTTCAAATCTCTTTCCTGATATGCTTATGGTCAAGTGCTATACTAGCTAGGATTCATTTAATTTTTTTTCAAAAGGTTGAGTTAAACTAAAAAGGTAGAATATAATGGTGTTGCTAAAAGAAGAAACTTCTCAAAAGATTAGAAGTTTTGATGTCCTGTATTTAAAATATTTCTAGTTGAAATATAAATACAAAGAAACCGCTAATTATGTAAAATATTTCTAATTTTCAAAACTACTTCTTGTTTTATAAATATTGGAAACCAGGTTACTTACAGAATCCATGCATAATAATCATCCACACATTGTAGGTGATGAAACCGTTTTGTAGAGAAAGTGATTTGCCACAGATCGCACGGAGAGTGAGCGAGTGAGCAAGGGCCCAGTTCTCAACCACTTTTATTCTAAAGCCTTTCATCTTCCAAGAAAGGAGATATCGCCCCACTCTCTACACATGTTGATTCCTTTTGCTATACTCATTTCACTTTATACATGTTTTCTAAAGATTTGTACTTGACATAAAAAAATTAGAAAATTTTAGTGCTAGCATGAACCTTGTCATGATATTTTAGTAATTGGTTGCTGAGCTATATTCTTCTATTTTTGAGTTCCTCTCTCTCAGAAAAATCTATAAAAACTCAATTGAATTACCAATTCACTTTCAGGTGGGTTTTAACTTTTGTAAACCTTTAACCTCCAGCCTTATCCATAACCCATTTACTTTCCAATTCTGGCTGCAGGAGCATGAAAGCTTTTTCTCACTTTTTCCACAGGAAGGTGGGTTTTGCACCTATCCCAGTGAACCTTCACCTGACCACATAAGTAGAGTGATCAGGGCTTCCTAAATTACCTGTGGTGAAGAAGCAGGCTTTTTATTTGTATCCATTTCCGTTCTGTTGTGAGCCAACAGAATTGTGCAGGTGGCATATCTGCATCTGGAAACACATGTAATTCACCAGGTTCAAGCAAACCTCGACTAGTCTCTACCCAGCTCCCTGAAATGAATCCACTATGGGAAGGGTGTTAAGACAATACTAAATTTTTAGCGAAAGTTTCCAAAATCTTAATTTCAATTTTGAATGCATATCCTAACTGTCTGTAACAGTATTGGGTTTGGTATTATTTCATAGACCGTGATTTGAGAAGAGCTAAGAGGAACTGTCTTAGTAACTTATAACAGCTAAGCTACCAATCCACTGAGAATAATTGAAGGTAGTGTAGTATTTCTGTTTGGCTACTAATTTATATTATAACATGTATGTGAATAGTAGAATTACATAGCATTTGGAAAAATTTTGCTTTCTTTACCCTTGGAAGCACTTACAGTCACCAGAACATGTTAGAGAAGTAAACATAACTAACTGGTCACCTGGTCATTGTTCCCTACCTTCCATATTTTGATTATTTCATCTTTTTTATTAATTTGTGTTTGGTTTTGAACTATGAATAGTGGACTCATTCAATTAAAAGTAACAACAGTAGTCATCTCTTCGACCCATTGGTGTCTGTAATTTGTCTATAACAGAGTAGCCTCTCTAGTTTTGAGTCAAGAGAGGATGGCACATGAGTTCCATTCATTTCAGTCAAGGTTTACTGAGGTCCTACGTTGTACCCTGCACTAAGCAAAATACCATGTCCTTTGCTGTAGAGATCATCCAATCTGAACTTCACACTTATAATGAGGCAACAGGGCACAGAGTGTTAACGCTAGAGAATGATACCTTAAACTTCCTGTGACCAGCTCAGTGGACCCTCCCCTCCACCATGCTTTCCCCAGACGTCTCTCTGCCTCAGTCAGGGCAGGGCTACTGTTCCTGTGCTGTCCCCTGCCCTCCCTAACTCTCCTGAGCTATTTGGATCTGTGTATGCCTGTGATGAGTATATCAAGTTCTGAGATGCTGTTAGAATTTAGAGAGTAGGACCAGGTATGCTAAACTTCTTTCACTATGCAAGTCAGTTTTACAAAATCAAAATGAGGTCTCGACCTGCACAACATTTCAAGTCTCTGTTGAGAAACAACACTGCTATCAGATCTATCTTTATTTTACTAGGTTCACTTAAAAAAATAAGACAAAAGAAAAACTTTTCTTACTTTTTGGTAACTTCATCATCCATGAATGATTGTGACTACTCATTTTCAAAGATATTGAAGGGATCACACTCTTCTTTCTGATAGTTAAATAATAAATGTGCTGGGTCTTTATATCTATAGATATAAATACAAATATATATTCACAGTTTTTATAGACAAACATAAAATATCATATGCATTTTCATTATTATTAACTCCTAAGAAGGCCAATGGTATTTAAATATAAGGATAGGGTAGCTTTGATGTAGTAGACTCATTTCATGATGCAAGCATAGATGATTTGTACAAACAGATGTTTTTGTGCTTAGTAAAAATAAAAAGCTGTGAGTCTACATTTGATCTTGTGGCAAGGTTTTTCATTATTTTGTTTGTTTGTTTGTTTTTAGCTTTCTTGCTAAACTACCCCTATCATAGCAAACATAAGAGTCACCTGAAGATCTTATTAAAAACGGCCGGCAGTTCTGTCACCGGAGTCGCTGACTCAGCAAGTCCAGGGTGAGCTTGAATTTGTGTTTCTAATGACTTCCCAGGTAATATTGACTTTATGCTCAGGTTGATCTCCTAATTAAAAACGAGTTTCGTTTTCTGCTATTAATAGAATAACGTCAGCCCTGGCTGGTTTGTCTCAGCGGTTGGAGCGTCGGCCTGCAGACTAGAGAGTCCCAGGTTCAGTTCCCGCTAGGGGCACGTACCAAAAAAAAAAAAAGGAAAAAAAATAGAATAACGTCAAAAGCTCCCTTGCAGGACACAACAGGAATATGAAAATCTGGCCCAACCACTCTTTCCACTTTGAGGTGGTAACATGACTCTTTATTTTTATTTTTATTTTTTTATCCTCACCCGAGGATATTTTTCTGCATTTATCTTCAGATAGAGTGGGAGGGAGAGAGAGAAAAACTTTGATGTAAGAGAGACACATCAACTGGTTTCCATCCACACAACCTCAACCGGGGCTGGGGACAAACTGCAACTGTTGTACGTACCTACGTGCCCTTAGCGGGAACCGAACCCGGGTCTCTCTGGTCTGAGGGCCAACGTTCAAACCGCTGAGCCGAACCAGCCAGGGTGGTAGCATGACTCCTGTTCAACAATGGGCCAGCCATTCCAAAGTGTGGTATTGACCATTCTCTAACTACACCTTTCTGTTTCAGACTGTCCATGAACTGATCTCGCTGTTCCTTCTGCCCAGGTTGTCATTCCACCTGCATAGCTTGGAAAATGACCACTTACCCTTAGAGGCCAAGTTCAAATAAAATTTCTCCTAAGGAAAATGCTTCCTGTTAACCAATTTAAATAAATGAAAATGAGGGCCTCTCAGAATTTGATTACAGTTAGTTGTTTCATAATGTAATCCAAGAATATCCTGATAATACTCTAATGTGCTTCATTGAGCTTCATCAGCTGGTGCAACGCTCAGTTTGAATTTTGCAGCAGAAAACTGTTTTCATTGTTCACCTGATACCTTTTCACTTTATACCATGATTTCAAAGTAATAAAATATTTATGTGTAGACAAATTTTTGACATAGATTTTAATGTGCCAAACTATACAAAAAAATTGTCCATAACACAAACATCATCCATTTATATACCATTAAAAGACAAATAGCTTACATATGAGGAAAAGATTACAAAAGACTTATTTTTCAGCTTAACTTTTTGGGAGATTTTACTTCATATATGTACTTGGTTTAAGTCTTTCTTATTAAGACATCATTTTAAGCTATTATACTTTTGTGTGTGTGTGTGATATAAACTGATATGTATACTTAAGTTTATGAGATTTCAAACCTTCTCACATATAAATAGTAGTTCTCCATAGGCTGACATCATTGTCAGAGAGTTCTTGCTAAGCTTGAAACCTAAGTTTCTGCCAATAAGGTACCCAGTTAATCTGTTTGGAATAGTGGAGAATGCTCTTTCATTACCCAAATGGAGAAGACATGGCTGCCTGCAGTCTTCCATAAAGGTTAAGGAGTGATATATGGGTGCTAAATAAAGGCTTATCAGGTTACTGTACATCAGAACTGATAAAACTTCCTCAGGAAAGCACCAAATGGAACAAGGACCTATTCAGAAAATGTTGGTTTGTAGATATGCCTTTACAATGGAAGTCATCTAAATGACAGCAGGGCTTAAGGGTGGAATTTTCACTCCCAGGTCAGGAAATTCTACGGCAGGCACCAAAGCCTGCTTTAGCTCTTGAGATGTGGCCAGCATCCAGGTTGTTTTTCTGCTGTGAGCTGCTTTTCTGAGACATGTGAGTTTTGGAAGATAAGAACAGAATAGCATATTAACTCCAACATGTGGCACTTGTCAGATTAACAAAAGGAGCAAGAGGCCTCTATAAGTCTCCATTTTCTAGGATGTTCTTACAAGTAAAATATTCATAATTTAAATCCTGATATGAAAATGGGAGAAGTAAAAGGTGTATGAGTCATCGAAACCAAATCTACCTTGTTCTTTTCTTTTTTCTTTTTTTTTTATAGATGGGATAAAGGTGTTCTTGGGGCTTACTTTAAGATCACAAGACTTTGCTTTTGTCTATTGTTTTGTTTTTCATTTCATTTTGTGCTTTTAAAATATGTATATGTTTTATGCATATTTTCATAGATGTAGAAAAATACTAAGGCACAACATTTTGGGTAAATAATCCCAGAGAATGGATCTTCCAGTTTATTGTGTCTTTCTCACTCATTTCCATCAAGGCCATATTAGCCATTACTTAAGTGATTTTTTGAATGATTAGTGTAAGCATCCAGGAAATCCTTTTCGTTATCTAATCTAAGTCACTCTAGCTGTAACTCTCTCTGTTTTGTTTTTGATAGAGAAAATGAGCCCATTTCCACATTATGGACAGTGGGAGGAGAGTGGTCTGTTTTGAAAAACAGTGAAAGCCAACAGGGAGGGCAGCAGTCTAACATTTAATAAAATGATAAAATTTGTAAATTCAACTGGAACTTAGATACTGTGTAGTCCAACCCTTTCTTTTTATAGTGGTCCTGGTACATAACTTCAGTACTAATATTACGTGATTACGTGAATGTGTGTGTGTTGTGTGTGTGTGTGCATGTACATCTACTGAGGAAGTAATTTCTTGTAACACAGTTAGTAAATTGTATTTGTAGGGACACGTAATTTATGGATTTGGAATTCAAACTCCGGCCTGATTATTAGTTCTAATGAATATATGCAATTTTTTTCTATATTATCTTGTTCTTCAAAGATCATGAAGAAATCATGATTGATATGATTCAAAAAAATTTTGCAATATTTATACTATACTTTGGGAGAAATGATTTCTAACAGGCTTCACAAATTTACTTATCCTATTTGTACTGAGAAATAATGTCAGAAATGGTCAGGGAATTGGAGGGTTCAACAAATCTACAAGTTCAATAAAGTGTATCATTATGGTCTCATTTGATGTGCACAAGCACATTAATTAAATTTGAATATCATAATTTTAAACATATTGCATTTATCACAAAGGTTATATTAGAATACTAAGTGAACAACTATGATTTGCATGAACAAATCCACATTTAACCATGAAAAAGGTTAGTTTTTTAGATGAAATATCAGCTATCGCTATGTAAAGTGAATGGTAATAAATCAGTCCAATCTTAGTCACTCTAGTGAAGTAACCATGGCAGCCTAGGGCAACATTTACATCAGCATCAGTTATGCTCATAATTGCACAATCAGTATTTATGGGCTTCATCAAGGGAAAGATAGCACTTGCGTTAGGCTGTGTACTAGGTGGGAGGGAGATGAGAAGGTTTGTTGGACCAAGTCGAGATGGGGAAACAGCAGCCAAGTCAACAACCTCGCAAATCATTGATATTGGACCCCTCTATAGAACACAGCTTTATTTTTTGTCTCTGATTGAAAGTCAATGCTTCAATTTTGGGCAAAATAATAAGAATTCTTCAGATTTTTAAATTTTAAAAAGTTTTCTTTTTTTATAGCTACTTGCATTTGATATTGTCATAAAGTGGGTTTAAAAAAACATAAAATGGCCCGGCTGGTGTGGCTCAATGGTTGAGCCTTGACCCATGCACCAAGAGGTTGCCGGTTCGATTCCCAGTCAGGGCACATGCCCAGGTTGTGGGCCCGATCCCCAGTGGGGGGCATGCAGAAGGCGGCCAGTCGATATTCCCTATCATCGATGTTTCTATCTCTCTCTCCCTCTCCTTTCCTCTCTAAAATCAATAAAGAAAAAAAAAAACATTAAAAAAAACACAAAAACATAAAATGTGGTTTCAGTCTTAAAGGAGTTTTGAATATTGTTCACAAGGCAAGATAAATGGAAGAAGCAGAATGTAGGATTTGAGTTCTTTATCATTAACTTCTCTTAGATAGGTCAACTCTTGTACATGGACCACTATAAAATGAAAGGGTTGGACTACACAGTATCTAAGTTCCAGTTGAATTTACAAATTTTATCATTTTATTAAATGTCAAGTGAATATGGTACAGAAAATAAGAGTCAAAGGGATTCTAAGGAGGGAGACAGGAAGAGAGAGTTGGATGATTCAGAGTTGTTCTGGATTAGACAAACTCTTGGCTGATATTAAAAGCAAGGCTATGCTCTGGCTATTTTGCTCAGTTGTTAGAGCTTTGGCCCATGTACCAAAGGGTCATGGGTTCAATTCCCAGTCAAGGGCATGTGCCTGAGTTGCAGGTTTGATCCTCCCCCAGTTGGGGGTCCAGCAGGAGACAACCAATAGATGTGTCTCTTTCAAATTTCTCTCCCTCTTTCTCTCTCTCTCTATCCACTTTCTCTAAAATCAATGGAAAAATATCCTGGGATGAGGATTAAAAAAAAAAAAAAAAAGGCTAAGACTGAGCTGAATGGAGAGGTGGAGAGGCAAGATTGGACATCTGCCCATCCTTCAATAGGGCCTGTTGCCTCCAGGTTGTTACAATTAAGACTGGGCCTGCTTCTAATCATCTCTCTGGAATTGGAGGGTTTTATTTATTTATTTATTTTATATTTACTTACTTTTTTATTGATTTTAGAGAGAAGGGAGGGGGAGAAAGAGAGAGAAACGTCCATCAGTTGCCTCCCACACATGCCCAGGGGGTCCACCCAGCAATGTGGGCATGTACCCTGACTGAAATCAAACCTGCCAGCTTTTAGTACACCAGACAATGCTCCAACCAACCGAGCTGCACTGGCCAGGGTGGAACTGCAGGGTTTTGAGTCTGAGACCATTTGTGCAGGGATCTAGATGGAAGGATGCTTTAGAAAACCCCTGCAGTGGTCTCCCCCTCAGTGGAGAAGGTCCTCAGACAGAATGGACATGAAAGAAAAGGGTTATATATAAGTTTTGTTTTGAAGTGCAATAGATATGACTGTAACTGAGTGAATTAATTAATAGGAAGTAAAGGAGAGGACTAGCTCACACAATAATCAAGCTAAAATTGTTTAGGGTGTATATTAATCAATACAACTTTTGAAAGTCCTGAGATAGCATGCACTTAATTGCATACTTTTAGCATTATACTGTGTTTCAAATGGAAAATATTAAGTTTATTTAAGTGCTCAGCTATGCTTCCTCAAAATTTGTGTATGCCTCAATTGACTAAGAGTAGGTACAATGTTAAAGCAAAAAATATTGTCTTATTTCATGCTTAAATTATTTTTTAGTATAAGATTTCTTGTCGAGCATCTTGCAAGGAGATTTTAAAATATGATGTATTTTCTTAATAACCTATATTGAACACCTTGATAGTAAAGACAAGTAAGTTTTTATAATCTGTTCAATGTGAGCTGGTCAAGTTTTTCCCTTTTCATAAAGTAGGTTGCAATTCTGACACCTGATTTGCCAAATTGAAAATAAATATCCTCACAAGAGAGTCTGAGTGAGATTTCATAAGTGAAATAATATGTCTTAAGGCCAGGTTCCAGAAATGTATCAGGAATATCATATTTGAAACTGAGGAGCTGTTAAATGTCACTAAACTTAGACTATGAAGGCAATGGTTTACCAGTGATTCCAGTAGGTTCTGATTTATGTATGTGATTCTATGACCCAAAATTTACTATAGATGTATTTTGTATTCATTTTGACTCTTAAGTACATTCTGCGATCCTTGATATCAGAACATTGCTTATTAATTTTTGTTTGTACCACTACATTTAATCCCAAACTGAAGCTATGATGAGTGTTGTTGTTTTTTTCAATCAATCCAATTAATACATAATTGGTAGTTTTGTTCCAATATTTTGGCTTTTTTTTCTTCTTTAATTTTTAACAACAGTCCTAAAATCTGAAGATAGTTTGGAAAATTAGAACTGAATTATGAAGCTGAGTAATTTTGCTTTAATAGGATATTGAAAGTATTGAAGTAGAATAAAAGAGGAAAATTGAAATAGGTAAAGTGGGGTTCAAAAATCACATTACTTCTTAGTTCTCCAGGACATTTACTTATGAAGACAAAAAAAAAAAAAAAAAAGCACACAATGGTTTCACCAGACATTCACAGCATGTGATTCTAAGACCATAGCAGGATTTGGTTTGAGTTTATTTTTTGAGTTGTCTTGGATGCTTTCCTTCCGGGTATGTCTTCTCTTCTGTCTCATGTATCATGTCTTATTTCAACTCTTCTGACAGCATGTCAGGCATTAGCAGCAAAATAATCTGTATGCACAGTGGGAGAGAGAAGCAGACCAAATACACATTGACTAGGGAACAAGAAGTTTCCAGCATTTGATACGTTATTCTCCCTGGTACAGGAGTCAGTTGATCTGCTGAGCATATGGAGACATGCTCACGGATCAATAAGGAAAACTTCTAAATATATGGTCATCCTGTGAAAATTTATATCTTGACTGAGGATATATTTTGATAGCATAAGTAATATTCTCATAAAATTTTTGGAGTCACACATGAGGAATGAAGGAAACCCTAATATAAAAAGCACATGTTAGATCCTTGCCAATGATTGAGACATTGATTTTCATCCTATTCTGATCTTTTATAGAATCTCAGTTCTATATATCCTGAGGATTCCTATGAGAATAAAACACAACTGAAATTATTGTAATGAACTTAGGTTAGGGGAAAGCAAGATTCCCTGGATCTTTGATAAGTACAATTGGTTTAACAAATTTATCAAAATGTATCCACGGGGAATATCATTTTCTTTACCAAAATATGATGCATACATTTATTTATTTGATATTTTTCTTAACCTCAGAGCCTTTAGGATAAACTTGGAAAATAAATTCTGCTAGACTTATGTTTTTAATAAAATGCCTTAAGTTCTAGCATTTCTTTCAGATATTTACCCCCAAACCTCATTTTAGATGCATTTGTTACGGGAGAAGAGTCAGAAAAAGACCTTAAAATGAAGTTTTATCTCCTTTTCCTGATCTTCTTGAAAATAGAAAAAAAATGGTTTCTGAATTATCGAATATTCCACTGAGAACTCAGCAGGTGGTTTCAAATTGAATTCACAAACTTCCAGGATGACATTTTCCTTAGAAAACTCCCAGAATATAACTTTACTGACTAGATGAGATTGCAACCCAGCCTCTTTGCTAAGAGATAAGACATAAATTATTGAGCTCTAAAATAAAAAATAATACTTTCAGTTAAAATTTAGTGGTTAAGAAAGAGGATATTAAGTGCCAGTGTGCATTCAAGTAAAAGGGATTAAAAGTTGTGCACAGCTGTGGGAAATCCCTTACCGTTTCAAGTTCTGTAGTATCAGAAGTATAATCTTGATACAATCTTTTGATAAATTGTTAATGAATAGTTTTATTTTCTTTCATTATTTATACTTTTATATTGCCCTTTTGATTTTTCTTTTTCGTTCATAACTGTCTTTACATTCACTAGAATCAATTACAATAGGCACAATACATAATATAAAATATGCAGAATTTCTTAGCACATTATGTTGATTTAAAATTCAATTTCTTCCCATGAATTTTAGTTTTTATCAATTTACAAAAAGACACTTCTGAAAACAAAAATGATTAATTTTTTCAAAAAGCATTATTTAATGAAATTAGTTTCTCACAGATATTTTGAGTAAACCACAGATATTTTGTGAAAGCCATAATCTACCCCTTGATCTAAAAATGAACTTTATAAATTTAATCACATAAGTTATTTGCTCGTGTGTTTAATACACAAGCAGGTGGCAAATAATATGTATTGCTTATATTTAAAAACTAGAGATACAATGAACTCATAAAAAAGGTAATGAAAATATTACTCTGGCTAATTATATTTTTTGAATAACTCAAATTTATATTTCCTTGATTTTGAACTTAGCTCTGCTAGAAACAACTGAACAGTCTTTGTTGTTATAGTTTCAAAATACTTGAAAAAATCTGATGGCCTCTAGATCACATGGGAAAAATGATAAAACATTACATTGAAAAAAGTATACTAATATTTTAAAACCTTGTAAAAATGACAATAGTACAATGCTATTGTGGCATTTTCCTCTTTTATATAAATATCAGGAGAAAAACTCGGAGCATGAAAGCTTCCACTGTGAGTGAACTGAAGATGGGCTGACTTTGAAGTTGACTGGTAACTCCCACAGAACTTTCTTCAGGGGAGTCTGTGCCGGTCTGCTGCTAGGACCGCTGTTTCTAACATGTTCCTCTTCTCTCAGTTGAAGATACAGGGCAAATGCTGCCAACCAGAGCATTAAAAATTCTCCTTTAATTCCCATTTCAGGGTTCAATATCAGTAGATGGAAGGAGAATCGTGCACACATCACTCAAATTGATCCACATGTTAAGAGCCAGTAACCTTCATTTCAATTTCCAATTCTGCTTCTAAGTAGGACTTGTTAGCTATTTGGAAATTTTTATAGCTGATACAGAAAATAAGGTAATGGTTCCTTCTTGTTGAAATATCCCATGTTTCTGTGATATATTAGTGTTGTACTTGATCTACCCACTCCCAGATTTCATTAAGTACCAACTGAATGTCGGTTAACGGGCTCAGTTCTTCACATCGACAATAGCAAGTTAAAAATACTCATATAAAGTAGATAGGAGTGAAGTAGAATGACAGCAAAATGAGTACTTTCTCCAATATCTCAGAGCTCAGTAAGTAATGGGAAGAGATAACCTAGGTTATGGGAGGGAAAGCTCTGCTTTTTAGCACCAGATCAGGAAGTCTCTGCAAAATCACTTAGTTCAAGCCTCACTTTTTACAGAAAGTTCACAGAATGGCCTCAGGTGATTCATGCACCTCAAATCTTTCTGAGACCAGCTTTTTCTGAAAGTGCTAGATGTAAACACGTTCAGCTTTGTGGGCCTATGTCTCTGTCTGCTGCTCAACTCTGCTGTTGGAGTGCGAGAGAAAACACAATAGTAAACCCATGGTTGGGGTTGCATTTCCATCAGGCTTTACTGAAGCAGTTCGCTAATAACTACAGAGTGATGGGAGCACACTCTAGCCAAACTAGCTTTATAGTAATGATAACACACTATTTTCTAGATGCTGCCCAAATGGTTTATACTTATTACTGCAATTTCACAACGGTGCCATAGGAAGGCCTTATGATTCATCTGACTATTGTAGTGGCATCTCAGTCCACATGCATGAATATGGTTGAACCCAAGTGTTTATCTCTACACTTGAAAAACGTATAATTATTCTATGTCTGCAGAGTAAGGAAAGAAGCAAGTAATTTTCACATTTCAGGAGGAAAAGATAACCTAGACAATACTAATATTGGTACATTGGTGTTCTGGGGATATTTGGAGGTCACTGTGATGTTTTAGTTGTGAGCAAAAAATAATTATTCATGGGCTACCATTGTTCTAATTGCTTGATGACTGATCTGCCTTCCAAATTTTGGCAATGGATCCATATATCAAACAGAAACAATAACATAGGAGCAAAATATATAGTCATGATGTTTATTTAGTGCATTTTTTTTCTTTCTATAATGTATACCTTGACCCCATGCTGATAGCTACTTAGTTTAGTTTTGTGAAGAGAATGAAGACAGATGGCAAGATGAACTTTATATACACACTATATAACTACACTGAACTTTGCACATACTCTTTCAGGTGAAATTGTCTGACCTTTCTTGATAGAACAATGAGGTTTTTACAAGAAAATGAGATATACTTCTTGGTTTTACAACTTTCCGTTTAGGACTAAATGGTGAAATTATAGCTATCTGCCACTTGACTAGACAAAACTCCAACTGTGTTTATTGCTTTACATTTGTTTTATTTAACACTTGCCCCTAGAAAACCTTGTAAAGTATCTTTAGTTACTACAGAATCCAGAAACATTGAGGAATTGTATAACCCTTTTCCAGTATTTCAGGAGGAAGGCCATTTTTGCCTGTCAAAATTTTTAAACTTTTGAGCTCCAAGTGAATGAATATTTGTATTTTAATATCTATCTAATCAGTTTTTTAAAAATATCAACTTCCTAAAGGCTTACATCTAACAGTGTCATTAAAACACAAAGTATATATACTATATCTTTATAGATTTAATAGCAGAGGGAAAGAGCCTTCAAGTGTTATAAATATACATAATTTGTAACTCAACATTTTGCATATCTTTTAAAAGAGGTATATTTGGTTATAATTACAGTTGTACATATACACATAGATATATACACTCACTACTCTGAGGTGATAAAAATGTATAATTTGCTTTGGTATGTAACTTCTCATAAAGTCAATATATTGTGCAGAGTGCAAAAACTCTGTAAGAATATACATTACAGAATTAAAATGTGTGAATTAAAAAATACAGCTGGATAAATTGTAGGTAATATTGATTATGTTGTATTTTATTTATGTTCTAAGTATTATGTCACATAAAGGCTACAGTATTGGAACTATCAGAGCTAGTTTTCTTGGTAAAATATCTCCATAAAGAAATAAGTGTAATACAATGTGACACAAAATAGTTTGAATTAGTTAAGCAAAGATAGACAGACAAATTAAAGATGAATACCTGCCACACTCCTGCTGGCACTTATCAAATTGTGAAATAATCTTTTATCTATGTTTAATTTACCATTAGACAATATGTTCCTATAAGGAATTTATTCTATTTATGTTTCTGTAACTTTAAAACTCAACCAAGTACTGAAAAATAATCGGTATGATTGGTGCTCAATAAATATAAAAATATTTGATTCAACTATGTGAAGCAAGACTTCCTAATTAATAGTAGGCATATAAATGTTACTTTTCCAAATAATATTAGAACCACAATGACAATGAGACAGAAAGAGAAAGAGAGACAGAGAGACAGAGAGAGAGAGAGAGAGAGAGAGAGAGAGAGAGAGAGAGAGACTTTCTAGGAATATCACATTTATGGAAAATGGAGAATTATAAAAATAAATTGACTAACTTGTTCTAAGCTTCTTAATTCTAATTCTCAGGGAAAAGGAAAAAAAAAAAAAAAAAAAAGACCTAACATCTTAGCTAGTGTCTCATATGTAAAATACATTATTTAAGCAAATTCTTATTCTTTATCTCTTTTAGTACCAACAGGTTTAGAATAGCACTATACAGTAGCCTACATGTAATACTTTATCTAGTTTTGTACTAATAATTTTCATAGCATTTTGAAATATTTTAGAACATTATAATGGTAAATCAAATTATTTTAAAATATTTGACTATATGACCATGGTAAAATTTGTTTTCTCTTTTTAAACATTCCATGATATTTTATTGTTTGAGTTTTATTATCTGATATGAATTATATGCCATTAATTTCTTGAAAAGTATGCTATTGAATTTAATCAATAAATATTAAAATGTAATCTGATACTTACAGACATTCAGTAATCTAGTATCAAGATTTTTAGAAGGAATTATAACATGAACTGGTTGACAAGTATGAAAAATTCTGTCCTGTTTTAATGTTTAAAGTCACAATATTACAAGTATCAGAAATATTTCTGGAAAACAAATGTCCACAAAAAAGGATAAAATATTGACTGGTACCCTGAATTGTTCTACACTTCAGTTCAGTTTTTCTTACATTAAAAACAAAAAATCACCTTTGAAAATTTCACAACAGCCTTCAGTTTTATTTTTCATAATCAGTTTCAAAGTTTCTTCCACAAAAATGGTCAAATGTAGCAGTTTTTGTGTGGCACAGGTCTCTAACTCCTGGATATAATGCTGTAACTCCCCAAACAGAACACAGATACATATCTCTTTGTCATGTGACCATATCTTTCAAGAATTATTTGATATATTTATGCTCATACAGAACTTTAACAACACATTTATGTTTCCTTATCCAATTTTATCCTATATTACAATAGTGTTTAAATGAACCAATAAATAAAATCATATACTATTTGCGTCTAGCCTCCACTATTTCTCAAACTGACATAAAAAAAGTTACTCTTCCTAAGATTACATATTCACAAGAATATTCATTAAAATTCAAAACATTAGAAATAGAAATATGACATTGCTGTCTAAGTTTATGGTGTTCTCTTTTTTTAAAAAAATTAACTTTTGTAGATAGGGTATAATTCATAATCATAATTTTATAAGTTCATAATTGAGTTTATTTTAAAGCAAATAAAATGATTAATTGTTGCATTGCTATTCACCAGAGGTGAAGAGGTCTTGTTTTCACAATGCTGGCCAGGTCGTGATTCTCATTCGACTTAGAGAAATACTGCTATTTGTGCAATATTCACCATGCCTTAACTACAGAGTACATGTGCTGATGGTTTTATTTTTGAGTGCTTGTATTCAAAGATTCCTGCCATATGATTGCATTTTACAGTATAATTTTAGCATATTCATAATGATTTCATTTGAATCTATTCATAGTTTATATAACTTCTCAATGAAAATGCTATAATTTTTATATCAATTATATGATATTCTCAAATCATCATTGATTATTCTCGTCAATTGTTGAGAGATGTTCTTCTTCACTTTCAATCTGAATTTCCACATTTTAGAGTCTGTAATAATAACAATAGATATTCAGATAATAATTCACAGTACTATCTTATCTTATTTAAGCCATGTCACAATCTTGCAGTGTATTTATTACTATCCTTAGTTTATAAATGAAAGATGTTAGAGTCAGAAATGTTAAATCATTTATTTGAAACTTCTTACCTAATAAGTGACCAAGACTGAAATTAAGTTCTGTATATAAAACCAAATACAATTTTAATTTATATTTAATATCAGCTAAAGTGAATAGATATTATTTATAGAGTGGAAGACATGTAAGATTTAGGCTTTAAGGAACCTGATCTATTGCTATTTGTCATTTCTGAGTTTTTTAATTAACTCCAGAATTATTAAATCTAGAGAAGAAAAAAATGATTATGATTTTGTCATGTTATTTCACAAATGGAATGCTATTTTTATTTAGGGATATTATAACAAGATGATACGGGCTTTGGCTAAAGTGGAAAGACTTTGAACTACATGTAACTATCTATTCTGACAGTGAATATTATGTCCAGGAAATCTCTTCCTTTAAAGTCTTCAAATATGGGTGATACCCCAATGATTATGTAAAATTTATGTTCTGTACTTGATGATGAAAAATTAAAAAATTAAAAAATATAGGACTTCCGGTAAAGATGGCAGCGTAGGTAAACACAGTATCGTGTCCTCTCACAACCACATCAAAGTTACAACTAAACTACTGAACAACCATCATTCAAACCCGCCTGAAATCAGGCTGAAAGGAAGTCCTACAACTACGAAATTAAAGAAGAAGCTACATCAAGACTGGTAGGAGGGGCGGAGGCGGACGGGCTGGTCCCACACGGGCCTGTGGCAGATAAAAATCAGGAAGATATCTTGGTTGGGAAGGTCCTCCCTGAGGACTGAGGGGTCCCTGTCCCACACCAGGTGCCCAGCTCAGGGTTCCAGTGCCAGGAAGAGAAGTCCCCATAACCTCTGGCTGGAAAAACCAGCAGGAACTGAGGCTGAGGCGGCTGGAGCCCCTGGCAGCTCCTCTTAAAGGGCCCGCGCACGGACTTACTCAGACTCGCACCCTCCAGGCTCCAGCCTGCGGGAGGCAGCTTGAAAGGCGCCAGAGTCATATGGGGAAGAACTGAGCTGTTTGGCATTGGAGCGAGGGCTAGAGAGGCAGCTTTCTCCTGAACAGACGTGCTATCAGAGGCTTTTGTTCCTTTGGTGAGCCCTTCCCTGGGCCAGCAGACAGCTGCCATATCTGGGACTCCAGCAACCTGGCTCATACTCTTTGCCCCACCCTGGTGATTCCCTGAGGCCCCGCCCCACCCAACTTTCAGGCCCACCCATGCTGTTGCCAGTTGCTTTACCATAGGATTGGCCTGTCTTGGATCCTGCTTTAGCTTTTCCTAAATTCTTTCAAACAAGCAGCATCTGGTCTCAGCTAGCCCCATACCTCTCGCTAAGTAATACATAGAAACAAACACAGGGAGGCAGCCAAAATGAGGAGACAAAGAAACAGGTCCCAAATGAAAGAACAGAACAAAACTCCAGGAAAAGAACTAAGTGAAATGGAGTTAAGCAACCTAACAGATGCTCAATGAGTTCAAAACACTGCTTATAAGGATGCTCAATGGACTTAGTGAGAACCTCAGTGAACTTAGTGAGAACCTCAGTGAACTTAGTGAGGGCCTCAAGAGAATAAAAAAGGACCAGTCAGAAATGATGGAATCACAGTCTGAAATGAAGGATGCACTAACTGAAATAAAGAATAGTTTACACAGATGCAATAGTAGAGTAGATAAAGCCAAGAAGCAAACCATCGATTTGGAATATAAGGAAGCAAAAAACACCCAATCAGAACAGCAAAAAGAAAAAAGAATCCAAAGAAATGAGGATAGTGTAAGGAGCCTCTGGGACAACTTCAAGAGTGCCAACATTCGCATCTTGGGGGTGCCAGAAAGAGAAGAGAGAGAACAAGAAATTGAAAACCTATTTGAAACAATAATGGCAGAAAACTTTCCTAACTTGGTGAAGGAAACAGACATGCAAGTCCAGGAAGCACAGAGAGTCCCAAACAAGATGAACCCCAAGAGGCCCACACCAAGACACATCATCATCAAAATGCAAAAGGTTCAAGACAAAGAGAGAATCTTAAAAGCAGCAAGAGAAAAGAAGTTAGTTACCTACAAGGGAGTTCCCATCAGACTCTCAGCTGATTCCTCAAAAGAAACTTTGCAGGCCAGAAGGGAGTGGCAAGAAATATTCAGAGTGATGAAAAGCAAGAACCTACAACCAAGATTACTCTATCCTGCAAAGCTCTCATTTAGAATGGATGGCCATATAAATAGTTTCCCAGACAAAGACAAGCTAAAGGAGTTCTTCACCACCAAACCATTCTTATATGAAATGTTGAAGGGTCTTCTTGAAGAAAAAGATAAAAAAATATGAACAAACAAAATGGCAATAAATACACAGCTATCAACAATTGAATCTACAAACAAAATGAACAAGCAGAACAGAAACATTCTCATAGATACAGAGAACTTTTGTTGGGTACCAGATGTGTGGGGCTGGGGGGAGGGGTGAAAAGGTGAAGGGATTAAGAAGTACAAATTGGTTGTTAGACTGACAAACCTCAAAGGAAAGGGGGGGTTCATGGTGGGAAGAAATAAACCAAAGAACTTATATGTATATATGCATAACCAATGGACACAGACAACAGTGTGGGGAAAAGCAGGAGGGGGGAAAGAATGGGGAGGAGGGGGTCAATGGGGGAAAAATGAGGAACATCTGTAATACATTCAACAATAAAGATACGTTAAAAAATATATATATATAGTTTTTGCCTTTATTGATTTTAGAGAGAGAGGAAGTAAGAAGGAGAGAGAGATAGAAACATTGATGAGCGAGAACATCGATTGGCCGCCTCCTGCATGCCCCGCACTAGGGATCCAACCCACAACCTGGGCATATGTCCTGATTGGGATTTGAACCACCGATCTCTTGGTGCATGGGTCAATGCTCACCCACTGAGCCACACCATCTGAATGAAAAATTAAATAATTTTTAATATTATGGCTATAAGTTTCTCTAAGGAACTGAAAAATTAGTATAGAAGCAAACAATTTGATTGATGGCAAAGAATAATTTTTGATGGTCTCATAATCAATTTAAATATAAAAATATATTTATAAACATCATTTCCATTTATGTAGAATGAAAAAGAAGCAGAGTCAGATGGACAACTACCAGCTAATCCATATTTGGATCCAAGTCATATTATGCACTCACAAGAATCAACTGAGAGGGGCACTTGGGAATTTCCTACCCTGACCCAGATAGTCTTTTGATTAAAATCACATTGTTATTAGTTTCTTTTTCCAGATGGAAAAAATGAAGACCAAAGAAGGGTTTATGTGGAAACTGAGTTCCCTGATCCTGGTGCAGTGGTCTTTTCACTTCTGAAATCTTAGATACATTAGTATTATAGACTAACACATTATTTATTCATTCACCTAATCAACATGCTTTTATTCCTTTGAAGCTTTTCAATATTTTATTTAAAAGCATACTAGAAAGAACAGAAGCATTAAAGAGAAAAAGAAAGAATGTGTTCTTTCACAGGTAATTTCTTTCTTTACTCATCAGTAGAGGGCTCTTTGCTCAATGAAGGAATTTCCCTTTAATCCTCCCTTTTTCCTTACACAACTTAAACTAGCACATGTGAAGCATGGCTTCAAGGGATTGTATTTCACATTTCTTTCCATAGGGCATCCCAAGAACACTATGAAAGCCATTACAATAATTCCCCCACTCAATGAACTTTCAAATAATAAAGAACATCACTGGACACATGATAATGATCAGATAATGAGTCATATAATATTAGACAAGTGAAGAATGTTAACTTGCATGACACTACATTTTAAAAGTCTCAGTGAATTGTCTAGCATTCCACAGCAAAATTGTGTAGAGACTACTTAGAACTCATTTATCTACCAGTTGGTTGATGGGGATGAGTATGGTTTCCCCATGATGGCCTGATACTCAGCCAACTAAAAACTATTTTATGAAATATATTATTTAATTGTTAAATATAACAAAGCAAAACCAAGCTCTTGGTACATTAACTATTGTACCCATTTGTGTTCTTTAGATATTAATAAAATAAACCAACTATATCTGCCTGATTTAAACAAAAAAGTTTAAGTGTTAAAACATGAGGGGTAGCTCAGAGTCAAAGAAACAGATACAGAAGCTGACTCAGGAAGAGGACAAGAGAAAGAGGAGTCCTGGGCATCCCTATATAGTGTCTAGTCTACAGTCTCCGCTAGGCCCCTCCCCAGGGATGAATCAGTTGCAGGAATCTTTCCTTATTTGTATCTTTCTATTTAAGGATCAGATAGTGGGAAAGAAATCTGGGTGACCCTGCTGTCTGGGGCAGGATGAGTGCCCTGCTTGGCAGCCTCCTCAAGCCAGCCCAGGATAACTGCTTTTTAATTCAGTGTTAGTAATGATATATGATAAAAATATACCATTTCATCTTGATATTATCTTGAACTTAAAATTTGAATATCATGGAATGGAAGAAAATACTCATAGAATAAAGATACCTTTTCTTACAACGAAAGGTCTCTATTTTTATAAAATGCCTTTAGTTTTTTATTTACAATAAAGAGTGCTTTACTTCTTTTACTGTTTAGTTTAATATCTTACCTTTTTGGAAAGATTATGTACATTTTAATATGATTAATCTTATTTTACCATTACAGATTGTGAGTGAAGCAGGGCAGATATTTGCATCTGAATTAATGTCTGGCCAGTGTGGCTCAGTGGTTGAGTGTCGACCCATGCACTAAGAGGTAGCCGGTTCGATTCCCGGTCAGGGCACATGCCCAGGTTGTGGGCCCAATCTCCAGTGCGGGGCATGCAGGAGGTGGCCAATCGATGTTCTCGCTCATCGATGTTTCTATCTCTCTCTCCCTCTGACTTCCTCTCTCTCAAAAATCAATAAAGAAAACAAAATATGTAAAGATAAATAAATTAATTAATTGTGAGCTGCCAAATAATAAATGAAGCTTTACCAGATTGTAGATCTGTGGGCTCAAATAGATATGTAAATGCAGAGTGGCTAAAATGACCAGCTGATGAAAGCAGTTTTTCTTTGTGGCAGACTGACTTCTCATTGTAAGCAAACATATCTGCATTATGATGGAAACACTAAACATCATTATTCTATGATCTATTATCAGCCCAAGAAACTGATATCTGGGCTGTCCACAAGATGTAGCAATTTCAACTTGAAAAGTTAAAAGCCATCTTTTGGAAAAAAGCCACCACATAAGCTTATTTCCCAGAAGGCCCATCCCAGTCAATGGCTTGCACCTGTATCGCACCTCTGGCCAATGCTTCATTTCAGTAAGGGCATCATTTATCTCATTAATCATACCTTAAAATTCTAGTGTCAATTTAGGGTGAGTTCATGTTTTATATGGATTTAAATACACACATTTCAAATGGTGTGAGAAAAAATATTAATGGATTTTCAGTCTATTTGTAATGCATAATATAATTTAATTTCCTCAAAACTGTGCCAAGATTTGCATAATTTCATAGTTTATGGATTAACTGAACTACAAAATGGGTATACTCTACAAAATGATGCTACATGATGTCTTTTTAGCAGATAAATGGTTATATTGGACACACTTTGTCAGAACCAGTCTTGATTTATGAATTTAGAATAATTTGAGGTCTTGTGAAATGCAGACTTCATATTAAATGTGAACATCCTATATACCATTCTCATATCAATTTTATAAAGATATCCTGTGGACCCTGAAAATGTGATTTAATGTTACTTTGAAGTTCTAAGCTCTGTTACTTCCTTATGTAAACTATTTTTTAAAGCAGATTGACTGAATTTCATTTCATTAGCAATAGAAAGTAATTTTATGAGTATAAAGAAGGTCTCTTTTATTATGCACTAGTCTTAAAACATTATTTTAATAATTTCTTTATTAACCATAGGTCAGTTAATGATTAAAAAAATCTATTCAATTTATATATCATATATCTTATACCCGCGATACTACAATACCATGACTGATTTTTGCTTGGCTTTAATAAACTGAATGTCTATTTCATTCTCTTTAAAATATTGTAAAAATTATAACATATATTCAGATATTAAGCACCTCTTAAATATTTGCTGAATGACTAAATATGACCAAATTACTTTTGTAAAACTTAAAAAGTTTGGATGTAGAGATTTGATTCCATTTCATTTAAATTTTCAAAATATTACATGATACAAAAATCATATGCACAATTTAGACAGTTATTTTTAGAAACTATAATTTTTGATTCAAAAGAAATTTGTAATCTTGCAAAAATAAGATGGTTTAACAATGTGTTTACAAAGAAATTGTACCTGCTTTTCTTGCCTTTTTTTCTTAGACAAGTCATTTGTGATAAAGAGAGGGGAAAAAAGCAGAGAAATCTGTAAGGCCTGTAAATATAGACAGTGTCTTTTAGTTGAAAGCGTATTACCTGGAAGTGAGAGCAAAACACATTTTGGGTCTAGCTCTCCATTTAACTAATTTACTATTAACTTGTCAGTGCCAGTCACTACTAGCAATGTGTCTTTGGACAAGTCACATGGTTCCTCCAGGTTTTATTTTCTTCATCTGGACTAGATCAGCTCAAAGATGACATGACCAGCTAAGAATATGACTTTCTTTTTCCAGACTAAACTTGAAGTAGATATAGTATCATATCTAAGTTTTTTTCCCCCAAGACTGAAAAGTTTAAAGGTCTTTTATAAACCAAATTTATTCATTTTTTTTCTGTACAATATCCCTAATACAACACCATATATATATATATATATATATATATATATATAAAGAGAATACTTCAGTAGGACACATCTGTTACTTTACTATGGTAAGGTTTTTCATTTAAAAAATAATAATTAGTTTTATGAACAATTTTTAAGAAGTCTGGGTCTGAATTTAGAATTTGGTTTTTCAAGTTTTGAGAAATTCCATGAGTACCATACAGTGTTTTAAGACATCATTATTGGCCTGGTTGGTTATAGAGGCTAAGAAGCAGAATTGCTACAGCTAAAGGCTGGGGCAGGTGGAGACCTGTCTTTTAATTGCAAAGAAGCTGGAAGATGTTCAGGTCACACTGTGAATGGTTCACAACCAAATACTATATTATGGTTTTTTTTCTAGAATTTCTAAAATTCAGTATCTGAATAAATGCTATGCCTCATTTTTAATGTCAGTGGATGTAAGCTTTAGCAACATGTTTTTTTTGTTTGTTTTGTTTTTAAATGGGCTATTCTCATAGGGCCAAATTTCATCAAGGGCAATAAATACCACCAGATGTTTCCTTTTAAAATAAGACAATTTTGTTGAATTTTGTGAAAATATCTACCAAATACCCTCTTGCGAATAGTCTGTCACTTGTTCTTTCAAGCAAAAATGAAATTCCATGAGAAGAGCAGCCGGTTGACGTTGGGACTCAGTTGCATGAGTACTTTTCTCGGACCAGCCATCACACCTTGGAATGCCGAAACAGTGCTTGATCACCGCACATGGTTATTAAAAAGACATGTACTCAAGGGCTGAACTCTAACACAACGAACATTTTCACGGCTTTATCAAGGACCTTCTTGGAAGCACTGTTGTTTGTGTTTGTTTGTTTGTCTGCAGTGCATGGCTGGTTTTGAAGACATCCATGACAACTAGGACAGTCGTGCCTGGCACCTCGGTCTGTGCTCTTGCGGTGTTTTTCAGCGGTTCTGACGATCAGCAAGACCGGGTTCTTGTCTGGCGGAGGAAAGATTTCCACATGTGAGATGGGAATTGCAGCAAGCGGCAAGGCTTTATTCAAGCCAAAGTACATCATCCGAGGGACTCGCAGACACACGCATCTCGGGAGAAATTTGAGTGTCACAAATGGGTCCAGTATCTGGCTTTTGTCTTATTCTTGTCCCTCCCACACTTTGTTCTACCCCTGCACCACTTGTCCTTTAGCTAGTGAGTTCCCCAGAATTTTATGGGTCTGCTTCACTGGTGAGCTTCATAGAATTCCGTGTGCCTGCAGGTTTCTTGTAAAACTTGGTCCATTTGGTGCTGGGAGTAATTTTTTTTTTCTTTTTTATTGATATTAGAGAGAGAGGAAGGGAGAGGGAGAGAAAGATAGAAACATCAATGACAGAGAATACCGGTGGGCTGCCTCCTGCATGCTCCTCACTGGGAATCTAGCCCACAACCCAGGTATGTGCCCTGACCCAGAATGGAACCCGCGACCTCTTGGTGCATGGGTCGAGGGAGTCATTTTTAATGTATTTCTTTTTCCCTGTCTAACTTTGATGGCTATTTTATTTTATTTTTTTTATAACTTATCTTTATTGTTGAATGTATTACAAATGTTCCTCATTTTCCCCCCCTTGCCCCCCTCCTCCCCATTCCTGCCCCCCTCCTGCCTTTCCCCACACTGTCGTCTGTGTCCATTGGTTATGCATATATACAAATAAGTTCTTTGGTTTATTTCTTCCCACCCCCCAACCCCCCTTCCCTTTGAGGTTTGTCAGTCTAACAACCAATTTGTACTTCTTAATCCCTTCACCTTTTTCACCCATCCCCCCAGCCCCCACCCATCTGGTTCCCAAAAAAGTTCTCTGTATCTATGAGAATGTCTTTGTTCTGCTTGTTCATTTTGTTTGTAGATTCAATTGTTGATAGCTATGTATTTATTGCCATTTTGTTTGTTCATATTTTTTTATCTTTTTCTTCAAGAAGACCCTTCAACATTTCATATAATAATGGTTTGGTGGTGAAGAACTCCTTTAGCTTTTCCTTGTCTGGGAAACTCTTTATATGGCCATCGATTCTAAATGACAGCTTTGCAAGATAGAGTACTCTTGGTTGTAGGTTCTTGCTTTTCATCACTCTGAATATTTCTTGCCACTCCCTTCTGGCCTGCAAAGTTTCTTTTAAGAAATCAGCTGAGAGTCTGATGGGAACTCCCTTGTAGGTAACTAACTTCTTTTCTCTTGCTGCTTTTAAGATTCTCTCTTTGTCTTGAACCTTTTGCATTTTGATGATGATGTGTCTTGGTGTGGGCCTCTTGGGGTTCATCTTGTTTGGGACTCTCTGTGCTTCCTGGACTTGCATGTCTGTTTCCTTCACCAAGTTAGTTAGGGAAGTTTTCTGCCATTATTGTTTCAAATAGGTTTTCGATTTCTTGTTCTCTCTCTTCTCCTTCTGGCACCCCCAAGATGCGAATGTTGGCACGCTTGAAGTTGTCCCAGAGGCTCCTTACACTATCCTCATTTCTTTGGATTCTTTTTTCTTTTTGCTGTTCTGATTGGGTGTTTTTTGCTTCCTTATATTCCAAATCAATGGTTTGCTTCTTGGCTTTATCTACTCTACTATTGCATCTGTGTAAACTATTCTTTATTTCAGTTAGTGCATCCTTCATTTCAGACTGGTCCTTTTTTATGCTCTTGAGGTCCTCACTAAGTCCACTGAGCATCCTTATAAGCAGTGTTTTGAACTCAGCATCTGTTAGGTTGCTTAACTCCATTTCACTTAGTTCTTTTCCTGGAGTTTTGTTCTGTTCTTTCATTTGGGACCTGTTTCTTTGTCTCCTCATTTTGGCTGCCTCCCTGTGTTTGTTTCTATGTATTACTTAGCGAGAGGTATGGGGCTAGCTGAGACCAGATGCTGCTTGTTTGAAAGAATTTAGAAAAAGTTGAAGCAGGATCCAAGACAGGCCAATCCTATGGTAAAGCAACTGGCAACAGCTTGGGTGGGCCTGAAAGCTGGGTGGGGCGGGGCCTCAGGGAATCACCAGGGGGGGCAAACAGTGTGAGCCAGGTAGCTGGAGTCCCAGATATGGTGGCATCTGCTGGCCCAGGGAAGGGCTCACCAAAGAAACAAAAGCCTCTGATAGCATGTCTGTCCAGGAGAAAGCTGCCTCTCCAGCCCTTGCTCCAATGCCAAACAGCTCAGTTCTTCCCCATATGACTCTGGTGCCTTTCAGGCTCCCTCCCGCACGCTGGAGCCTGGAGGGAGCGAGTCCGAGTAAGTCCCTGCACGGGCCCTTTAAGAGGAGCTGCGGGGGGGGGGGGGGGGCGGGGGGGGCTCCAGCCTCCTCAGCCTCAGTTCCCGCTGGTTTTTTCCAGCCAGAAGTTATGGGGACTTATCTTCTTGGCACTGAAACCCTGAGCTGGGCGCCTGGTGTGGGACAGGGACCCCTCAGTCCTCAGGGAGGACCTTCCCAGCCGAGGTGTCCCTCCTAATTTTTATCCGCCACACGTGGGTGTGGGACCAGCCCCTCGCGCCTCCGCCCCTCCTACCAGTCTCGATGCAGCTTCTTCTTTAATTTCGTAGTTGTAGGACTTCCATTCAGCTTGATTTCAGTCGGTTTTGAATGATGGTTGTTCTGTAGTTTAGTTGTAACTTTGATGTGGTTGTGGGAGGACGCGATACCGCGTTTACCTACGCCGCCATCTTGACCGGAAGTCTTGATGGCTATTTTAGTTTTCTAATCTCCCTTTCCCTTGTTTATTTGAGCATGGTTTCTGGTCAGTTTGTCCTTTCTCAGCCTTGTTCTAACTACCTACTCTAACATTTTAGCCACTACTACTTTTACCCCAGCCATGCAAATGTCAACACAGTAAAAAAGGCAAATAAATGCCTTTATGTTACTATGATGAAAGTAGGTTTGATCTCTCAGACACCCTGAAAGAGTCTCAGGGACACCCACAAGTTCATGCACCATATATGAAAACTGCTGCTCTAGATTTTAGTGTCTGGTTGTTCTTTTTAATTTCTCTGTACAGGTAGTCTTTCTCATTGTCTCTTGAAATTTTCATACTGTAGTTTCTATTAGGGCTTCAAAAATGTGCACATCCTTATATATATTTTCTCTCTAGAATCTTCTCTAGCATGCCCTATAGTCATAAACACATTATGGCAATCTTCTCTACACATGTTCTTCTGGACTCTTGCTATGTTTGCTCTGGGGGATCTCCCCTGGGGTGCAGGAGATCTGTGAGCCTGAGACCAGGCAGAGCTGCTCGAGCAGTCCAATTTCAAGCTCATGTCTTCATTCATTTTCTTGATGAAATACACACTCATTTTCTCTAAAAGCTATTCCTTGCTCTTTCAAGGAGGTTTGTTGGCCTCTTAGGTTGTCATCTTATGTAACTGAATAGTGGGAGGGATACTATATTTGAGCATGAGAACACACAACCTTTTAAGCAGGATGAGGTTGGCTTCCTGACAAAGTGTCATTAGAAGAATCCTTCCCATCCTCCACCCAGTTTATAAGGCTTATCGGTTTCTCACCTTTACACTCCTTAGTTCATGCTGACAACATTAGGGCCCAACCCCAACAATGACCTGTTCTGGGAAGCAGAAATTTTAAAAGAAATCATACTTGAAAATAAAATACCACAAATGCTTTGCAGAATACAGACTGCTGCCAAATGTGATCATCGGCCTCTATGCTCTGCTTCGGTGACAGTTAATATATGAAATGAGAAGCAACGATACCTTAACTATTACTTACATTTGGATGAATTGGAATGGAACCCTAATTATATCATGACTCTCATAATTACGGTTGTTGTTCTTAACCTGTTACTCCTGGGGGCTACACTGGTAAAGGACTCCCTGACAGTAGGTGTAAAATCTTTTCAGGGTGTTTTCCCTACTATCTGTGATTTACTGGGAAAAAAGTTCACATCTTTATGCCAATGGTGATTCAAAAGGTGGTAAAAACTACATAATACTGTCTTGAACGTCCAAATAATTTTATTGTGTGTGTGTATATATATAAAATGGGTAGTAATTGGATCATACTTTAATGTATTCCACATTAACTTTGATGTAATTTGTAATTAACCCATCTTATTTTAACCTCTTTTCCATTTTTATTCTTTCAGAATTACATGAAAAATTTAGTTGAAACACTATTTCCTCAATAGATGTTATTGAATAATGAGTTATTTTGGAGCACAAAAATAAAACCAATTGGTTCATATACATTTAATGGGTCAAAGTGGACCCTGGAAATTATTTGTAGAGATGTTCTTCTATGTTATTCTATTTGTAAACTTACTATCGGTAATGCTTTTTAAAAATTAATTATTATTATAAGCACTTTAGTACTTAAAAATAAATATAAATAAATTATAAATTTACTCACTTTGAACATTGCTTTCATGCCTTAAGGGATCCCAAAATACCACTGATATTAAGGGGAAAATAAGCTGTTGTCTTAAAATATATTCCTTTGTTAAGTTCATTCTGCTAACCCTTTACAGTATTGACAGCCTGTTATTTTTTTATATGTGCCATCTTCATCCAGGAAACTGAAAGAATAACTAATTATATCCTTCTTCGAATAAGTGCAGCAGAATGGCTTTTGTTCAACCCAGTTTTAAGTCTCTTCGACAGGACTGTAGGGTGACTTAGGAATTTACTTTGCAAATGTGTTGAGTGCGTTTTCATGAAATGTGTGTGAGTGTGTGTTCATCTGCAGGAGCTTCAGTGGCATGGGGATATGATTGTGTTTTGTGTTTTGCGATAAATTTAACCATTCTTGAAATCATTTTTAGAGAGTGCATCTCTAATTTGCTTGCACATTTTTGGTATGATAAGCATGATAATTACTGATCTTAAAGTTTGTGCAAATATGGCTGGGAAAGGGCAGAGGAGTGAAAAATAGAAGTGAAGGTCATAAAAATAAACCTATTAACAAAAGCATAATGATTTCTAGAATAATTCCTTTATTACTTCCCTCTATGCGACTTTTCTCATTAATAATTGTATAAGCAAATCTATATGCACTGCAGTTTAGTAGAATTGTGCTGCAAATGCATTTAGCGTATCAAATACCAAGAGAAGTTTGACTTCCAAAAGCTCCTTAAAGTGAAAGCCTCAGCTGCTTCCAGAGGAGGGGCAAGCTAATGTGCATATTTACTATTAGCAACATCTATTTATAGAAACCCATGTAATAAGATGGTGATCATTGAGGGGAGGAGAATGTCAGAATTAAAGGGAATAAAGACACACCATCTAGATATTAGAAACAACTTATCTTCGTATGTAATTCTGCTCTCCACATTTCCTCAACTCTGCTTCCTCTCTCCCTGCCTCCTTTCCCTTTTTAGCCCCAAATCCCTGAGTTGTGTTTATAGAGATTGCAGGAAACATTCAAACTTTGTGCACACAAGCAGACTCTTTCTCCTGCATCTTTGTAATAAGTTAGATCTAAAATTAGTGCCATCACCTTCAAAACCTTTCAGATGATGCTTATACCAACCTGATCAATTTGACTACAGGGGAAATATTAGTTCTTCGACTTTGGCATAGCCAAGTGTAGTGCTTCTGAGGACAATTGATGAGGCAAAGAACTTTTATCCTTTGTTGTAACTCAAGGTGTAAATTAAGATTTTAATTAATTGTGATATTATTGTGCTAACAAAAATGTTTGATGGTATAGTTAATATTTATTATCTTTACCTTAAGGAAATTTTATTTCTCTTGGCATGATTAACTACAGCTGTTTCCTCACAGCCAAGGTGTGCACCAATGTTTTACTAACAATAATCTTTAAACTGTTTTATGATTTTTCAATTCACTAGAATGTTAGTGTTTTATTTTATTTTGCTTAGTCTATTAAAGCATCAGGAAGATTGGCTTTCTGAGGATCTCCACAGTGTGACTGCTGACCAAGCTATTGCCAAGAGGCAGAGGTTTTCAAATATGGACAAGCATCAAGATCCTCTGGAGGGCTTGCTGGGCCCTACCCCCAGGGTTTTTAATTCAATAAGCTTAGAGGAGGGCCTGAGAATGAATTTCTTAGCTCCCAGGGGATGTTGATGCTATTGGTCCAGCGACCACACTTCATCACTACTGACATCATGGAAGAAGAAAGATGTTGGTGTCAGATTTGTGTAACTTGCCCAGGCTTCCATAACTTGATGGAGCCACGATTCAAATGCCAGTGTTTTAGGTCTTTTGATTGTATTATTGTACTCACACTAATAATACTTTACATCTGTTTCAATTAGATCTTGTTTTAAACAAGAATACCCTTCCCACTGTGAAATAAAGGGACTATTTGGGTACTGATATTATTATTCTCACTGGTCAGAAGCATTTCAGTCATTACATTGATTCAGAAACAGCACATGCTGAATTACATTTCTGTATCTCAAACTCCTTGATAGTAGGGGCTAGGCTTTTACTTTTTTTTTAATGTATATGCATCACAGCCAAACTTATTTGTTTACCTATATTGTAGTATTAGATCAAAAAACATTTGTTGAATTAACACATAATGTTTGAGACTAAGGCAGTTTTGACATCAGATATAAATGAATTCTTAATGAAAAATTATATGATAGTAGTCTAAAATTCTTAACACATGACCTTGTGTAAAATAATAAGATTTTATAGAATAAAATATAAAAATTTATTTTTAAACTTTCAATATCCAATGGCTACTTCAGTATATTTTAATCACATACATAGATAATTATTTTTAGAAAGATTATTAAAATAAAATACTCATAATATTTAAAATAAATATGTACTATTTAGAATTGTAGAGCAAAGACTTATACAGGTGAATGGTGTTATACAAAGTATTAATATTAAAGGTATTGTTTTTAAAAATACTAATAAAAACTAACTTTTATTGAATGGTAACCTTATGTAAGTCATCATGTAATTATGTAAGGTAGATATTAATGATTAATCGCTCATATAAGAGGACACTGATGTTTCAAGAGAGAAAGTAACTAACTCTTCAAGTTCACACAGTTAGTAGAAAAGTGGAAATTTTAGCACAGGCAATGTTAATTCAGAATTATTTTATTTTATTTTACACAGGAACAATACTCATATATGACAAGAATTCAAACTGTACAGAATTAAAAAAATTCACAAAATAGCCCTGGCCAGTTTGGCTCAGCGGTTAGAGCGTCGGCCTGTGGTCCAGAGAGACCCGGGTTCGGTTCCCGCTAAGGGCACGTACCTTGGTTGCAGTTTGTCCCCGGCCCTGGTTGGGGTCGTGTGGGTGGCAACCACTCGATGTGTCTCTCTCACGTCGATGTTTCTCTCTCTGTCTCTTCCCACCTCTCTCCCTCCCGCTCTATCTGAAGATAAATGCAAAACAAAAAACAAAAAACAAAAAACAAAAAACAAAAACAAAAAAAATTCACAAAATAAAAAACTCCCATACCCACCTTTTCAGTTCTTTCTCCCAAGACAACCAATATTTACAGCCTTTTATATTCTGTAAAATAAAAAAATTATAATATATTTTACAGTATATTCATTATATATACACACATATAATGCATCCTTTTATATAGTATCTAATATATGTAAGTATATATTACATATATAATTTATATATTTTTAATATATCTATATATCTACAGATATAGATCTTTCTCTTAATAATATGATTGCATGCACAGAACAACATTTTAATAATAGCTATATGCAATCCTAATGTATAGATAGATCTCAATAATCTTTTTTCATTTTTAATTGATTTTTAGTTAGTTTCTATTACTATTTTTACATTTTGCTACTCCTATAAATGCTGGAATAAACATAAGTTAATTTCATAATGTTTCCATTAAACGTGTCTCTATTGTTGAAGTACAAGGGTTGAAATAACATGATATATAAAATTATCTTTAAAATATTTCAGCAATAAAACAAAGAGATACAGTAGGAAGTGCGCAAAATCCTGATATCTGCCTTATCTGGGTAGTGAATATATGAAGGTTTATTGCTAACACATTTCTACGTGTGTGTTTAAATTTTTTATAATAACTTTATAAAAGTTCCTTTATTAGGCAACTTATTATTATTTTTTCTTTATTGATATTAGAGAGAGGAAGGGAGAGGGAGAGAGAGATAGAAACATCAATGAGAGAGAACATTGATTGGCCGCCTCCTGCATGTTCCCCATTAGGGATCAGGCCCATAACCTGGGCATGTGCCCTGACCGGGAATGGAACTGGCAGCCTCTTGGGGCATGGGTCGATGCTCAACTGCTGAGCCACATCGGCTGAGTTAGGCAACTTATTTTTAGAGAAGAAACAAAACTCTCCATAAATTCCCATTATCTTCATAGTAGCATAGGAAATCCAAATATAGCCATGTTAACATATTTCTAGAGGAAGATGTAAGTGTTGTGACTATAAGTGTTAGGAGCCTTAAATTTCACATGAAATCAAGTTTGAGAAAGGGTTTTATAAAAAAGTATGATAGCAGTGGACTGATTTTTGAAATAAGGTCATGTTATTTAAGTGAGAATAATTTGTGAAGAATATTTTGAAGCAACTGGGGACAATGAGGTCAGTGAAGAGAGCTTAACATTAATGCAAATGTCTCAAAGAAAGAAAAATGGTGTTTTTTTTCAGCTTTATTTAGATATAATTAACAAATCACACTGTGTAAGTTTCAGATGTACAATGTGATGATTTGAAACATGTATCTAGTATATACATATATATTGGAAAACGATTACCACAGTAAGGTTAGTTAACATCTCCCTCACCTCACATAATTACCATTATTATTATTATTATTATTATTATTATTATTATCATCATTATTTTGGTGGGGAGAATATTTAAGATTTACTTAGCAACTTTCAAGAATAGATATAATACTGTATCAAGAAAGAATACATATAATTGTTCTGTTCTCTCTCCATGTTCTGTACCTATAACTATAATTCTATTTATCATTTTGTATCTATATTCATATATATAGAACCATATCAATATATATGTATGTATGCATGTGTATGTGTATGTACACACACACACATACACACACACACACATATATATATATATATATATATATATATACCTACATATCTATATGCTGGTCTTAGCCTATTTGTGGTAACATATAGCTGATTTATGTATAGCTGCTATCAATTCACATAGCTTAATACACATTTCTGCTGTCATCATGACTAGGGGAGTAATGTGTTGTCATGCTCAATGGGGACAGCTATTTTTCTGAGTCTATGGATTGTGATAAAAATGGCACCATCATGACTTCTAAATCTTTATGGCAATCGCACATCTGTGGCTTAAAGGATTATTAGCTCTCCAGTGAGATCTACACACTTAAAGGCCAAGAGAGTTTGCAGAGAAGAACAGAGAGGATTTGCTGTTGTGATTGCAAATACTCAAACATTTTATGCTTGAAATGTGATTAAAATTTACTTGCCATACTCTACTGACCAGTTTGTGCATGTGAATGCATGCATTTTTAAATTTTGCCATGTGTGAAATATCTCCACCTAAAAATCTGTGTATCACAGATTGAAGATTAAATATGATAGTGTATGAGAACGTATCACAAATGCCACTCATCTATAGCAAAATCCCCCCATTGGTTTCAATTTATTCTGAATTATCTTTCTTCTTCAACAAGATATTATCCTCTTTTCAGCTTCCCTTCCCAAAGACTTCAGGATTAAATGTTGCTCAGTATTGCCTATACCTGCTCTTTATGCTTTAAATAAAGTCTTAAGCATGTATTCCAATTGGTGTATATTCAACAAGCTGAGACAGCTGATTTTAATTACTGAGCCATGAACTTGGTAGAGTTTATTAATTAAAAAATAAAATTTATTCATTATGAATCATGGTCCAAGTTGTACTTTAAATCTTCTCCCACTGGGAAAATGAACTATTAGTGTACAAACCCCACAGCTGTGACACCAGGACCTGAGGCCAGCAGTAAGCTCCTCGTTGTTCAGTGGCTAAAGTGGGCTTCGAGTGCCTAAGGATTATCTCCATTCATTTGAATGTTTTCTGCCTAGAAAGTTAACAGCTGAGTGCATTTTGAGTAAAATACTCAGGGAAATAGCTGATAAAAATATCAATTTCATATATCTGCTTAAAGGAGATACATATCTGTTTTTTCTCAAACCACTGTTAAGCTGTCATCCACATGCTTATCACAGAAACAATTATCTCACAGTATTTTTATCTCCAGACGTTTTCCTGACCAGACTGAAAGAATCTGTGGAAGCAGTCATTCCCTCCGTTTGTTTTAAGGAGGACTGTGTTAGTTCTCGAATGAGGAATCCACTTACGTATGATATTAAGATCTACAAACACAGTCACTGAATGTACTTGCTATACAGAGGCCATTCCCTACATGCAGGGAGAAATCATTTTAAATTGGTAAAGCCAAATAAACACAATGGCAAAAAAGTGATACTAACCTTTCCTTTGAATATTGGCTGTCTCTCTTGTTTATGAAATTGTCAACTGATAAACTTCTACTAAAGTAACATTTTTTTTTTACATCTTCTAATTACTCAGCGTTCCCTTAAGGAAGTCAGTAGCCAAGCTGTGGGAAGGAGGACATTCGGTTGGAGATCAGGGAAGAATGTGTTAAGTGAGTAGGGTGCTGAAAAAGTCTGGCCTGCATAGGGTGCCAAAAAGCAATAGTGAGATAAGGGAGCAAATGCGATATAAACAAGAAAAAAAGGGGGGGAATTATGATATAAAGTACAAAATGTAATCTGTGGATTGTCTTATGTGAACTGCACACTGGTAGATGGAGCTTTCCAGGCTTAGTGAATGATGTCAACCGTTTTCTTTTGTACATCATCTGGTTACAAAATTTGAAAGACTTTTTTGAAAATCAAATGAACATTTAAAGGCACAGAGAGGCCAAGTTATTTGTATATCCTGCTGATATCTTTCCTGTTACATTATAGCTTCTATCAGTATTCAATTATTTTTTTTTTCTTTTTGTTAACAAACAACAACAAAAAAAGTCTAGAAGAAATATAATTACAAAAAAATAATGTGCTTGGAATTTTATAAAGAATCTGTACAGAAGGTCCTGGATATTTATGAAACTTGTATGTATTTTGTAAACTACTAAATTTGTGGAAAACATTATTGCATTCACTTTACTTTATAAAATGCAACAAAATGCAATTAAAGAATCAAAGTGACCCCTTTAGACACTTGATGATTTATAAGTACAAGGTTGAGATATTATTTATTAATTAAAATGTTTCATTTTTGCCCCAGAAGCAGTGCTTTCACAGAAACCTTTACCTTTCCTTAACTGCCATCACCAAAACTGCAATTTAGAATATTTCACACAGGAAAACAAACAAACAAAAAAAAAACAGAACAAAAACCATTATTGATATATGTGATTCATTATCAAGAAAATCAATGTAAGATCCATGTGGTGGAGAATCTCTTCACTTATTAGTGAGATGATTGACTTTCATCATTTCACAGTATAAGAAGTTTAGGCTTATATATCAAGAAAATGACACATCATTGTACTTTATGAACCGTTGAGATGGGTTCTGAGCAAGTGAAACAGCAAATGCCACATCTGGCCCTGTCGGCTTTCTATGCTACCTGTACTTAAGACAGCTAATACAGAGTCTTGTTTGGTGTGAGGGTAAGTTTCCCACTTTTTCCTGCCTCTCCCAACTAGAATTCTCAAATGTGTAGGTCAGTGTCTTATCCGATACTGCCCAAGGAAAGATGTGTTTATTAGCTTGAGATTCTCCATTTGTGAAGACTGAACTTTATCTTGCTGCAAGATATAACTGGTATGAAGGAGTCAGCCCTGAGTTCCTTCATAGTTGTCAAGAAGTAAATGAAGCAATTTCCTTGTCAGTTACTCCTTTTTCTCATGGGAACAATAGCTCTTCCTAGATTCAAGACCTTGCTGATTCTCTTTCAAACCTCAAAGCAATTCTCTCCAAACCTTTGTTGAGGTCAGGTGTCTCAAGGAAGCATGACACAGGAAAAGGGGTTAATGCTCTAGATACCCACACTACCACGATTTGCATAATGCAAGCTTCATTGATCACCACTGTCCTCTAGATCCTACAGATGGGATTTCTAAGGACATTATCCTTGGAGAGTTCATGCCAAGACTAGCATAATTCTTTATACATGTCACTCAACGTATGGCTAGTTAACCACCTCCATCATTATTATCTGAGAATAATAATAAAAAATAAAAATAAAAAACCCTCCGAGAATGAAGCTATGGGATGTCCTTACTCATGTGGAATTCCTGGCAATAGACTGCATATTCCATTCAGATGAGGGTGGTGTCATCCCAGAACTGAACACAGTGACTGCTAATAAGTATTTGATAA
This sequence comes from Tadarida brasiliensis, assembly GCA_030848825.1. NCBI lineage: Eukaryota > Metazoa > Chordata > Mammalia > Chiroptera > Molossidae > Tadarida > Tadarida brasiliensis. Next base: position 38,203,932 of record CM061266.1, read on the forward strand.
ATAAATGAAAGGTTGTATCACCTCTTGCCAAACACCCCCAAGTATCTTCAGACACCCCAAAAAACTGTCCAGACATAGAAAGATTCAAGAAGAGAAAGATATATAATAAAGGTATCAAAATAGCTCAATGATTCTTTTTCAGAGGAAAAATGGCGTTGATCACATTTTTATTCTTTGAGGATTTATTAAATTTGTTTTCATTCTTCTAATAGATCTAAAAATTCTATAATTGAGGCATTCGTATATAAAATACTTTTAAAAATCTTTAGAGCAGAGGTGAACCTGGTAATAATAAATAACATAAACATTATGCAAACTAAGTGCATTTGATATGAACCTTACTCTGAGTATGTAAAATTGAGGCTGCAAAACACATACCACATACAAAGATGTATTTTTGACATATTTTTAACTAAAGGGGTTATAGATTTTAAAATAAAAAAACACCTTTTTATTAACTAAATATATGAAACATCATTTTATTTATAAATATCTGTTAATCTCAGGATTTAAAGTAAGTAATAAACTATGGTAACAGTATACTGGTATTATCCACTCATAAAATTTATTATAAAATGTTAGCACTAGCAGTTTATCATAGTAAGTTTTACCCTGTGAACCATAAACAAAGAAATAGTCCTCTTAAAAACTACTTTATAGTAATGTACAGATTAAGTAAAAACTTTTTGAATGGGCTTACAGGTTTTACATTATCACATATGTTTTGTTTTGTTCCCTGTGTCCAGGAAGAGAAGTACATTTCAGCTGCCAGTGCCCAGCTGCAACATTGACATTTCACTGAGTCTTTGCTGCAGGGAGCTCAACAGACTATACAAGACTATTCTATTTGATTTGGCCTCAAAATCCCATTTCACTGGCAATTTAAGACATAAAATAATAACTTTTCCTTAGTTAAAAGGAACTTTTGGTGTTTGGATAGCAGGATAATGAATATACAGACAGTCAGTGTGTTATCATGGAAGGTGCACGAGCTTTGGAATTAACAAGCATTGGCTTAGATTTCTTATCTACCAATTATTAGCTATGTCAGCTAGGGCAAATCACCTTAATTCCCTACACTCAGTGTATTGATCTGGAAAAAAAGGGGAAATAAATCCTATCATTCATGGTTGTAATGAGCAGTAATATATCTAATATGTGTAAAAATGACTAGGCTAGAGCCTCTCTATGGGACATACCACTTACTTTTATGTGTACTTTGTGCCAGTGAGTATAACAGTCATTTTATAGATCTTAACATTATAAATATAGATGTGATCACAGATACACATACATATTTACCATATGTACCATAGAATACATATTCTTATACATACACATACATTTTTGTAAAAAAGAGTCACAAAATTAGAATTTAACAACAACAACAAAAAAACATGGAGGCAAAATAGCCTAATAGTCAAGAACACAGATTTTGCAGACAGACATAAATGAGATGTGCTTCTGGTTCTACTTATTTCCTGCCTGATTTTGAGTAAGTTACTCAACCATTTCAGTTTCATTTTCTTTATAGACGAGTTTATATCTACATCATATATTTGTTGTTGGAATAAAGTAGAAAATATACAAAGAAACTGTCACAATTACCAACACAGAGGAAGTGATTGGTAAATGGTCATTATTATTTTAGAGTATTCTTGAAAAAGATATTCAATATAAAACATCAAATCAGAGCCCCTTGCTGAATGAAATGATAACAATTGTTCACAGTAGGGAAGATCAACAATGGAATATCAAATGGAATTTCAGCTTCAGCACCTTGACCTTAATGTTGAAATTTAAGCCCCCTCACCTACTTTTTAGAAAGTTTCAAAATAGAGTAATACTCTGAGTGGCAGGATAGCTCTGTTCTAACGCAAGCTCTCTTATACTTTATCTGTCTGAACGGTGGGAAGTACAAATTCTGTGAAGGAAGTTGGAAGTTCTTTGAATAAATAGAAGGTATTACTATTTAATTTTATAAAACAAAAGTTGCCTTGATGGTTAATGTTTTTGTTTTTAATATAAATACATTCATGTTTTAAATTGAATAATGTTGACTAAATTAATGAAAGTATCTATTAAGGCCATTTCAAATGCTATGCCATTGTCAGAGTTGGCGAAGCTATTAACCATTTTCTTATATTTAAATGATAATTGTTTATTCTTATTGAAAATGCTTCTCAAGATAAATTCCCTCAAAGCCCTGCTGTCACTACAACTATAGTAAAGAACAGGAATAATAGTGCATGATAATTATTATATCAATTGAGATTCTTGGTTGTAAATAACATAAACAAAAATTTAAATCAGGAAAATAATTTATCAGGAGGTTATAAAATAGATAACAGAAACAGATAGAAGACTCTGAAACTAGGCAAGAAGCAAGAGAGGAAATACAACAAAGTAATTATCTTGTAGTGCTTCTGAATATGTGCTCTGAAGCCAGACTGCCTAGTTTCAAGTCCTAGCCCCACGTCTTAACAGACCTGTGACCTCAGGCAAGTAATTTAAATTCTCAGTGTCCCAGTATTCAGATCCCTAAAAAGAGACTGTTCTTAGGATTAACTGAGTTAACAAATTTAAAATACATAAGAATTGTTCAGAAAAAAATAAATTGGTCTAGGACCATGGCCATCATCACTGTACACCATGAACTCCACTAGACATAGTCATTATAAAAGCATTATTGCTGTCCTTTTGAATTTGCATTCGTCCCCAATGTTCATGAAGCATATTTGGCTTTGCCTAGATTGAGAGAAGGTCAGAAATGGCAGAGTCTCTCCACTTTCCCTCCAAAAGAGAGGTGCAATTTCCCAAAACTAAGAAGGGGATTTGGATGTTAAACAGCCAAACATTTTGGAAACATCTACTATAGTGAGGATTACCATATGTCTGGGCTACCTAAAGAGAGTCCCAGTTCACAACTGATACCCCACATGGTTAAACATATGTTCCTGCCATAATTGTCACAATTTGGATGATGAATAATATGGTGACACTAGCCATCATTCACTCCCTTTGCTATTGAAAATTTGCATAGATCCTTTATTCCAATAGTTATTGTTCCAATGAAAAAAGACCTCACTAACATAATGCAATTTTACTTATACAAACAAAAATTTGTTCACTCTCTTCAGAATACAAAACAAACAAATCAAGAAAACCCAATATATTGTTTATTTCTGCATTTATCCCTAAGGCTTAGATTTCTGGGTGTTCTCTTCTCCTTTTCTATTTCTTTCCAATGATGTCTCCAGACTCTATAATTTATGGAATAAATTATAATATCACTACCACCATAACACTTTAGATAAGACACACACACACACACACACACACACACACACACGCATGCATGCATGCCACATAGGAAAGGAAGAGAATACATGTAGAATCTAGGTTTCTCGCTTCTGTGCTTGATTATGAGGCCAAATTGGATGCTTATGACTTGCTTTCTTCATTATCCAGTACACAGTTCCTCTGACTTCAGGGCACACCTCAGAAATTGCTGGAATTTCATTTATGAAGATTCAAAGGTGTTTTTCCAGTACAGAGTAAAAAGTTTCAGTTAATGAACATGGTAGTTATATATGGCATATACCATAGAACACTGATCTTACAAGGTCCTGTTTTTCATTGGCACTAAATGAGTTTTCAATAGCTCATTCGATATTCCATAAAGTGTACATAGTAACAGCAGCAAATTCGTTGGTAGTACTCACTGCTTACATCTCTTGTCATAAAGTATTTCCTTTGTTCAGTAGCAATGACATATAAATGTGGGATTATAGAGTTTACTTAATATATCTATAGATAGTGGAGAAAGTAGATGCAGAAATAGCAAGACAAATACATCCATTTATTAACAGGGGTCTATTCCCTTGATGATAATTCATTGCACTTTGCATGATTCAAGAAATCAACTTACCACTTTGTAGTTCACAGGTAATATAAGCCAGGATGCTCCTTCAGGGGCTCAAATTGTTTTCAGTATGGGTAAACTGGACACTGAGAGGTGGTGGTACCTGGGTCATACTTGATGAGAAATGTCTAATTTACTATATCATAAGCACATTCCTATCTCTGAGGCCTTGGTCACTTTGCTCAATGAGGAAATACCAGGATAGCCAGAAAAAGATACTTTTTATTAAAAAATCTACCACCTTGTTGCTGGGTAGCAAAAATGGCCATACATGTGATTATATACCAACCCATGGACTGAGGTCAATGGTTTGGCTGGATGGTTAAGAACTTAAAAGGAACATGATTGTTAAATTGGTGACAAATGAGTTTGGGAAAGAGTTGTAAGGATAGGCCCTCTGTCTCTGGTCCGCAGGCCGACGCTCCAACCGCTGAGCCAAACCGGCCAGGGCGGATAGGCCCTCTGAATAGAGAAAAATCAGAAAGATATTTTTATCCCATACAAATGTTCATCAAAAGGTGATTTCAGCTGAGGAGGATTTTAATAGTTAAATGGATTGGATGACCTCTTTCATGTATATCAGTCAACTTTTTTCCCCTGCCAAATTTGTCATCACACAATGAGCTCATGAACAAAGTGGCCATGGTGCCATGGATAGAGATTATTCATGGGCTTGAAAACATGGATTTCTAATTTTCAAGGTTGACCTGAATACAGCCAATGTTGAGTACCTAATCTTCCAGCAGCAAGGATTAACACTGAGTGCCCGATATGGTGCCATTCCTTAGGGTGATGAACCAACTACCCAGTGGCAGGTTGATTACATTGAACTTCTGTCACAGAAGTGGCAATATTTGGTTATTACTGAAATAACCACTTACTCTGGATAAGAAAGTGACTTCGTGGCATGCAATGTATCTGTCAAAACTACCAACCATCGATTTACAGAAAGCTTTGTGCACCATCATGGTGTTCCACACAGCATTGCTCTGATCAAGGAACTCACCTTACAGCAAAAGGAATGTGACAATGGGCCTATGTGCATAGAATTTACTAGTCTTACCATAGTTTCCAACATGCCGAAGCAACTGGCTTGATAGAATGGTGGAACGAACTTTTGAAGATTCAGTTAAAGTACCAATTCATTGGCAATAGGTAACAGGGCTGGGCAAGGCTCTCCATAAGGCTATATATGCTCTGAATTAGCATCCAATATATGGTGACAATAATTTTGTTAAAATTAATCTATTTCATATTTGCATTGTCAATAAAAATATATTTGTCAATTTGTCTTCACTCAGAATTGAACAAACTATTTTTATTAACTTTAGTTTCAAAAATGTATTTCTTATAAAGCAGCGCACATAAATTATATGTAGTAAGAAAAAAATCTTAAACAGATGGTTGTGGGGCAGAGAGTCATAAAATTGCATTGCATAATAAATTCCAGAAATTACAGCACTGTCAATGTTTTTGTTCCTTTGAGGTTGATTCTACTAGCTTTCAAGTGTCTCTGCAGTGAAAAAAAGAAAATAAATAAAAAATTTAAATGATCACATAGAATTAATTGTTATTCAATTTTTATTTCTTCATCTTCACATTCTTTGTTATGATTGCTTATTTCAAATCAGCTTTTTAAATACAAGACTGTATAGTATCATAGCATTTGGAGATAGGGACAGTACATGAAGGAAGCCTAAATAATCTCAAACCTTTATGAACTTTTTGCTTAAATGATTTAAAGATGGTTGTAAAATTGCAAGTTTTCTAATTTAACATCCATGTGGAATACAACATTCATTAAATGACAAGCAATAATTCTAATTTGATGTGCAAATATATAATGTTAAATTCAAGAGAAAAATGTAATTGTTTAAAACATACTGATAAAAATATTTGGGGCAGGAGAACTTTTTGATCATGAACTAGAAAATACCCATGGTATACTGTGAAGCAGAGTTGAGATTTATTGTCCTTTGAACTCAACGCAATTCTGCTTTGATTGTTAGGGCAACTACAACCCTTGCTTCTTGGGAGTAAATCCTAAGATTTTGGTTTCTGAAAACACAAACACTCCCAATACTAATGTTTTTAGATAAGTCTATATTCCTTTGGCATCATTCACCTACAGTCTCTTCTAAAGAAGTTTATATAATCTCTTGATAAAAGGAATAATGGTTAAACAGGTCATAATTTTGACACTGTAGCATTTCCATATTCCAAAGTTGTTGCCTTCTTTCCACCTTAAATCTGATGGATTTATGGCACTGTATCCCTCATGGGCTTCTATTGAGTTTAATTTTTAGCCAACAAGCTTATTAAACAACTAGAAACATGTCCAACTGTTCAAGGTAACCTACTCTACCAGAGTCTTTGGGTAAGGGTCCACTTTGAAATATTCACCTTGGTTTAAATTTTTTTCTTTATTGATTTTTTAGAGAGAGGAAGGGAGAGGGAGAGAGAGATAGAAACATCGATGAGAGAGGACATTGATTGGTGGCCTTCCCTACGCTCTCCACTGGGGACCTGGCCCACAACCTGGGCACGTGTCCTGACCAGGAATCAAACCAGTGACTTCCCGGTGCTTGGGTCGATGGTCAACCACTGAGCCACACTGGCCAGGATGATTTACAGTAAATTTTTTTCCTCAATGTTTGAGTACCCTCAGAATCCATTCCTGTGAACAGTCTCACAAATATTGCTGATATTAATAAGCCTAGCAATTATGTTCCTGTGTCATTATTTTCTGAGTACACTTGACTTCCATTTTAGTATTAGCTCTGGCTCACATTCTAGGTCTGGACCTTATGAAGACTGGATAAATAGGGAGTGGGATGAGAATTATCTTCTCAGTCTAAGGTGATTTCCTCACATGGAAGGGCAACTGAAACAGGAAATGGACACATTTGTGCTTCCTATTGTTATTCTAATAAGTTTCTTGTTCTGCTTGTGTTAGTAAAAATGTATTACTTTACTTTCATTTAAGAGCCCTAAGAGATAAAGATTATTTGAAGGTTAAATCATTGAGCAGGAAAGAACTGGCAACTGACCAAGGAGATAGGTATCTTTGGAAAGATTCTGAGAATTCAGAGAATGAAGCCACTAGATTCAGCCTTCCTAGTACAACACTGCAGACAGGTATAGTGACACTTGCTGAACTATTGAGAACTCAGCTGTGAGTCTTAAACTTTACACCATCCACTCAAGTTTCAATATCTTCAGTGGTTAAGACATATTCAGCTTACTTTGGGACATTGATTTCATTTTGAATGTCAATGAGTTTAGGAAGGAGAAAACTATACACTCTGGGTTTTGTAAAGAGATATGGCATTCTATGTAGTGTGAAGTCTTATACAAATGTAGGAGGCAGACTGGGAGGATTGGCAGACAACAAAAGAAAAAGTGACAAATTACTAGATACAGGTAGAGAATTTAATAGGTCAATACTGTACAATCTTTACCCCATTTCCAATCTCCAAGGCAATTTGATCAAGAATAAATGTACTATAACATTACCTTTCTTTAAAAAAATAGATGGATTATTGAGATTTGAATATTTAGTATGTTTATTCCTTGTCCTTACACCTTTTTCCATTATTTTAATTTTTGAAATATTTTTACATTAACATTTTGCTCAATATTTAAATGAACAAAATCCTCCATACTAAATGTTTTACTTTTTATAAACCTAAACATAATGCATGCCTTATGGTTCAAGTTATGAAAACCACAATCACTATACCATCCTTATAACCTGTAATTTTATACATTTTTCCACTCTACTTATTTGAATGGTAAACTGTTGTTTAATAGATGCAATAGATTATAGAATCTTGTTGAGGAAGATTTTAAAGGGCAATTTTTTAAAAAACAGAACATAATTATATTTCAATACACAACTTCAGAACACCACAGTAAAATAACAAAAGACACGGTATTTAATTTGCAATGCATGAGAAATGGTTAACATCTTTAGTCATAAAAGAGCTCTTAGAAACCAGTAACATAGACACTAATAATCCAAGGGAACTGGGAAAAAAAGAAAAGGAAATAATACAAATGAAGATTAAGGATTAAGAATATATGATGATTGAGATGAACAATGACAGAAGAATACTTTCTCCAACATCACACTGTAAGAATAAAACCACTGATATCTAATGTTTTTCAGCTTTGAACAGTGTTGTACAGTTTAAACTCTCATAAACAAACACTGGGAGACAGATTGATGAGGACTATTTTAAATTCTTTCCTCTTTCTTGTAAGAGTTACATTTCAGCAAGAGCTATTTCCTCTGAAACTTGAAGATGATTTTCATTTTGACTATCTTTTCGTAAGCCTAGTAGATTTTCTGTCATCCATTTGTGCTGGGATTGTATATATAACAGTGATTTTTAACTCGACCTCCAATTTGATTCACTCAGGGATCTTTTACAGCATACTGATGACCTAGTATTATTCCCAGACCATTTGAACCAGATTCTACAATGTCATGGTCCTGGTGTTAATATTTAAAACAAAGATATTTCTAAGTTATTTTAATGTACAACCAGGATTGATATTCACTGGAAGAGATAATACTGAATTCAAGAGTACATAGAATATGAATCCTATCCTTCTGTGAGAGAGCAATGCTCACAAATTGAAAGAAAAATAACAAACTCTAATAACACTGTTAATTCAGAGGGATCAGACAAAGTGGAGAGCACACATATACATTCTGCATAATGGGGCTTACTTCCAGTATGAATATCTATAAAAAGCAGAAACATGTCCTCAACGTGGCTTGCTCTCAAATGTATGGCTAACAGTGTAGTAGGACCTCCATCTAGAGGTAGATTTCCTTCCAGGTAACAATGGTTTCAAGTAAGACAGATGACACAACATTCAAATATTAACTATTTTTAAAAGATCATGTTCCAAGTATATCCTATGTGGATGAAAAAGGGCCATGTGCTAACCTGACAAGCTCAGGGAGGCCTGCGTGGCAGCCTTGCAAATTCAAAGACTTAAAATAACCACAAAGGATGGTCTGAAATTAAAAACTTTTAAACTAAAAGCAGTTTATCTTAGGTGTTCATGTCCTAAGCTGGCAACTTCCCTGACAAAGGTCAATCTTTACCTTACCTGAGCCTGTCTATGGTCTTTCTGCATCTACAATAACATATCTTGGAAATGTCAAAGTAATTTTCCTTTTTCCAGACCACTCAAAGCACAGGTATCACTGTGTAGAGACCACAGATCCCCTTACTGTTATTGAGTCAGTTTTGGACTATTAACTATACCATACCCATCTATGTAAAAGGTGTATGTGTCCATCATTTTACTTTTCATCCAATCCCAGAGGTTTCCCCTGCTTTGCTTTCTCCTACCTTCCTAATCTATCACCAGTGGATTTCCTGTAACTCACTTGCATCTTCTCTTTTGATTATAATACATAAAATAAGGTGCAACACTGCCGTTCTCTGGAGCATTATCTCAGTCCATTGAGGTTTTGCTTCCAGACAATGGTCGACAGTTTTGGCTCAAATAAAATCACAAAAGTTCTTCATAGGTTTCAATATTTCTTACATTAATACCTATGACTGTTATCATTAATTTTATTTAGTAACTTTCTACATAAAATTTTGTTAATTGAAGCCCTCGAGTAACTGTAAGGTCAACGATGTATTAGGTGCCAATCTACTTTGAGCATAGAGAAGCCAAACACTTTTGAGGAAGATATTTTATAAAATTAAAATTCATCTACATTATGGTATAATTGCTACAATAATTATGACTCATAACTTTCTGCTATCATAGAATATTCAGTGGCATAACAAAATATTCATGTTTAAATTATATCATATCGATTTATTTTTTATTTTAGTCACTTGTTTTCTCTAGCCATAAACAATGCCTAAGAGATATTAAAATGTACTTAGATAAAATTTATTCACTTTATGATACTTTTGGCTAACCTTAAAAATAACTCATGTTTTTATTTGCATATGGGTATGATTAACAATATGTTAGAATATTTATTTTGTTTAATATTTCCAGAATTATATTTGAAAGACTAAATCTACATACAGATTTCATACTATTGGACAGAGTGATTTTTCTTCAGATCTTTTTTAGTTAAAGCATTATGCATATAATCTTAGGCCTAAAGTACACACGAGTTTTTCTTTACACTAGTAGAAGCTTTCTACATCAATGTAAAAATTTGCAATTTGGTGTCAGAAAAAAATTGTTTTGAAAATAAACATTTTTGTCTTTCCTCACACCAGTACTTAAAGTAATTGATCTCATATTTTATTTCAACTGTATGCCTTGAATTTGATGCAGTAATTTGTCAGATTTTAAAAATTATAGAATAAATATTGTAACATAAAAATAACTTAAATAAACATTCTAGAATATAACTCAACTGTAGCTGGCTCAAAGAAATTTCAAATATCCTTCAACTATACCGTAAACTAAATAATTCCTACTAATTTCCTAATGTTGTTTTCTTTCTCTGTCTTGGTTTACAAATGTTTTTCAATATTAATATTTAACAATCTTTTTAGAAATGAACAGTATTAGGGAAATAAAATATTTGGGAAATAATTTATTATAATGATTTTGTCATATAGTTATTTGTAAAGCGTTTCTAACTAAATTAAAAGAAAAATTATTATATGGAAGGACAACTATTTCAAAAATTGTCAAGGTTAACATAAAACAAAAAGTATCTTCATTTTTATCAGTGTCTTGCTAAATGTCTAATCTTACATTTTAATCACTTTTGATTAAACATTGCCAGAATAAGACATTGAGTCATAGAATAACTTTATGTATATATTGCATTTCTAATTTCATGTATCACATTAAGAAAATATAAAAGTCTTGTTTGGCTCAATGAAGCTTCAATAACATTAACACTTTTATTTTGTTAATGCATTTCAGTAAACTCAGAAGGATGCAATCAATAGCGATCCAACACCCATTCATAATACTTTTGAGTTGAACCTAAAGATCATTCTGTAAAAAAACAATATGCAGATGATACTTCTCTTACTAATAATAAAAAGCACATTTCAGGAAAAGAGAAAAATAAAAGAATAAAAGTTGTCTCTGAAGAGATAGAGATGATAGGTTCCTTAGAGCATTAAGGTTTTATTGTGGTCTTATTCATTTACCAAGATGTTGCTCTTGTTGATCTGTTGCCATCTATTATTTGTGCATCTTATTTATGCTGCATGAAAAAATGTCACTGGTATGCACATCTATGTTAATGTAGCATTTCACATGATGTAAATAAACAGGAAGAATTTCAGATCATATATAATCTCACTACTTTCCCTTTTTTAAATTCATTTATGTTGATTCTTTACTTGTTGCAAGCATTCCAACATCTCATCTCTATTTTTTCATTATTTAATTCATGTTACTTCAGGTCTGTTAGCTAAATAAATGTCTTGATGCATTATTCTGATTTCCCGAAATTATCAAGGAAGCATAGTGATTAAATCTCTATTACGATTTTTTTTTCACATTATTAATTTGGTACAAGTGAATTACATATATAAACACAACTGATGAAGTTCATATATATATAATTTGTACATATTGTTATATAAGCCATGTAAGAAATTCATTACACTGAAAGACAATGCCAGAAGACAAGAAGTTACATTGTACTTTAGGTAAATCTGCATATAGACTTTATACATATTTCCATACAATGTTGAAATAGCCAAATGGAATTTAATGGTCATCACTTCTGCTTGCCAACTTCCTGGATCATGGAAGCAGTTCCAATGGGGATGCATTGATTGATCTGGCTTAGTTCTAGTGGAAAGTTGGCCATTATGTATTATGCAATGTCATGACTCAAGTTCAAAGAGAGAATCAAATATTCTAGATACAGTTTGATTTGCACCTACATATTAAAAACCAGAAAACACAAAGCATTGCCATCCTTTTGAGACTGTGGCCTGCCCATCTTTATTTACCTCCCATGACATTATTTTGCCCCTGGCACACTCATTCTACAGCATGACTTTTTTGCTTTATTTTATTTTTACCATTTCAAAGAAGGTTTTCAGATGAGAACAAAGCTTTCCTAAAATGATGTATAATATAAAAAAGTGACTTTTTCAGAAAATTAATTTCTGATAAACTTGGTGAGTGAAAGACCATAAGATGAAGAAAGTACTGATTTAACTCAATACAACTAATAATCATGGAACAATTACTTCATGTTAGTTGATACAGATGTTCAAAATAAGGGTGAAACAGAAATACTTTTCTGTTATCTTATAGTTTGGAGGTGCAGGTAGAAGATGAAAGGAGAAAACAAAGTATAAAAATCAACTAGACAATAAGCTAGAGTAAAACATTTCCATGAAAGAAGTAAAATGTCATTAATTTGAGATTTAATAAACCCTTTAATACAGTGATAATTAAGAGCCATGTCCTAAAATATAAAGGCTGAGAAGCATTTCACAGGAAGCAGATCTCTGTTCTTAAAAAGACAATTTATGATTGCTTAAAGCATAATTATTTTTATGAACTTCCACAAATACTACCTCCTTTGTTTCTCACACCAGTTCTGAAGCTGTCCTAGTACATAATATGGCCCTTGTTTTAATATGAAAACAAATGTGACTTCAATTTTGTGTGTGTGCGTGTATGTGTCATGGTTGGTGGGTTGGGGAGGTGATAGCCCAGCCCATAGAGTGCAACTCACAGCTGCAACTTCTGATCTGGAACTGAGACTGGATAAATCAGATGATGGAATAGTAGGAAGGAATTAAATTACAGGTTAGAAATACTTCACCTAATCAGGTAAAGTTTTATTTATTTTGAAAAATTTTTTGAGCAGAGTCATGAAATTATCAAACTCACATTAAAACATTTTAGAAACTGAAGAGATCTTGAAAAGGTGGAGAAAACAATCAGCCTGAGGATGTGACGTGTAGTAGATATAATTACAGAACCTCACTGCAATTCCAAAAGGTAAACTTCAGTCTAGATGGGTTAGATATGGATTGAGAGCAGCCTTTATAAGAAAGATCTAAATCTTAATGGACTGAAAGCTCAATATGAGTCAAAAGAGGGTGTTGGAGGCCAGAAATGCAAATGTGCCCGAAGCTCATCTTGTGAGGAATGGGGAGTCCACTGAACACCTCACACCTACAGCTGTGTTCACTCCTTATGAGGGACATTGACAAACTTAGACACACCTAGAGGAGACTAAAGATGGGTTAGGAGATCAAGGCCTCTGAGGATTATTTAAAAGAACTGAGGAGGTTTTCTTGAAAGGGAGATAAATTGGTTGAAACTGAGGTGGGAAAGGATTGACAAGTGTGGAAGGAGCTATTTCTAATGCCATTGGGAATTTTATAGAAAGAACGTTTAGAGTTTGCTGTCGCTCTTGAAGGCAGAACAAGAACCACCAGGTGTAGATGTCAATAACTGCCTTGCTAAGAATCACATTATGCACCCAGCAGTTAAAAGCACTGCTTTCTTTATATGTTTCAAAGTAGTGATTTCATCTGGATTACCTTGAAAGTCCATTCTGACCAAGATTCTATTATTTAATGAATTGTATATTGTATCCCTGCACAATAATATAGACATGGTGCTGCAGATTGATTAGCACCTACATAAGGAATTAAGGCTTTGTTTGTTCCTCTAAATGATATAAAATAGCAGAAATACAGTTTAAGTGTTTAGCATGCTGATATTGTGAACCATAGAATTTGATAGAATAAAAACATAGCTGGCATCACCTTATATAGTCTACCAAACAGGTATATGAAGGTGTTTAGAGGAAAACAAAGTTGCTTTAAGGAACAATACAAAACATAATGTTAGCATCAAAAGCAGGAAAAGTTTACAGAACACTTTAATCCTAACATTGTAGGTATATATTCACAATAGGTATCTGTTCAATGGACGAAAGTCTGTACAATTTACGAACAGGCAGCATGTTTCCAACACTCCAGTGAGATTTCTAAATGGACCGCTCAGTGTAGTATAAGAAAAGGTCTAATGATACTGGAAAACATGGCCCCAGGTCTCAATTTCTCCTTGACATGGTCCCAAACAATTTATTCAAATGGTTTCACCTGGGTCCATTGCCACTGTGAAATGTCACAGAACCCATGGAGAGAGAGTTGGGATTTTTGATCTTGAACTAAATCAGGCTTACTATGGTAGGCAGCTGGTCTATAATAAAGAAGAAAAGTCTGGCTGTTTGGGGTGGTGGCATTGCTTTTATAATCGCAGCAATGTGCTGGCTTGGCATATCATCAAATATTCTTTTTGAACCTGTCTGATCACTTCCAGAGAGGGGAGGTTCTATTTTGTTATGGTTCATTGGCCATCATTTAGAAAAATGCATACATTCTAATGGAATAGCTTCTGGTGCTGGGTGTTTTAGTCATGTCTAGAAGGGGCTGCTAAGTAAGGCCAATGCCAAAAGCTATTTTTAATACTCCAGCAAGGTAAGAAAAAAGAAATGGAGATTTTTGGAACAGAAGTTACTTTTGAAATGACTCAAGGTAGAAATCATACATAGAGGCAGATTAAGTCTTGAGAAAGATCAAAAGCACAAATCTTACTTGTTTGAATCCTTCAGTTATTTCAAGGATCATCCAGGCTCAGTGGTCAAGATTATTTTTTTTTATTTATGACAGTATTTTATTCATCACCCTATTTTTAAATATGAAAATTGTATGTGGTAATATATAACGTTTTTAAAGTCACTTTACATAAAATGTCTTACTACATAAAAATTCTTATCTTCCATTTTTGAACTAAAAGATAAATATATCCAATTGCATAACATTTGACAGTCAAGTATTAAGGCAAGCTAGGGTGAAATTTATCCCCCAGGAAGAAAAGAACACTAATGCGAAACCATCAAGTACTTCTTGATACCCCAAATATTGAAATATGGTGAAGATGACGAGGAAAATTCCTCAGTTTGGAGATCTCCCAGAATCCTTTAATCATTTTAATCCCTTGATTCAAATGTTTACTGGATTTAGGGATGTTCTGCCATCATCATTTACAAATTAGAGTGGAATGTAAATTAATGTTTTTCTTCTCTTGCTTTGTGTCAGTTAAGTTTAACTTTGGTTGCATGTAAGACAAATCAGTACAGAGTGATTTGCATGTGTAGAGAGCCTTTTTTTTTTCTCATGTGAAAAGAAACACAATGTTGGTAGTAGAGGGCTTGTGCAGCAGCTTGATAAGGTTTTCAAAAACCCAAGTTCCTCCTTATTCCTTTCTTAGTTTGGGCTTTTGACTCTCACATTAGCAACATGGCTGCTTCAACTTTGGGCGTCACGTTGGCATTTCAGGCAGGAGAAAGATTAAGGGGAACACAGGGTAAATATGCAAAAGCTCAAAAGGCATATGCAACAAGTCATTTATCTGTTAACCTATTATTGTTCACACATTGTGGCATACACGCTCTACAAGGGCTTCTGGGCCGACGAGTATTCTAAACCGGGCACAATGCAACTTCATTTAAAAAAATGAGGATCTGTTAGCAAGAAAGATGATGCACAAGGATGAATACTGGGCTACTGAAAGTGCCTTCCACAAAGTTATTAAACGTTAAGGGGGGACATATATTCCTAATTGCAAAATTAATAAAACATCAATAGAGTATTTAGAAAACCCAGAAAAGTGAAAGAAAAACAGTAAATAATTTATAAAACATTAACTAAAAAGCTACTTCCTGAAAAAAAAACACCTGTTAATAATTAAATGCCTCTCTTTCTCTCTCTTGTTCTCTGTATATGTTTTTGCTTCATTTTGATTTTGTAAGCATAACATTAAAGAGAGCATTATGCCAGTTTGATTTTTTAAACTTAACTGTTGTAAATATTTTTACAATAATAACTACTACTTTATTTTATTTTTTAGTAGCTACTATTTTACAATAGAATCTTTAAAAGCTACCACATCTATATATGTATACTTCCATATGCTCAAATAACTACATAATAGAGATTGTTTACATTTTTAATACTGATAATGTTTAAATCCCTTAAATATACATACTTCATGTTTATCTCAAATTATTTCTGTAGGATGCATGTGAAAGAGGAAATTAATCAGGGAATATGCACATTTTAAGGGTTTTGATGTAGAATGAAAATAACATTACAAAAGTCTATACCAATTTATACTATTTGCTCACTGTCTTTCCAACTCCCTTCAAATCTTTGCAGAGAAAATAAAATCTTAATAGTATCTTAATTGTAATGTATTTATATACAGGAAGGGGTTGTAATTATTGTCTAGGTGAGTCAATTGACTTAATTTTTAAAAATGACTTCTTCATGTTCTTTGTTTCTTATTTTACTTTCTACTCATTTCCCAAAATTCACCCACTTCTCATCTTAGTAGGCCACTTTTCAAGCCCCAAACTCTCTGCCTAGGTTATCAAAACATTTGTGCAATGCCCTCCTACCTTACCCCACCCCAAAGTGCCATTTATTTCAGAGGGAAAGGATTGGCAAAAATGGATGAAACAGACTCCTGTGCCGAAATCACCATCTTTCCCCAAATTCACCTTTATACTTACACTTCAATTTATCCCTAATTATAGAATCACAGTACCTGTTCCAAAAATGACGGTGAGTAGATCAGGAGTATAATTTGAGGTCATATACATCTTCTCAAAGCCCCGGTAGAACACAAAAGTTAAAGCTTATTTTATAGCTCAAAGTTATCCTTTACATAGAATCACAAAAATCTCGGTTTAGTCTTATTGTTAAGGTTTTTGAAAGGTTTGAAAAAATAACCAGTAAGTCATGTTCTTCTTTCTTCCCAAGGCTGTAGATAATTGAGAGACTGACATAAGAGATCAGACATTTGGGGTTAAAATAGCTGAGATAGTTCTAATAAGAGTTATATTGGAGAATAAAGCTTTGGCTCTGTGGTCACATTGGCTACCTAATATGTGTCTCTACTCAGATACCCACGTTTCCTTTCTGACCACTCCAGCAACAGCCAGTCTACTGAATGTATCACACTTTACAAAACAAACTTGACTGTACCTTCACGGAGATACACTGGTGAGCACAGCACAGCCTGAGCCTGTACGCCTGGTCTCATCTCCCATAACCCTCCTGTGAGGGGTGGGAGGGAGGCCAGCCATTATAGTGATAGTCCCTGTGCTTGAATACGGACACAGAGCCCAGGAAACCAGTGTTCTCCTTAATGTCTACAACAACCTCTCTGTGTGACCTTGGCCAAGACTTTGACTTCCTTTAGATTTAGTTTTTTCAGGTTAAACTGAAAATAATACGATTTACCATACAGTATATTTATAAGAATTTAATAATGCAATATATAAAATAGATCATAAACCCCCTTCTGGGTTTTCTGAACTGTAGACTTGATCCAACATGCCAATTATTTTTTTAAATGATTAATACAGAATTAAATTAAGGACCAATAGCAACACAAATAGCAGTTGGGTGCTTTTTCTTGTATGTACTGTATAAAATAAGTATGATTATTTGCAGAGTATTTATAGCAATTATAAGATAAATTCTGGTATTTAGACAAATCATTTGATATATTTAATGTTTTGTATTTTCTTTGTAGTTTAACAAACTTCTCAATGTGATTTTCAGTGAGTTTATTTTTCAGAGAAAACATTTTTATTTGTTTGTTTTCAAGAAAAACATTTAATTTTGGCATTTCTCACATTCTTGCTTGACACTGACATTATTTACCTCTCATTCTCTCTTTTTGCAGATAGAAAGTTGGTACTTAATGTCATTCCAGGTCATCAATATGTGGACATGGGGTATTCCCCGATTAATCAAAGGCCTTCATACTCTTGTCAAAATTATATAAAACTGTTATGATTACCCCTTTGTTTTGATACTGGCTTTACTACATTTAATTTAGAGGATTTGCACTTTATTTCCTCTTCAGTTTTGTGAGATTTCTTAGAGGAAAGTGCAAGTAACAAGTTAAGGGGAATTCCACAGTGTTTTCAGAGCCTGTGTGCCAGAGACCTGACACCTGCCCACATGCTTAGTAGAGGTGCCCAAAACTCCTGGGAAGCAGTGCATGCCTCAACTTCACCGAAGACCTAACGACCACCTAGAGCAGAGCTGCGCTCAGTGGGAGACCAGGACATATGAACATTTGACATGTTCTCGTGCAGTCATGTAAGTTGAAAGATTTAAGTTTAGAGAACCAAGATCAGGCAGAGAAAAATGGAAGGAGATTTCACATATACAACCAAGCTGATGAAACACTTGCACATGGTGTAACCTTACCTCAAGACTATGAGTGCCAGGGCCTGGAGTCTGCCGGCGGTCGGAGGTACAGGTATTGAAAGCCCCTACAATCTGAAAATGCTAATCTGAGTAGTGAAAAAATAAAATGGTGGTGGAAGGTACTACAACATTCATAACTTTAATGCAATTTTGAGATGCCTCAGAATTACCAGCCTGAGACACCCAAACCAGCTTTTAGAAATGACTTACTAAGTACAGATAAGGCTTGTAGAATGTAGAGTTAACATCAAATTAAAAATCAGTATCTTAACTCATCAGCACTGTCAACAGATTTGGTAAAATCTCTTTTCTTCTTTTTCTTTTTCTTTTTTGGAAATTAAGTTGATCATTGACACAGCAAACAGAGTATCTTTATGTCGCAGTAATAGAAATAATAACTAATTTCATTCATTTTACTTTTTGTGTAATCTCCACAAGGGAGTCAGGCTGGCAAATCATTTGAATAAGCTGCTATGGTTTTTATTTATTATCAAAATGAATTACATTTTCTTTCCAAATGCAAATGGGATTTAAATTTGATGCTTCTTATCTTAAATCCATAATGGCCATTCCAAGTTCTGTTTTGTTAAACTGCCCCATTCTTTACTTTCTTATCCATGAAATCCTTGTCTAGACCCTGGCTAACTAATATATTTAGATTAATGAAATGTCTTTCCCCTCGTGCTCTGACTTTCTGGCTTCAAGCCTTTTTCACTTTCAGCTAATCCTGCTCTTAGGCATGATCCCATCCAGAAGGATGAATGACCATAAAAGACTGTTTTTTCTTTACTACTTAACGTTACTTAAATCCAAGTACATCCCTGCCCTTGCCTTATCTCTGGCCTAGATATCTCATTTTTAGTAAATTCTACGTATTCATGCCTGATTATTTCTTTATGATCCCACTTGAGATGATTCCCACACAGAGAACTGTTCTTCACAGCCTGCCCTGTTTTCTGTTCTTCCCGTCTATGACACTCACCCTCAAACAGACACTGCAGAATGATTTCCTCACGGAAGGGACTTTATTTATTTATTTATTTTATCCTCACCCGAGGACATTTTTGCATTTATCTTCAGATAGAGCGGGAGGGAGAGAGGGAGGAAGAGAGAGAGAGAAACATCGATGTGAGAGAGACACATCAAGTGGTTGCCGCCCACACGACCCCAACCGGGGCGGGACAAACTGCAACCAAGTTGCCCTTAGTGGGAACCGAACCCGGGACTCTCTGGTCCGCGGGCCGACGCTCTAACCACTGAGCCAAACCAGCCAGGGCTGAAGGGACTTTAATAAGCCAATGTGGCATCATTCCTGGTCATTTTGCTGCCCTGTCCTCTTCTCTCAGAGTCTACCTGTGGAGTGTCCCACTTCTTATGGCATTGCAGTTACAACGTTTGTAAAGCCGGCATGGTCATTCTAGCTCCTCTTTGGGTTCCTTAACCCCATACCTAACTTCTCATCACTAGGATCCTTGAAGATATGAACCTTCAAGATAAACCTCATAGTGCTTACCAACGCCATCTGCTCAGCAGTGAAAAGAGAAGCATTGACTCATTATCACTTTTACTTCAGGAATTTAGTAAAGCATTTCTCATGAAGGCCCATGAAGTAGGTTGTTCAAAACAATTTTTAGTATTTCTTCAAAGATCGTGGCTAAGTACACAGAATCTGGGGCCAGAGAATTTGGAGTTTCAGTCCCAGTCCTGGTGTTAGCTTTACAATCTTGAGAAATTTCTTATTTGTAAGGTGCTACACATAAAACTCCTATCTCCCATTGTTGTTTTGAAAATTATTAAAATCATGAACTTAAACTGCACATGGTAAAATCGCCATAGTTCATTTTTAAGAGTCATCTCAACTTCAATGATCATTGTTTCTTGTCATTTATAGAAGCAGGGGTTTGATAAACTCAGTTGTAACATGAAATTATTAATGGATACATTGCAGGCTTCTTGTGATGTTGTGATTACTGGAGTGGGGAAACATTTCATGAACTGGTAAATGCTGTATAAAAGTGTTGATTATTGAAGTAGAATCATTATTGAACTTATAGAAAAAATAGTATACACATTTTGAGTATGATTTTTTCTCAATTGTATTTTCAGTTTAGGCATAGGAGTAGAAACTGCCACTGATAATAAAAGTGAAAAAAAGGAAAATATGTCTACTGATAAGAGGCTAGATGTCTCTTGAATTTGGAAAGACCTTCACTATCCTTTTTAAAAAGAATATTTTGCTGTCTTGCACTCTCTGATATAGACAAACTTTTAATTATTCTATTTCAGCGAAGTTATCCTTGTCTAATTTGTCTTATTATCTCTTGAGTCATTATACAATAGCATATTATTTTGAGCCTAGTATGAAATAGTTTTAGAAGGTGTTTCTTTTCTACTTTCATTCTGGTTACACCAAAAAAAAAAAAAATCTATATAGTGCCTTTGTCATATTGTGATAAACATAAAAAATAATAAAAATTAATAAGATTCCCTCAACATCAAATTTTATTTTTCTGAACTTTTATGACTGTTCTTTTGAGTTTGACAACAGATAAACAGTTCTTAAAAGACATCTATGTTCATGTTGTCCATGGTTTCACTTTATAAATAAAAATAATATGGAATTATGTATGTAGTAATTTAAATACCAAAAGCACACATTGACTAATTTTTAAATATTTATTAAATTTATTGGGGTTACATTGATTAATATGATCTTGTAAGTTTCAGGCGTATTTTTCTATATCATCTGTGTGCTCGCCACCCAAAGTCAAGTCTTTTCTGTCACCATACGTAAGGAGACTAATTTTTTAAATGGGTATTTTTATGGTCCTTGATTTAAAGAACATACAATATTGAAGAGATTGATAATGGTTTGCCAGAGTGAATGATAGGTGTTTTTGGGTGCATTAGCGATGTCACCCCAGTTTTTCCACATGTACTCCAAGGGCAAGCTGGTTTGGATCATGAATGACTGCTGAAATCCCCTCAGACTTTCCGTTCACATTCAATATGTGGCCATTTGCAGTGATTTACATGGATTGGTGGTTAATATCTGCTTTAGTAAATTTGAAAGGAATTCTGTGTGTGTGCACTCAACATTTTGTGCAGATCATGGGAATTAATTTTTATCTAAATATCAGAATTATCATAATTTGAAAGTGAAAAAATATTTTATAATTATTAGTTCTGGACTTAGGCCCAGAATTAACATTTTAAGGGCTCTTTCTAGTCAACTTTGATAATCACAATAATGACAATATTAAGGATGACAAATACTTACTGAGCACATCTTTAATCAGAATTCTTCTAGGGGATGAATATGCACAATGTTGTTTAAGCTTCACAATTAGCCAAACAGACACTCATTTTTCCTATTCAATGGATGAGCAAGCTAAGACACAGAGGACTCAATAGTGATTCACAAAAGGTTTGCTGTGAAATAAGTTTTAACAAAACATCATTATTCTCTGTGTTCCAAGTGTCTTAAATTCTACTATCAGCTTTACTGTTTACCTTGAGTTACTCTTGCTTTTATGAGTACAGTCATCCCCCTTATCTGTGGGGGATATGTTCCAAGACCCAAAGTAGGTGCCTGTAACCATAGATAGTACTGAACCCTATATACACTAATTTTTTCCTAAACATATATACCTATGATAAAGTGTGGTTTATAAATTAGACACAGTAAGAGATTAACAAAAATAACTAATACTGGAACAATTATAACAATATGCTGTAATAAAAGTTATGTGAATGTGGCTTTCTCTCAAAATATCTTAATGTACTGTACTTACTTTTCTGCTCATGCTGACGTGAGATGATAAAATGCCAAACCTATACCTGAAGCCATGTAACCCTCTCTTACTTGCAGTAAATTAGATGATGTCACTTGTCTCAGGGGCCCTTGCCGAAGTCTTCCTGTAGGCTCAGTGCTTTCTGGTGCAGACATGCTGCCTTCAATCGAACATGTTTTCCTTTTGTGTCTTCCACCCACAAATTTAATGCCTTTTGCATCTTAACTAAGCACTTAACTTTCTCAGTTTGAGGTGCAACAGCAAAACGAACACACATTTCTTTTTCCTTCTTCATAATTTCATGGATAGAAGATTCATTCTTACAGTAGATTTTAGCAACGTCAGCATATATATTTTTTTCTATCCGTATAACGTCCAGAACTTTCATTTCTTTACTTAAATAATGCAATTTATAAATTCTCTTTAGCATCTCCAAATTGCCAGCATCACGACTCTTACGCTTTGGGGCCATTACTAGGTAAAATAAGGGTCACCTGAACACAAGCACTGAGATACCTGGACAGTCAATCTGATAACCAAGGTCACTAAGGAACTAACGGGTGCTGAGCATACACAGCTTGGAGATGCTGGGGAAGGGATGATTTGTGTCCTGGTTGGGGGGAGCAGGACAGTGAAAACTTACAAATTGTTTATTTCTGAAATTTCTATTTTAATATTTTCAGACTACAGTTGACTGCAGGTAACTGAAACCATGGAGAGTAAAACAGATAAAGGAGGGATTGCTGTATTATCTGAAACAAAACAATTTTGGAAGGGCTGATACATTTAGTCACAAAGTTATCACTCACTAGTTAATCCATAATATAAGAAAGTCCCTTGAAAATCTAAGAACGCTATGTGTCCAAATGAGGAAGAGAGGATTAAAAGAGAAGAAGTGGTTTGGAATGAGCATATTGACCCCAATGTTATATTTAGTTATTTCATACATAGGGCGTATTTATAATTTTTCTAGATTATGTCAAAAAAAAAAGAAAAAGGAAAACACAAATTAGTACAAGTTTAAAAATCATCCACAATACAGTGGCCTTCACAAACAGCTCACTCTTCTGGGTGACAGGTGGAGGTATCACAGGCAAAGCAGCATGCAGGGCCAGGGATGTCTGGGGATTTTAACCTGCTATTAGAAAATACAGCCATGGTTAAAAATGTTATAGTTTCCCCATGTATACAGGAGTTATACAACTAGCCTTGAATTTCTAATAGTTTAGTTGGGAGTTCACTAATAATGTTTTCAAGACAGAATAATAGGTGGAGAGGGAAACACATATAGCGATATGTCCAAAAGAAAATGTAAAAATAAAATTGCGTGTGCCTGTGTTTATGGGCTAGTGGAATATACATGCATATACAAATTTTTTGGTTTTAAATTTGAATCCTTCATTCCAGTTTTTGAGCTTTTTTCTCAAAGGACTAGTCACTTTCAAAACTTTATAAAAGTCAGCTTCTCACCCGTTACTTTTTGGGTCATAATTCTTGTGGACATATGGAAAATGATTTTTTTAGTCATATAAGTCAATATCTGATAAAATGGATTTAGCAGAAACTTTCCAAATATTCACCTTTTGGCTGAGGCGAAACCTGGAGTGTTTAAAGCCCAAAAGGAGAGTTTTTTGAGAAGTTATGAATGAATGGATACTACTTTATTATGGAAATACAATTGTAACCAAGCACTATAATGTGTCTAGACATATGGGTCTTGGTTGCCAAAAATGAAGTGTTCTAGCTTTAAAAGAAATCCTCATGGAAAGTGCACAAGATGTTACATGGTGAGAATTCTACCAAAGACCCATATGTGCTCCTGGCACCATGTGGAACGTGTTCCCCTTTGAGGAAGGGATTCTTAACGGATAAGCAGGAAACTGTGAAACACTATTCATGGGACATAAGCCTGGCTTTGGGAGAGAAAAATAACGTGTAAGGAAAAGCGGTTTTAAGCAGTTTAAAGGTTATTATAGTTTTCTGTTTTTATTATTTTGTTTAAATGCATTTGACAAAACTATTGCAGCGTGATGATTTCAAGGGAACTTAGTCAATGGTAAATTTAGCAGCTCATTTTCTTTCCTTGACACATTTTTTTTTAATGGAAGATTACATTGCTATTATTTAGATTCTCAGAAGTTTTAGGGTAAAATCCAAAGTAAAATTTTCCTCTAAGGTCGCACACACACACAAGAATCATAAAGAAATTCCTTATTAGAAAAGAAATGGTATAATTTTAAGAATATGGTCTCTAATGGAAATAAAAGAAAACCACAAATTAATATGCACCTTAAAAAATTCTCATGTCAGTAATTAACTTCTGATTATTTTGGGGAATACCTGTAAGGCTATATTTTGGAAAGTTTGATTTCCTCGCTGTTTTTTTTTTTTTTTTTTTTTTTTGGAGAGAGAATGAGAGAGGGACAGCAATCTAATTTACTCCAAACACTTATTTTTAAAAATGACTTTATAAGGCCTGAAAGAAGAATTATTCTCCAGCGTTTTCAGAACCACTTCTAGCCGTGTCTCTCCAGAGTCAAATAGAGCTGTCTTCATCATTTTTACATATAGACTTCCTCAACCACTAAAAAGTATGATAATCACCTAATTATAAATTCACTGTTAATATAGCCTTAGAGCTGAGAACATTTCACTCCAGTAGTTAATTTAGTCTGTGGTAAATTCTCACTGTTATTTAATGTCATTTATCACCTGCTGTTTTGTCTTACTGAGAACATCCTGCCTGCCCCACACTGTCTAAAGTACATGGACCTTCTGTGACTTTAATGTGCTCAGAACAAAGGCTCCAAAGTGCTTCTATCGGGAGGATTTTGGCAACTTGCCTTAGATATATTCAAGCCATTTTGCTGCCTGTCACTCAGTGCTGTACAAATTGAACTCAGAGGAGAGGTAAAAAGGGTCTATGAGGCATTTTTTTTTCTGGGAAGAATATGCTAATAAAGCGTCATCAGCAGGAAGCAGGCTGTGTCTGAAAGAGTTTTGTCAACTCTGAATTAATTTTGTGTGTTAAGAAACACGGGGGTGCTTCTAGAGCCGGTCTGTGGTAATTAATCCTTCCTGTTTCTGGAAGAACAGAACTGTAATAAATGCAGCCCAGATTTAACAGATGTGTGCACACAATGTCTGCTTTATGAGGAGTCAAACAAAATGACGGGTACAGAACAAAAAAATATTGATTTGAAAAACTAAAACAGTATGGAAAGCACGAAGCTTGGAATTCCCAGAGTTTATGCAAATATAGTATTCCTTTAAATGTTCACAGACAACGTGGTTTTGAAAACATCTGTCTGTGGGGTTGGATGCTGTGAAGAGACTGAAAAAGACAGATGTTTCTTGTTCCTTAGAAAATTGAGTAAAAAAAAAAAAAATGCATGCAGACATAATGTATGTGATGGAGTTTGCTCTTCCTAGGTGTGGTTGGAATTGCACCCAAATAATCAAATGGTGACCTCATTGTGAGATAAAACTCTCATTGTTCTCTTCCTTATTATTTTTTTCCAAAATGCTTTATGGAGGGAAAAACTGAGGTTACATTACTTGTAACTATGAACACGATGCTTATGCGACAATTTTAACGTCAGGAACAGAAGAATTTGGTTTTCAAAATTGAGCATAAAAAATATGTTGCCAATGCTAATATTTCATATAATCAAATATAAAATTCATGTAAAGGTGAATAAGGGCAAGTTGACATGATATATATTTTTTTAAAAAATCTATATTGAGAAAAGTGTTTTCAGTTCAGGACTACTAAAACAATCTAGCCTATTAGCTCTTTTCCCTTCTTTCTTGTTTTTTTTTTTTTTTTTCCCCCTCTTCATTTTTAGCTTATTAAGCTATCCCTGCCAATATGGCTAAGAGGCAGGAGTTTGACATGGTTAAGTTAAAATGGAATAATGAAAAAAATACCCAGCCAGTAGCAATCATTTTGATACGGTATGCTTTAAACAGATTTTAACATGCCATTTTCTTCTATCATGAAGATATCTTAAGTGTATATTTAAAGAGTCAAAATAAAAAATTTGGGACCTAATGTGAAGAGCATATAATAAAATCCAGCTCTCTCCACATTGCCTATTGCTTGTCATGTAGAACAAATGCCGAAAATACTTTAACTCACTTTCAATGAAATGCATGACTTATTTCATGCAAAATAGCAGTTTCTTTAGGTTTGGCAATATTACCTATGGAAAAGTAGTCTTAAAAAGGCAGTCTCAGTTAACCCTTTACATTTCACATTGTATCATGTAGAAGTCTTCTACTCCAAAGGATTCAGCTTTCACCATAGTGTTTTTCTTCCAGATTATTTAGTAGTATGTTCTATGAAAGGCCTTTGATTAGCTGTCTTCACATTACTTAGTGTACAAATCAAAGTTAATCATTTAAATGTTATTCGAAGTTGTTGGTATAATTCAGTGACATACACGACCAGAAATGAAAATGTCAACAGGTACATAAAGAGATGGTCAAAAACATCACTAGTCATTAGGGAAATGCAAATTAAAACCACAGTGAGATACCACTTCATGCCTGTTAGGTTAGATAGATAACAATTGCTGGAGTGGATATGGAGAAAAGGAAATCCTTGTTCACAGTTGGTGGGGTTGTAGACTAATACAACTCATATGGAAAACACTTATATATGAAATCTAAAAAAAAGAAAGAAAAGAAACCAAACAAATTCATATAAAAAATGATCAGACTTAGGGTTACCAGAAGTGAAATGTTGTTGGAGTGGGAATTGGAAAATGATGATCAAAGATACATGCTTCCTGTTAAAAGATAAAAAATTATTATGATATAATACAAAGCATCATGACTGTAGCTAACAGTATGTTATATAGGAAAGTTGTTAAGAGAGTAAATCCTAAGAGTTCTCATCACAATAAGAAACTTTTTTTTCTTTCTTTTCTTTTTATTGCTTCTGTATGAGATGATGAATGTTAGTTGAAACAATTGTGCTAATCTTTTTGCAATATTTGTAAATCAAATCAGCATGATCAAACCACCTTAAGCTTATACATTGATCCATGCTGATTATTTCTCAATAAAACTAGAAAAAAAAAGTCTAGGAACAACCTGTGATTCTCATGGAAGAAGCAATGTAGCTGAGCAAACCTGCTCATTGTATGTATTCTTTTACATCTAGTTAATGAAGGCACACATGAAGAATGCAGTTATTTGTAGCTTATCTTTGTCTAAGTGAAAGTTTAAACCACCTCAGAGTTAACTAATTAACCATTTATTTTTTAATATACTTTTATTGATTTTTTAGAGAGGAAGGGAGAGAGAGATAGAAACATTGATGTGAGAGAGAATCATCCATCAGCTGCCTCCTGCACGCCCCCTACTGGGGATCGAGCCCCAACCTGGGCATGTGCCCTGACCAGGAATTGAACCAGGACCTCTTAGTCCATGGGATGATGCTCAATCCACTGAGCCACACGGGCCGGGCTAACCATTTACTTTTTAATTAGACATTAGATCATTCAAGCATATAAAGTTCCATAGGATGTTTTTAAAAATTAAATTTTAATAGTTGCAAAAAAATAGCTTTAAAGAGTCCAAATTTCTTAACGGAATTTATCCATAAAAACAACTCTGGCAGTTTTTCGATTGTCTAAATATGTTGTTACTCTTGAAACCATTGTTCATTCATTCAATAGGCATATTTTGAAGGTCTACATTTATATTCTTTAAAAAAAAAAAGACTTACTAGAATAGTTGTTACAAAAGTAAATAAAATTATTGCCTGCCCTTGAGGAAGTCATAGTCTATTGTGGCTTCTCTGAAGACTTTACATTTCATCTATAAAATATAATAAGAGAATTCAAGACCCAGGAAAAATGATTCAGATTTTACCAGCTGACAGGGTTTGGACTGATGGAGAACCATTTCAAATGGAAGTACCAGCATGTGTGAAGGCCTGAAAGATTATGATTTCTTAAAATAATTTTAAGAAGTACTTTGCCAGGAACTTTGAGTACACAGATCTTCATCCAAAGCTCACTCCTTACTTGGTGCAAAGAACTCCACAAATCTGAGATAAACACACTGGAATCTTCTTTGTACATAACAAGGATGCTGACCACAGGTCTGTTTGGGATTGACATGATACTAGATGAAACCTTGGGATAGTGTATCTCAAAAGTTTCCGAGGAACTTGGAAATACAACCCAATGGCAGAGAAACGTGGGAGTCCAGGGTTATAGCAGAAAAACAAAAAGTCTTTCAAAAAAATCCTTGCAATATCTTCTACGTCTTACTTAAAAACTCCTGTGGGTTTGAGGGAGGATGGGCCAGGTTTCCTCTGAGGTGTCTTAAACCCCCGGTTCACTGCACTCATCCCCAGGATTTGAAAACGTCGTTGGGGAATGATGTCCTTTCCAGAGCTGTTCTCAAACCACAATAGGAATTGAAGTCATCTGGGTGGTGCCAGGACCTCACCTCTAGAGATTCCGATTTTCTAAAACATTCGTATCCTTGGAAGAGTTTATGCTTGAGAAGTGGTTAGAAAAGTACTTAGTGGGCCCTCAGTAAATATAAGTTATGATTATTATAACCATTGTGATTGTTAGGGTTAACAACTCCTGATGGTGATTTTAATGCAACTTACAATAAAAAAATCACTGTGTCAGAATACAAGCAATCAAAGCTATCACCCTACAATTCCCCCAGGGTTCACATGTGGGGATGAACGGGAAGGGATGGCTACTAGAAGTCATGGCTGCAGGCTGCTTTGTTGCTGTGTAATTGTGAAATACATGTATATTAGAGCCTGGAAGGCCGTTTCCATCGTTCCCAGGCAAACCCAGTGGCATTGCACTTCTGCACTTTCATAACATGATTCATGTTTTTGAATTCCTGCATTCTCTGAGGATATACGTTATGTTCTTTTTATCTTTTCTTGGACTATATGATATTTGAGAGTTGAAGACAGGATAGGAGGGTGAAAAAAATCTAGTATTAAGTGTATTCAGAACTGGGCTAGAGATTTAAAATCCTCCTGTATAAGCACCACGTTTTAAGTCATGTGACTTGATTTTGATTTGGTTCACACACTTTCAGAGATTTTACTTATCTTGTAGCATCTCCCTCTCTCTGTGCATTATTGATTCAGTTTTGGTGTGACATTTAAACTGATATTGACTAGAACATAAAATTGAAATTTATATATATATATATATATATATGAAATATATATATTTCAAAATGGCTATAAGAAATCAGTTTCTAAAATCCTGCTAATTCCTTTACCATCTTCAGCTAGTGATAATAAACAATGTCATGTGAAACCTTCAGTACATTTAAAGATGAAGAAAGAATATGCCCCCTCTAAATTGTTATCAATAAAAGCAATAACAATGTTGTTATTAAAACCTCACAGTGCATCAGGGAGTAAAAGAGTGAGTAAATCTGTCAAATGTTCGTTCTTCTGAATTCCTGCTTAGGAATGTTCTCAGATCCCAACACGGCACTGCTGTGTGTAATATCCCTGGGCAAATGCATAAAATAACAGTGGTAATGAGGTGTGCAAAAATGTGCTTATCTCTTTTCACCCATCATACTGGAGCTGGGATAACATGCACTAAATGAAAAAGAAATCTTGAAGAGGTTAACATTTCCCAGATACAAAGTTAGTGAGGGCTTTGGGAGGTTTTGTTTGAAGAATTAGCCAAAATTTGATTCCGTGTAGGAGCAAACTTGCCATCCCCAGTCCCCAAACACCAACTCCAGCCCACTCTCTTCAAGATAAATCAATTTGTCAGGGCAATTGAGCACCTATGTGGTGGGATGTTCTTGGTAATTAAGGTTTATAACTGCAGCTGTTTTTGTATCTTGGCTTTTAACCTTACGTTAGTGGGGGAAGCCATCCTTAAAACATCTGGGTGCCTTGCTGAAACAATAGCATAGCTTCTGCAGTAATCTTGTATAATTTCTGGTGAATAGTAGGGTACATTTAAACAGTTCTAATGGAGTGAATAATACTGTTTTAAAGGGCTTTGATCATTACTTATCTTTCAGCTGATTATAGGAATCTTGTTGGAAGCGTTCAAAGGATTTTTAATTTTGAATCTCTTTATGTCTTCAACCTAGTGATGACACTAATTTCCCCTATTGCCTGTGAAAGGAAGCCTAGTTTTGTCCTCAGACGTTTTTTTGTTCCTTATGTCATGTCTTTTGTGTATGCAGATGGGACTGACTAATTCCAAGGCCTTTGCCACATGAAAAAATAATTTAAATAACTAGACATGGTAAAGACAACCAAAGTGTTTCTGTTTAAGGAGGAAACGACCAACAATACAAATAGATATATTCAATTGTTTTTTTTTTCCAAACAAAAATGAGGCTACTGTTTGCTGCTCATGTACAAAAGATCTCTCCATATCATGGAGATGATAGGATTTTTCTATATTAACCATTTTCTTTTTCTTTTCTTTGATATTCACTAAAACAGGAACAAAAGCTATGTTCATTTAACTGATTTGAAGTAAAAAGTGCTATGAAAGGAGACAGGGTGCTCTATATCCTTACGTCACACAACAGGATAATTGTTCCTTAAGGAGAAAAACTCTCAGAAGAACATGTAGCATTTGTGTGTTCTGTAATTGTTACAAAATAAAACAACTAATTAAAGATTTTACATAAGACAGTTTTCTCTAACCATGAAAACCTGTCTCCTATAACATTTAAGCAGGTGTCTGCAATTTACTTTCTCTTTTAAAACCTTGTTTTCTGAGGTATTTGTTTAATAACAGTTGTATGACATCATTGTATACTTTAATAGTTTGATTACACGTGTGTAGCAACATTTGTTACTGTGTTTGCTTCTGACTATGGATACTCACCCATTTCATCTTGTAGCCTCAATCCCTCGTTGGGGACGTCCCCATTTTGTGTTTTCCCAGCAGGAAGTCAGCGTCCTGGGTCTGCTGCCCACTCTGGCCTTCCATTATGGGACGTGTTTTGTCTGATCTTGGTTGAGGAAGGCAGGGGGCAAGGAGAGGGTAGGCAGCTTCCGAGGAGAACTAAGTTCAGGTCTAATAGTTGGAAATGAACTGAGAGTTGATGTGGGTCTTTGCTTCTGGAAACGTGATCCATAGACCACGAGCACTGGCATCATGTGGGGGCTTGTTAGAAATGCAGACCCTTGGGTCCCACTCCAGACCTTTGGAATCTACAGCGGCAGTTTAAAAAGATGCTCAGTGATTGATCTGTGTGTACATTAAAATTTGAAATGATGGTGTGGATAACATAGTACACATGAGATGCTCATCTAATAATGCTCAGCTGAAGCTATAGCTCCCAAACCAACATGTGCAAGAAATTGTATATTTGGGTCTTAAAACAACTCTAAAATTAAAAATTGAATCTACAGTTAGTATTTTTTATTGTGGTTACATAAAAGTGTTTCAAATTTCTTAACATCTAAATTCTATATCATTGGCTAATTAAGACTAATTAGAGATCTAAAAAGGATAAAAAAATAAGTATTATAGAGCTTTAGATGAGGAACTTGAGACATTTTGTCCACATTTGATCAAATTTTTCTTTCAAAGCATCAGCATTTTTCTCTCTCTACTGACTCAAGCCTCAAGCAGGGAGACTATTAGTGAAAATATGGAGGATGACAAAAATAACTTTCACCATTTGTGGTATTCTCAGAAGTCAAGTGTCTATTGATCAGGACTGACCCCAGGAAATTGGTGGATGTTTTTATCTTATGGAAAAGAAACAAAACAAAACATGATTTTAAGGCTTCCAAAATGCAAATGTTCTTCTTTGTACAGGACTTAAATAGGTTGAGAAAAAGTAATTTGAAGAGAGTTTACTGGGATCTGTGTTAAATAAATATATTGATATATATTTTAATATGTATGTATTAATTATATATTATATTTATGATGTATTTAAAAAGATTAAATACATTATACATATTAATTAATCATATATTATATTTATGATATTTAATAACATTAAATATATATTAGAATATATTTATTCAAAATATTTATATTATAATAATATATTCAAATATCTCCTGGGTTTATGTTAAATTAAAAGAATCATTAACTAAGAACCTATCACCATGAACACTTAAGAAATAATATGCTAGAGGTTTTAGAACCTCTTTATATGAAGTGGAAAATTTTTATTTTAAGATGGTCTTTTTTCCAGTTCTCTATTCCTAGAGAATATTGACTCTAACTATAAAAAGAGAAATATAAATGCATTACATCTCCATCTCTCAATTAATTATACTTTTCCAGCGTTTCAGATTTGACAAAACAAATTCTCATATAATAACATCATCTTTGGTACTATTATATCTTGATAAATTGGGCAAGCCAAGCATGACTCAATTCAATTTTCCATCACAACTAAATAGGTAGGATAGTTGTTTTGACTTTAGACTAGACATAAACTGACCTGGGTTTGTAGATTGGCTCTGGAATTTACTGCCAATTAAGAACTGGAGCAAATAACTTGTCCATTGAACCATTCAAAAATATTTCCCAAGACCCACCATGTGGCTGGCACTTGGCTGAGTGAGCACTGGACATGTGGGGGAGTCAGACATGGTCCTTGAGCTCCTGGAACTTCAATACACATGTGTATAGCAACCAGTTTGGCTTTTAAACCATAGTCCACTAGCTTAAAAGAGTGTGTTTTTTTCTCTTGTATCATACCACCTGTAACAACTAGAATATTATTGTATAGAACACTTTAACGTTTGTTTTATTTCATTTTAGTATTCTAACTTTAGAGTTTAATTGAAATAATAGTACTGCAAAGAATCCATTGCCTATACTTAATGTTGTATCATGTTCACTGCCTATCAAGAGAGTGGCACGGAGGTTTGGTCTCATTTATTTTCAAATGACTGTACCAGGAGGTTTACCTGGAAATAAAGACAATGTCTTGAGACTTTGGGTTAGGTACCTGCTTTGGCTACCTTTTTTTAATTCTTGTGTGCTCCTGATCTTTGCTCTTTGCTCTGTTTTGTGCATAGCCCTCTCCCTTGCGTGATGGTGGCCTCTGGCTTGACCTCTGATTGTGCTCCTCCCACATCCCTCTTCAATCATATTCACGCTGGTATGTGATAGCGTGAATATCAGTGGTTCCTAAAGTAAGACACACTACTCCATTGCTAAATTTAGCACAGTTGTAACTTCAAACGTATTGAGGTATTTAAGCAATACCAATCTCCACCATCAGCTTTTGCTCTTCATGAGAACAGGAAAAAAAAAATGCGTATTACTCAACATTGACTTTGTAGGCTTAACAGATATAATTTGCTACATATTTGTTGACAGGATTGAAGAGGGATTAATGGCATAACCATGATTTTGTCTCTGCCCTGTTTAGAGAGAATGTTGTGGGACTTACATGTTACACAGTTCATTTATGAGCAGGTCACAGTGTTTATTACTTTAGAGATGGCATGAGGAAACATTGACCTGATACTTCATAAGTTAATACTTCTGATAAAGGGTTAAAGTTTTATTTGATAATCTGCTTTGAGACTAGAAATGGACAGAAAAAGGAATCATTAGTGTCCTAAATATTCTTAATTATATATAGGACATCGACCAAAGTTTAATTTTTTGGAGAGCATATTAAGCATATAGATTAGAGTTAGGTGATTTTAGTTTAACAAGGGTTGGCACACATAGTATGTAAAAGGCCAAATAGTAAATAATTTTAGGCTTTCTTGTCCATACTATCTTGCTGCAACTACTCAGCTTTGCCACAGTTGTACAAAACAGGCCACAGATAGTATATAAACCAGGAGGCATGGCTGTGTTCCAGTGAAATGTTACTTACAAAAAGTCAGGGAACAGGATTTGTTCCATGAGTTCTAGTTTGTAGACTCCTGGTTTAATATATTACAAATGTACTCCAGGATAATGTCCTATGTTATTTGCAGCCCTCAGAGACTGGGGGCAGCATGGACTGGTTGTCTCAATAGGGATTTCATGCAGTTACTCATATCCTCCCAGCAGCTAAAAACTTCGTTGTGAGCTCCATACAACCTTTGGAGTTATAGTGATTCTTGACCATTTTTCTTCCTCAGAGCATGAATATGTATACCTCAGACATATTAATGTCATCTCTCAACAGTGAGACATCAAAGAGTGTCAGACAATTAAACAAAATCAATCTTAGTTAAATGGTTATTTATCCATTTTATTTATTTAATAATTCTCACCCAAGGATATGTTTTGGTTTTTTAAAATTGATTTTAGAGAGTGAGGAAATGGGAGAGAGAGAAGCATCAATGTGAGAGAGAAACATCGTTCAAAACCTAGGATCGAACCCAAAACCTAGGTATATGCCCTGACCGGGAACCAAACCTGCAACGCTTTGGTGTAGGGTACAATGCTCCAACCAATTGAACCACCCGGCCAGGACTATTTATCCATTTTTAATTATTCCAGGGTGCATGTGTTTATTCCTCTTGAAGCTTATTTTTTTATTGTATTTAATTTCTCTGACAGTTAAAAAGAGCTTGGTCTTTTATTTTCTTCCAACACTTTTTATTTAATTAACATTTAATAAAAAAGACATTTCTCATTGCTGTTTGCTTAGGACCAGCACATATTACTGGGAGACAAAGAAACAGAGCCCTTGTAGGTTACATAATGGACATTTATGTTTTGATATGCATTGAAACATGCCTTGTGTTTCATTGTGACATGTCTTTACTCCATTGAGGCTAGAGTAACTCTGAGGCTCTGCTTAACTTGTCTCTATACACCTCAGTGGATCAGTGAACTAAGTATGGTCATCTTCTCATGGTGATGGATGGAAGAACCAAAGAGCATACATCTTATTATAAATCAAAGTATGTTATTCTTCTCTCAACAGAAAGGACAATTATAAAAGAAGTGAGAAAAGGAAAGCCAAATTGTACCTACACCTCAAGAATGTAGAATGGATCTGTTAGCCCCATCATGCCTGTGTACCCCTAGAAAGTCTTTGCATACCTGCCAGGTCTTCTCAAAACTGATCTAAACAGTTAGATATTACAAATTTCATCTTAATAATAAATAATAACCTTAAAAGAATCTCACATAATTTGTGGTAGTGATAAAAATATGTGCAGCGTGGTCACAGAGTCTTGAAACATGTATTTTCAATTTTTTTCTATTGACTGATAGATTGATTTTACAGATTGAAATCCCTTTGCTTACTTCTAGTGAAATATATCAAAAGCACATATGTATTCTGAAAATCGGAGGGAAAAATTATCTGAAGCAACACATCAGATACATTTTTATGTATTGATAGAAAGGCTATAATAACTATGTATAGTACCAGATAGGTCCTTGAATTATCAAGGGGAGGGCAGGGGAGGGTCACTTTGTAAATTATATAATTGTCTATCTACTACGCTGTGTACTTGAAAGTATATACTATAATTTTGAATTCAACTATAATTCAAAAATAAAATTTTAAAAATGCTGCATTAAGTTTCCATCTTCATTAAAATTATGTACATAAAACCAAACTGCATTTTCTAATGAGATAACATGTTGAATGTATCATGTAATGTAATATAATATTAATAACCAATTATCAAGTTAATTTACTTTTGTTTCCAGAGTTTATGGCCACTTTGCATAACTTTAAATACAGAATTTTATCTATATAAATCATATTAAAATTTTTAAAATGTACCAAAAAATGCTCTGAGTGGGCATGATCCAAATATTAAGTAGTTCTTGACTTAGAAATACTAAACTATAACTCATGATAATTTTTAGTACTCATGTTATAAACAACAATACATATTTTGACTTTATCATTTATTATTTTTAAAATTTTTTTTCCTTTATTGATTTTTTTTTTTTTTTTTTTTTTTTTTTTTTTTTGGAGAGAGAGGAAGGGAGAGGGAGAGAGAGATAGAAACATCAATGAGAGAGAATATCAACTGGCCGCCTCCTGCATGCTCTCCACTGGGGGTTTGGCCTACAACCTGGACATGTGCCCTGACCAGGAATCGAGCCGGCAACCTCTTGGTTCATGGGTTGACGCTCAACCACTGAGCCACACCGGCCGGGCTATCATTTATTATTTAATATATAATTTGTTAATATAATTGAAATATATATGCTCACACATATAACGTCCTTCATTTGTCTTAATTTTTTTAAATGATATTAAGAAAATTTTATCATCATTAGGTACAGAATAAAAATTTTGTTATAATTGAAATATTTGGCTCTTGTTTTTAAATATGATTTTTATAATGTTATTATACGGCAAGGCTGACACAAACGTCAAGATTGCAAAAGGTGTTAGCTTCTTTGGTAATACAAATACTGTTTGATTAGTAATTAGTTTTTTTGCATTCAGTGTTATTCTTCATTTTCATTCTTGAGAGCTCTCATTGATTTCTTATTTTGCTGGTATTCCTTTTTAAAATGTGTATGCACATGAATTGTATTAAAATATCGATATACTCTTTTAAGTGGCTTTTAAAAAATATAATTTTATAGAAAAAATGGTGCTTTTTATTTTTAAAATGCATTCAAAATGCCTTAAAATGAATGTTTTTTCTTTTGTAGGCCTACTTTTTAAAAAATTAATTTGTTTTTGTTACAGATGTTTTTCCTTTTCCCCTCATTGACACCCTCCTCCCCATCCCCCCCACCCCATCCCCAGCCCTGTTGTCCATGTCCATTGGTTATGCATACATGTATATAAGTTCTGTGGTTTACCTCTTCCTCCACCCAACTCCCCCTCCGCTGAGGCTTGTCAGTTAAAGTGCTTGTTAACTCTCAGGGAAATCATTATTACTTCAAATTATTTACTATATACTGTATCTTGAATCAAAAAGGTACAATCAAAATTCCAGAATGCACATTGTACTTTCATATGAAAGCTAGCTGTTGTTCTTTTTAAGTAGAATCATTCCATATACTCATGGATCCTGGGCATTTACCTATAGCTGAGAACCTGGTTCCTAACCTATGCTTTCATTTACAACTGAATAGATATTTCTGTAGGACCACTCAAAGAGATCTCCAATCTTAATGAACCAAAAATAAAGCCCTTGACTTCTTACTCTCCTACACAGTTGTCCTCTCCAAGGAATCCCTGACTCTGTAATTCACATTCCTATTGTTTTTTTTTTACTTGTTTTTGCCAGAAAACTAGGAATTATTCTTGACCTCCTCTCTTTCTCATGCCCTGTTTTGTAATAACCTCCTAACTTTTCGCATTTGTGTGTTTTTTAAAAATAATTTTCAATCTAGGCTTCATGTGAAGGTAAATAATCTAATAAAAATATATATTTGGTCATGTCAGTTGTTTATGTTCAACTCTCCAGTGACATCCATGATACTTAGTATCAAATCCAAAGACTTTACTCTTCTGAAAGATATTCTAAAAACTTTCTTTCACCCAACTGTACAGACATATCTCCCACACCTTTTCCCACTCAAGGATGATGCTATACTGACTTTGCGTTCTTTCCTCCTGGTCTCCCACACGCAGATCCTGCTTTCAGCAAGAAGCAGACATGTTCTTAAGTTGACAGGTGATGGAACTTGCTTCTCTGCGCTAGGCCCAACCTCTGGCTAGAGAAGCGAGGATCTGGTGGGGAAATTTTGCTGCTAATGTATTTATGGAATGAATTTTATTCAAAAAATGTATTCCTTTAGGAAGGACTAAAATAAACAATTTAAAAAATGCTAAGCCCTTTCAGAATTATTTTCTTCATAAATACCTGGAATGGTTTTCTAAACTCCTTGACTGGCTAACTTTTCTTTAGTCTTTAGGGTAAGTACTACAGTTAAGTCCCCAAATAGGCTTCCATTAGATCTTAATTGAAATAATGTTTGACCCTTTATTTGTTTTCTTCACTACACTTTTTACAACCCCTAACTATATGTTAATTCCTGTACCATGTGTTAACTTTCTTTTCCAATAAATTCTATGATCAATGGGGAAAAGAGACTCATTCTTTTGGTTGACTATTTAGCTTCAGTACCTAACAGCTTCAGACATGTATCATAATACAAATTTTGTGAATTAGCTTGTGGCCTGGCTTTGCTCAAATAGTTACATCTTTGGGTGTTCTTTGGTAATGGGTTTCTCTGGATAGTTATTTTTTGTCTGTAAGCTCCTAGAAACTGAATTAGTCTCACGAGTACATGTGACCACACACAGTTGGAACTAGGAATTCTCTTTGGTTATGTACTATATACCTTGCATTTTAATTTTTCCAGATTCATGGTGAGCCTCACACGTTTATACCTTAAAGGACAGCTCAGAGTTTTCCTGGATTTTGATATGCCTTTCCCTGAATTTAAAAGTCAATGCTCAGAAATCAAATGCCACCTTCTTAGAAAGCCTTCTCTGAACTCCCAGCATCACACTTAAAAAAAAAAAAAATTCACACTTGTCTTATCTATTGCCTTCATGATTATTAAAGCTATTTCATGAGATTTTAATAGTCAGTTGGTTACATTATTGTCTTACTATGTAGCTTGTGTTTTCCTTAAGATTGAAGATCATATTCTTTGTATCTTTCTATTCCCTGTGGCATTTACGAAAACATTTGTACATGGTCATTTCATCATTTATTTACAAACACAAATGTGTGCAACCTCTGAGCCATACACCATAATGGACCTTAGGATCAATACAAGTGTGTCTAATTGAATTGAAATTTGTAGCAAGATACAGAAAAACATCATCTGCTGGTGAAAGCATTGTGAGTATAGGACCGGCATTGTACCAGGACAAGGATTGTTTGTGTACCTGGAAATTCAAGCTCATTCAGAGTTGTAATAAGAGGTGAGTTGAGCATAGAGAGTTAGAGCAAAGAGGAATTTCTTGGACGCTAAGCCAAGTGGAATAGATTTTTGTTAGTGAAGGGAAGTTAACTAAGTTCAGTAGTGTAACATTTGGCCATCAGAAAACCCCCAGAAATAAAATACATAAAACAAGTTTTGACTTGACTTTATTACGGAATTTATGAAAAATGTATGGAGTCTAATCTCAAATTATTACTCTACGTCAGGGCAATAAGTACACTTCAACAAGCCTACAGTCAGCTGTTAATTTGCTAAGTTTTTTTTTTTTCTCCTCAAGACTTCATAGATTTACAAATTGGTCAAAATGATATCTGCAGAAGTTTCAGAATATAGGAATTAAAAACACATTAACTCTCAACCCATTAGGGTGATGTGTGCCCTGTTGTTGGACTGCAAGGCAATCCCTGGCTTGCTGCCTGATTGCCTCGCATTGCTGGGGATTCCACTTAACACCCTGCCATGACCCTCTGCAGGTATGTTTCACACTGAATGGCACTGGCAGTCCATGTGGCTCCATAAGGAAACATAATACCTGCATTGTAGAAAGCTATGCAATTTACATGGTACTGACTGGCTTTAGATTCAAACCTAGCTGTTGTTTTACAACAGAAGACTGTGATTTTAATTTAACCTGCCAATATCATGACCATTATGAAACAATGGTCAAAGTTAAACATTTTGAAGGACAGTGTTTTTAAGGTAACACAAGTAGTTCCAATATTTATATTAAGCATATTTTTTGTGCAACATATAAAAGATTTTTATTCTATAGCAGGTCTCTGCAAAAAATAAAATATTCAAGAGTATCATGCGATACTGTAGTAAGGTCTACATTTCTAGATTATTCTTTAAGCAATGTTCAGCCTAATGGTCCCTGAAAGTTTAGGGAAGCCAAAGAACTCCTTCCATTGGCCATGTCAGGACACATTTCTGACTGAGCTTCAGGAATGAATAGGTTATGTTATACCGATGTAGTAAAGCTATGGCCTCTTGGAGACTTCTCCACAATAGACAGTCGCTTTGTTTGAGGGACATGTGATACAGAAGCTGAGGTGACACTACTCTATGTCTTACATTATTAACCCAGATTCTTCCCATTTAACACACAAACCTAAAGCTACATACTTCTCTTTTAGGGAGAAAAAAGGAAAACAAAACATTTGATTTCATGTTGTTATTATAGGAAGGAAATGGAATGACTGAGCAGAATTTTACATGGGTCCAGCATCCTTAGGGAAAATGTTTATAATTTGGTCCCCTTTTCTAAGCGGTGGTAGCAAACCTTACTATTGTCAAATCATATTGTCGTAAATAAGCAGGAGGAGGGTAATACCACAAGTTAGCTGTGGGTACCGCAGTTTTGAGACTGGGATGCTGTGCTTACCGGGCAGGTCTGCCATCTTGGTGGAGATGAAAACATGAGTGTTATAGAACCATGATCCTGGAATCCCTTAGCTCCACAGCCTAGCCCTGCTGTGGTCCCAGCTGTATCGTTCTCTCTTACCAATCATGACCCTAGTCTGCTTTTCATGTTAGCTCACCTGTAGCTTTACTTTTCCTCTTTGAGGAGTTGGCCAGTTGCCATAGCTCTCCAAATTAGTTCCCAGTCTGGTTTCAGCATTTTACTCTTGGTTACCCACCTTCATTTCGGACCAGTCATGTTTGATCTGTTTTTCTTGGCACCAGCTCCAATGAGGGGGGGAAAAGTAGAGGGGCATTTCCCCATTATGAAAAAGAGATTTACAAAGGACAGTTTAGCAGCTTGTGTGATGAAATTTATTTTATCATGTACCATTTAGCTGTGATGAGGACTGAGATGAAACATTTCAAACATTTTGTCCAAGGTGTCAAATAGTTCTGTCTTTGGAAAAACTAAAAGTTGAATTTAAGGTTTTTCTAAACCCAGAGTCTTGCCTTTTAATCAGTAAAGCCCATAACCATATATATATGCAATCATTTCTTTTTTAAAGCATTTATTGAGCACCTATTATAAGCAAAGCCCCTGGGGATAAAAATTCAGATGTAATAATCTCATTCTTGGATTGGATTTCTTATTGTAGAGAGGATATTATGTTTCATGAAAGAATTTGAAATGCACAAAGGGGGCAATTTTTATTATGGAACCTTGTGGCATCATCTGTGAACTTTTCAAGATTATAGAACTAATGGCTAAATCACAAGGGGGACTCTGTCAAGGTGCAGAGTCATGGATGCCCAGGACGAACAAGCAAAGGCATCACTCCCACTAGGCTGAGTCCATGTGTGAGGACAGGTGCAGAAGGGACCTTAGCACATTGCAGTGAGAACACTGACAATTTGCGGAGGGTTCTCAAAATCTCTTCTGAGAAAGTCAAATATATTTGAACATCCTTACAAGAGGGGTTGTTGGCACCAAGCCAACAGGTTGTGTATGGAGAAACTTTCTTGATTTAGAGCATGATAGTACAGTGAATTAATCTAAATCATTTGTGCTAAAGATATGAGTGTGTATGGACCATATAAAAATTCCAAGAATGAAGTTATATGGAGAGCTGATCATGAACTATATAGAAACGAAGTGTTTTTAAAGTGAGCAAGCCATTGGGGTAAACATGGTATCAAATAGAATTTTTGAGCTCTATTTTCTGCTGCTGGAAATCTGACTGCCTTCAAAATCCTTTCAAACACTTTTGGAACTTCTTCCTTAGAGTACGTGTCTTTTAAAGGTCTCTTTAGTACTTCTCGAGCCTGTTCTGTTGTTTTCTGTTTTGCATTTTTATTTTTCTTTGCTTGCTCTGAATCACTGTCGTAATGTCTGCTCTTGATTCTGAAGTCTGAATCGGAAGGTGTGCCACTACTGTCTACCAATTACACCTTTGCCACTGTAGTGTCCGACAAAAGAGGAACCATTGCCAATGCCCAGTCTAATTATGATTGCTGCTGTCTACAGGCGAGGCGTGATGCCAGCTGATCTCTGTTCTGAGGCTTCTTGTGTGTGATGTGCGGATCTGAAATCTCTCCTGCTGATGCCAAAGCGACTGCTGCCAGAATCACAGGCATTGTCTCCTGTGCGACAAACACATCTGCATTGACAACCCATGCTTTCCGTGTCCCAAAGAGATTTTTGTAAATCTCTTCTTGTAGTGTTTATTCTGTTTCTTTATATCTCCATAGTAGGCTAAATAACTTTCCCCAAAGATGTCAAATTTGAATCCCCTGAACCTGTAAATGTTACTTTACTTGGAAAAAGGGCCTTTGCCATTGTGATTAAGGATCTTGCATCGGGGTAATGATCCTGCATTATCTAAGTAGGTCCTTAGTGCTATCAGATCAGACAGAGGTAGGGGAGGCAACGTGAACACAGAGGCAGAGACTGCTGACAGCCTCCAAGCTGGAAAAGGAAAGCAACAAGTTTTCCCTAGAGCCTTTGGGGGGAATATGGCCTGTGACACTGTCATTTTAGCCCAGAGATACTGAGTTTGGATTTCTGGCCTCCAGACTGTGAAATCATAGATTTCTGTTATTTGTGGCGATCATCGCAGCAGCCACAGGAAATTAGCATAACCACTGTCCACGGTGACACAAGCATGGGTTCAAGGAGGCAGAATCAGGGAAAATGCATATTTGCTTAAAGACAGGACCTTAGATAAACCTAGTACCAGGCTCTCAAGGAGAAATTCATTTCCCATTGCTACTGTGACCTGAAAGTTATTCTAGGATTCAATTTGAGCTTAATAATTACAAGAAGATGCAAACTCAAAATTTTCAGAGTATCTCCGGGTATAAATGATAGGCATTAAATTTGAGTGCATACAATCTCACTTTTTACTGCCTCTCAAAAATATTTTCTGGTAATTTCAATGAAAACGGTGAGAAAAGCATAAAAGAAATGTGTATGCATGAATGTTGCTTGGGGATCATTCAGGGAAAGTCTGATTATCCACATTGACCTGGAAATGATTATTTTGAAACTTAAAAATAATCTGTTTTTTAAATGCTTCTAAGAAACAAATCATGAAAACCATCTTAATTTCGCATGAGCAGAGTGCCACTATCATCCATGAAAATTGTCAGAGTGCAGAGTGCTAGGTACCACACAAGGTCCCTGGAGAACAGGGCCTCTCACTTCAATGACTTTGTCTAAATCAGTGGTTCTCACCTGTGGGTCGCGACCCCTTTGGGGTTTGAATGACCCTTTCACAGGGGTCGCCTAAGACATAACAGTAGCAAAATTACTGTTATGAAGTAGCAACAAAAATAATTTTATGGTTGGGGGTCACCACAACATGAGGAACTGTATTAAAGGGTCGCGGCATTAGGAAGGTTGAGAACCACTGATTAGACTCTAAATGAATACAATGCAGGAATATATACAAATATTTTTAAAGTGAAAGTAAATTTTTAAAAGAAAGAAAGAAAATTAGATCGGAGTTATTGTTTTGAAGAAATAATCGGTCCTTTGCAGAACGAAGAACTGCAAATGCTCAGATGCAGAGCAGATTTGCAAATGTGCATGGCCCCACCAGAGCAGAGAGCAGGGCAAGTGGCCTTATCCTCACCGTGCTTCTGCTCTGGGGAATTCCTTGTAGGAGTAGTCTGGGCAAATTTCCTTGGTAATTAGTGGTGGTCATGAGACATGGCTATTTTAAGAATCCATTCCAGAGTGTCTGGAGAATAAATGAAAGGCTTTCTGGGTGTGGTACCAAACTCTGGATAAAGGGATTGCTTGCCTAGATCCAGTGTGCTGGCCCCTGTTTCCCAGTGCAGAGGGTGAGATCTGAAAGAGCAGGTTCTCACCACTTGGGGCCCAGGAGGTAAGCAGAAATGGA
Organism: Tadarida brasiliensis; assembly: GCA_030848825.1. Taxonomy (NCBI): domain Eukaryota; kingdom Metazoa; phylum Chordata; class Mammalia; order Chiroptera; family Molossidae; genus Tadarida; species Tadarida brasiliensis. The sequence continues at coordinate 38,247,603 of CM061266.1, forward strand.
CCCAAACTCTGCCACCCTCTGAGTACTTGAGGGAGAAGAGATGCAGGAGAGAGACCTCTGCTCTGATGATCTTGTTTCAGTGCTGATGCTTCCTATTTAAGAATCAGACCCCTTGATCAGTTCAGGAGAAAATCTTTGAGATTTGTCTTCAAACATAAAAGTAATGTGAACCTTGCATGCCATGGATCATGGGAAAAAAGCGACTGTGGGAAAACCATTGCGACAGAATGCTGACTGCACCTCTTATGCCAAGTACACTGAACAACCAGGAAGGTTCGGTACGTCTTATGATGCTTAATAGAGAAGGACCCATCCCAAGAAAATATTAATTCTGTACTTTCAGGGACGTTCAAAAAGTATCATGGAGAAAGTGTAAGGAGTTGTGAGTCTTTCAGTTACTAGTATTTGCCTATTTTACATATATCCTCAATGCTATACTTTAGATACAGTCGTAGATCACCCTTTAACAGGACTCTCTTCTGATTCACGCTTGTGAACAGGAAATTGGTGATTCCCCAGGTAAGCTAACTGGGGTTCCTGCTTTGGTCCTTGAGTTGAGAAGGGTGACAGCCTCTTTCTTAGTGGCATCTGGGTTCTTTGGGCCCTGGCTCATCCTGACAGAGAGGTGACTTGTCTCAATTGGTAAGGCCCCCAGGGAAATGGGTTAAAAATACCCAAATAAGAAATAAAATAACTTATTTTTTGTAACCAGTCTGTTCTATGCTGACTATGGGAAAAGGGAAGTGTCCCTAGGGAGCTCATGGAGAAACTTGCAATTTCCCCCTCTTGTCTCCAAGGAACCCTTTACTTTTCAGCAGTTGGAAATGGAATTCATTTAAGAATATGAGCAACCTAGGCACCAAACTGTGGTTCTGAGAAACTCAAAGGTGGTGAATGTCGACTTCAATTTCCTACTATGTACATGAAAAGCCGAACTTTGTACAAAACTTCTAACATCTTGTGATGAAAAGCATGTAAAGCTTCTCTTAATAAAATTTCATTAAGTCCATAAAACCTGTGTAAATGCTCTGGGAGGACTGGGAATGTCAGAGAGTTCACAGCGTGATGAGTCTCCAAGTCAGTTGTTGCCACAGTTGCACTGAGCTAAGTGAAAGAGAAATGTTTGCATCTTCTCTACTTAAAAGACACTAAGTAAGTCCCAAACACTGTTTATTAAATAGATACAGAATGTTCATTGACCATAAAAATACGGACAGAATTTCTGTGAGTCATGACACTTGAGAAATGGTATTTAAGCCCAAGTCCCAATTTTCTTCGTTTGAGAGTAGATTTTAGAAACAAAAACAATACACAGTTACTACATTTACTTCCTGCTCAATGAGTAAGAGCAAAAGGAAAAGGAAAAAGTCGTTTTTACATTTGGGAATAATTGGGAGTAAGTTTCCTAGAGCACAGATGAAATAGTCATGTTTGAAATGTAAATTTACTCTTGGAAGATAATTAGATATAAATGTTCTTCTAATTCAGTCTTACTTAAATAGTTTGGAAATATTTTAACTCATGCCTTGATCATTTGCTATTATACTAAATATTTACTGAACATCTACTCTATACCAGAAAGGTATTATAAAGTTACTACCATCACTTGATCATACTAGCACTGACAGCAAATAATTGCCTATTTTCTTTAAAATTTATTAGGTGAGGGAAAAGACTTCCAAGCACTTAATTTAACAGAAGCTGTACTCATAATGAACTGCAATGAGCCTGCATTATTCAAGGGTGTCCAATTGTTGGCTTCTAGAGTTTGAGATGCATATTTTCTTTCTAGCCCAATGGCAGGTACCACCCCAGGTCGGGCTCTAGTGTATGGCTGCTTCTCCAGGCAATCTGAGCTCTGGAGCTCAGGCAGAGCAAGGGAGTGGGGAAGGGATTCTCACAAACTCAACAAGGGTGTTGGGGGACCATCAGGCTCCAACAGTACACACTTTCGTGACCAACTATTTGGAAGAAAGAGAATGGAAGGGAAAGGGCAACATAAAGTGACTCATCCAGATATTGGTGAAGATGTCACACGCTCTTAATGAAAGGATGAATGCATTTCTGACTCTACATAAAATGACTCATCCAGACATTGGTGAAGATTTCACACTGTCTTAATGAAAGGATTTGTGCATTTCTGACTCTTCTCTTATCTTATAGGAGAGTGCAGGGCATAACATACACTTTATGAATGTTCCTATTCTCAAATCTACTGAGCAGAGAGGGAAGTTACAGCAATAATAAGGATCAAGAAATATGTACAAGGAAGTTGACTAGAAAGCAAGACTGCTGGGGACACTCTATAGCCTTTCTCTATCCAACAAGACAGATTATTCTCTATAGAAGATGATGCCTCAGGATCATGATGCCCTTGATGGGAACTCAGGCAGCTTTGACTGGGCTTCAGGATAGGAAAGAAGGTGATCAGAAGTCCCTCCCCTTTCTATTGCTTTTCTGTTGGTTTTTAGTCTGACTAGTGTAATATAAGCCGTCAAAATGTAAAAGAAACAAACCTTTAGCCCTCACACCGTTATGTGGCTACATTTACAGGAAATGGCAATATCCTAAGCTTTCAAAGGTATTTCTGTGCCTACCTAGGCATTCAGGGAAGAAGCACTTAAAAACAGGCTGAAAATAGCATAATTATTCTATCAGTAGCTTCTTAAAGTAATTGACTGCAATATAACAACAACAAAAGCTTCCTGTTTGTCTTAAAATTTTTACTCATTCTCTTTAAAAGTTAAGTCAAATTCATGTATTCCCTATAGTCTGATAGTTTCTGCCTCCAACAGCTATGGAGTTCATCAGACTGTGTTGTCTAATCTCTTTTAGAGAGCTAAGGCCCTGGCAACTATGGTTCATGGAAAAAGTGAGTCTCTTTTATATACACATTACAAAAAAAAATAATAATAATCTTAATGCTGAGGCTATTTGTTCACTGGTTACCCTACTCTTGTACTATTTTAAGTTTCCCCTTTAGCTTGATTTTATCATGTAAATTTGTAATCTGATTAGCACTTAGCACAAATTTTGGGAAAATAAAGCGAAACTATTTTTGTTAACACTACAGCTGTTCAAGAAAAAACAAAAAAAAAGATACTCATTACCATTTAAAGGAAATTCTATGCAAGAGTTTCCAATGATTTTATAGGCCACCTTTTAGATGTTGGAGGAGATGCATGATTACATCTACTTCGAAAATAGTGTGGGAATTCTCACAACACTTTCATAAAAAAAATCCTGGCAATTGGTGAGGAAACAGCTATGAATTAGGAAAACAAAGTAATACTCTAAGATTAGAATAATTTGAGCTATAAGAGTAGATTAGTCAAAATTAGGTGAATGATGTAACTCATTAAAAAGATGTCCCTCATTAAAAAAAATGGTTTGTTTTATCATTTTTCTTTGTATAGGAAGGTATGCTTGCCTATATATCACAGAAGATGTTTGCAAAGATAAGTACATTTTAGAATTACTTCTAAAGTGTGATCTGTTAAGTCCAGATTATAAAATAAAAGTAATTTACATAAATCAAAAACATTTCTTAGTGAATTTGGACAAGAGAACTCTGCAAACTACTTTCTTCAATATTTCCTGTTATACATTTTAAATAACCTGAAAACAGAGGGTGAGGGATGTTCAGGTTTAATTTCTTTCTCCTCTTTTTCTCCTCCCTCCTTCTTTCATAAAAAAAAAAAAATACAGAAAAATAATAATAAATCAAGGTAAGCATCAGGATGGGATTGATGATTTTATTTTAAAATAGTGAGGTCAAGAAAGAACTCATACCAATAGTATTTGAAATAAGGCAAAAAATATTAAAAGACAAAAAATGATATCCATATTTATTTCATGTAAATTTGAGCATGCAAATATATGTATGCATTTTTATTTGATGTATAGAATATAAATATATAAAGTATGTACACATATGTATTTTTTTTACTTAATTGAAAGTATGTAAATATAAAGTTTCTACTATGAGATTCTAGTAATTTTTAAGTCCCAATAAACCACATTATAAATTAAATGTTTTAGTGAAGTAGATAATTTGGTGTGGGTAAGAATGCATTTTTAATGTAGTTATACAGTTGGAACTGACACAATAATGAGGAAAATTAACGACAATGAGCAAAACTTGTTTTCTTCTTATGCTTCATATTAACTTCTTTTAACTTTCTTTTTCTCCAGTAGCTAAGTTTTACAGTGAGTCAGCCTTCTCTCAGCTGATTATTTGCTAGATTCACCACTTACACATTACTGATTTCTGTGATGATTCGTCCTTCCCATAACATTGACCTAGGAACGTGGCACTGGGCCAGCTGGCTCTGAAAAAGGCTCTGATTCAGGAAGGTCAGCTCGATGCTTCTCTGATCCAACCATCCTAAATCCATCCCTCCTTCTTTCTCTCAGGATCTCTGCCTCCTGTGTTAGGCTAGTGTGTTTTTGAGAAGATAACATACATTACATCACAATATGTTAACTTTTTTATGGGAATATTTCTTCCCAGTTCTTTCCTTTGCCTTCTTGATTTTGGATTGTTGCTCTGCATGTGAATAATGACACAAATACACCATTTACTCAAAAGTTATCACGGGGTTAAGTACATGGTCTGTGATAGAGAACTAAGAATTTCTTTCTAGCATTGATTTGAGCGAGCCTATGAGAAAAATCAGCTAGCACTCCAGGCATCAGCTGCCATAGATACCTCTGCTTACACAGCCCATGGCAGTCCATTTAAATGCATTATTAATAGTTCATGCGACTCTTTGATGTTTGGTATTAGTGTTTTCATACAATGAAAGATTATAAAATGATGCCATTTTAATTGTGCACATTAGCTGCTAATTGTTAAAAATTGTATATTGTTTCTTTCAGGTTCAATTCCTTTGTGACTTAATGTCATTATGGTCATTTTTCAACTAGGTCAAATTTTTCTTTCACTGTTTTATCTCTTTTCTTTTCACCTTTTTTTGGGAGAAGGGGGAGATACATTCTTGTTTAATAATAATTTTCCCTTTAGTTTTATACAGTTTTTATTGCATTTATTCTTTTGTTTTTAATAACTATTTTTAAAGCAATTTTAGATCTGTAACAAAATTGAGAAGAATGTACAGAGATTTCCTGTATATGCTCTGTCCTACACATTTATAGTCTCCCTCATTATTAACATCACTCACAAGGATGGTTTCCCCCTCCCCACCCCCATAATGAACCGACATTTGTCACATCATAATGACCCAAAGCTCATAGTTGATTTGCAGATTCATTTTTGGTGTTGTACAGTCTACGGGTTTGGACAAATGTATAATGACAAATATTCATCATTGTGGTAGCAGAGAGTATTTTCGCTGCCCTGAAAGCCCTGTGTTCTGCATATCCACCACTCCTGACACCTGTGCCACCCCTGCTCTTCACTGTCCCCATAGTGCTGCCTTTTCCAGTCAGTCCAATAATCTAGTGATGTAAACATTTAGGGGCAGAGTCTTGATAGTTTATTTTGAGAAATTAATGACATTGTAAGTTTAATTTCAAAATAAGTAGGGACCATTCCACTTGTGTAATTTCCTAGAAAGTTTACAAAAATATTTATTTGGTATAGATTTCATACCAAATATTTTAATATTTATTTGGTATTAACAAGAACTCACACGCTCTTAATACTAATATTTGCTGTTGATGTTGTTCCTTTAAAAGACTCTCAACAGCTAAATAGCCTGCGTCAAAATTTATGGCAACCTCTAGGTGATTTTGAATATTTAAAATCCCGAAGAGCATGGAATTAAACAGTTCTGGTCTTGCCGTCTTGGAGGATGGGATTTGGAAGACGGAACTCAGTCTTGTGAAAATTAAAGAGTGAAGCCAGGACACAGGGATGATTTTTAAACTTCTAACATTTACCGATGATATAGGAACCCTGGTGAGACTGCTGGCTCTTCCCTTATTAACTAGAATGAAGGACTGATTCCTACAATACTGTTATTTTTGAAAAGTAATTGGTTAGTTAATTTTAAAAATATAGCTTCTTACATTTTGGTAACCTCTAAAATGGAATTTAACAGTCTTGATATAAACTTAAAGTCATCCCTACAATAATAAGAGATCATTTTTAGATGGCTGCAGCTTTGGACTGTTCCTATCTACTGAACTTCTTCCCATTACCTCATTAAAAGAGTCAGTTTCTGAGGTTATTGTACTTCAAACCTCTTGGTTTTTTTGTTTTGTTTTTGTTTTTTTGTTTTTTTTAGATGAGCAAGGCATAAAGAAATTACCTTATTTTAATAACTTTGGAATTAAAAATATGATTCCGATTTTTCTCTTAGTGAGTTTTCAAGATTTCTAAATGTAAAATTTACAATTATGACTACTTTTCATCTAAGAAAACATGTAGTATAAAGCTGAAACAAAATATCATATTTTGCATAGTTCAAATCTTGACATATTGTTTCTTTTACCTATCTTTCAGAAACATGATAAATGCTCCCCAAAATGTGAGACATAACATTTAAGAAAATGTCATTGCCTTAAACATGGCCAACATTTTGAAATAATTCTTGACATTATCTGTCTATTGTGCCTTTTCTTCCATTGAGAATCTCCCCATACTCTACCCCTCTGATAGCTCCCAAATTGTTTTCTTTAACTGTACCTCTGCTTTAGGAAGTTTTGGAAAACATTTTTTTTTTCTTTTTGGTTTTGGTTGTACAAGATGGAAAGAATCTTGATTTACACTTGTAAGTAGCCATTAATGGTAACTTTTTTTTTTTTTAATCAACAGCTTCAGAATCTTAGGACCATCTTGAATGCAAATAATCTAAAAGAGTAAAAAATGAGCAATAGAATATTTTGTGTCAAAATGTTATGACTGAGAGACCTCAACACTGCTCAAAGTATATGTCATAAATATAAAATGAAGGCAACGATTTCTCCAAACTTAAAGCGGAAAACTGTCTTCCATACTTTGCCATTTGATGCTTTCTTAGAAATGCGCACATGTGAAGATCACATGCCAAGCAGATGACCGTTATCCTTGCTTGATGTTTAATAGTGCATGGCCCACGTGTGATGTATTAGTATATTCACCTGTACCAATTTTACACGAGCAAACATGTGTAGGGCTAAATGTAAAGAAAGACCATGGCAGAGTTACAACTTTTCTAACAGATGACACATTTGCTAACAGTTGAGGTATTTGCATAGTGATGACGGGAGGCACCATATTCTGAGATGCATGTAAAAGTTAATTAACCTTGCAGCACAAAGTAGGACCATGTTGGTGATCTTAGCACTTAAATATAGGTGCTGTCTAGTGATTTCAGTTTATAAAACAGATACGATCAGACCCAAATATCATTTTTAAATACACTATTTAGAAAAATTTTAAAACACTCTTGTAACTACTACCTAAACCGTGGTCTTTCTAGTGATTTAAAAATGCTTACTAATGCCAATTTAGTTTTATTTATGTGTAAAAGGGAAAACTATATAGAAAAAAATGTGTAATGGGGAAAAAAAGAATCTATTAAGAGCATAGCTAAAATGGCTATGCCAAATTAAATGTATTTTTTTTTTTTTTTTAGAAATCGTAAAACCAAAAATGTCTTTTTTTTCCTTAATATCAGCAAGATTTTGCTATCATGAGACAGCTCCCAGAGATCCATTGCTATTTTCAATAAATGAAAGAATGTTGTGGACATAGTGTATATGCTCATTGTAAACCATTTTTGATGGACGAAATCTGAACATGTAGAAGAAAGACGCTGAGCAGACTGTGAAACATCTGAAGTGTCTATCAGCCAGGCAGCGATTCCTTGCGTTTGCCAAGTATTTAAATTGAAGTTGGATATCTTTCTCCATGTGTGCTTTGCACATATATATTTTCTCTAGGCCACAAACTTCTAGTTGCTGATAAGTAGAAACAGTTTCCTTTGTTTCCAGATAAGATACAGTGTGTATTATTTAGCTTTATATTATTAGAATCTGAAGTATAAAATAACAGTAATAATCTTAAAAAAGGAGAGAGAGATCAAGACATTGGTATTTATTGCAGAATATTGTTAGAATTACATAATTACGACTAAATTTATAGTCTTCTTATTTTCTATCTATGTATAGAGAACACTTCAAGTGTTGAATCAGCAAAAAAAAGCTGAAAGGAGAATAAAACTGTGTTACTCCTGACACTTACACTCAAATGACTTTTTAAAAAAGAATAATCCAGATCTACTAATGGTGCCCAGGATGTGAACTTTTATAAGTATTTTATTTACTTTGTAGGTGAGTTTCCCTTTTCAAAGCAATTCATAAAAGGCCCATTTTGGTCATGTGCTACTGAATATATTAGAGCACAAATGGAAAACTATTAATTCAACTAGAAAACAATGAATTTCAAAATTGGTGAGATAGTCTATGTTTTACACATCTTTTATTTGACTGTATATGATGGTATATGATTTACTATCCTATCCCATTTTTATGTTTTGTTATATTATGTTATTTATTATTTAATTTTATTAAAAGCAAAAATAGAGATTTTCACTTAAAAAAGCAAAGGACCAGTGAACCTATTCTTTTTTTTTTAACTTACCTTTATTGTTGAATGTATTATAGATGTTCCTCATTTTTCCCCCATTGCTCCCCTCCTCCCCATTCCCACCCCCTTCCTGCCTTTCCCCACACTGTTGTCTGTGTTCATTGGTTATGCATATATACATATAAGTTCTTTGGTTTATTTCTTCCCACCATGAACCACCCTTCCCTTTGAGGTTTGTCAGTCTAACAACCAATTTGTACTTCTTAATCCCTTCACCTTTTTCACCCCTCCCCCAGCCCCCACCCATCTGGTAACCAACAAAAGTTCTCTGTATCTATGAGAATGTTTCTGTTCTGCTTGTTCATTTTGTTTGTAGATTCAGTAGTTGATAGATATGTATTTATTGCCATTTTGTTTGTTCATATTTTTTTATCTTTTTCTTCAAGAAGACACTTCAACATTTCATATAATAATGGTTTGGTGGTGATGAACTCCTTTAGCTTTTCCTTGTCTGGGAAACTCTTTATATGGCCATCGATTCTAAATGACAGCTTTGCAGGATAGAGTAATCTTGGTTGTAGGTTCTTGCATTTCATCACTCTGAATATTTCTTGCCACTCCCTTCTGGCCTGCAAAGTTTCTTTTGAGAAATCAGCTGACAGTCTTATGGGAACTCCTTTGTAGGTAACTAACTGCTTTTCTCTTGCTGCTTTTAAGATTCTCTCTTTGTCTTGAACCTTTTGCATTTTGATGATGATGTGTCTTGGTGTGGGCCTCTTGGGGTTCATTTTGTTTGGGACTCTCTGTGCTTCCTGGACTTGCATGTCTGTTTCCTTCACCAAGTTAGGGAAGTTTTCTGCCATTATTATTTCAAATAGGTTTTCGATTTCTTGTTCTCTCTCTTCTCCTTCTGGCACCCCCAAGATGCGAATGTTGGCACGCTTGAAGTTGTCCCAGAGGCTCCTTACACTATCCTCATTTTTTTTTTTTTTTATTCTTTTTTCTTTTTGCTGTTCTGATTGGGTGTTTTTTGCTTCCTTATTTTCCAAATTGATGGTTTGCTTCTTGACTTTATCTACACTATTATTGAATCTGTGTAAACTATTCTTTATTTCAGTTAGTGCCTCCTTCATTTCTAACTGTGCATCCTTCATTTCTGACTGGTCCTTTTTTACGCTCTTGAGGCCCTCATTAAGTTCACTGAGGTTCTCACTAAGTCCATTGAGCATCCTTATAAGCAGTGTTTTGAACTCATTGAGCATCTGTTAGGTTGCTTAACTCCATTTCACTTAGTTCTTTTCCTGGAGTTTTGTTCTGTTCTTTCATTTGGGACCTGTTTCTTTGTCTCCTCATTTTGGCTGCCTCCCTGTGTTTGTTTCTGTGTATTACTTAGCAAGAGGTATAGGGCTAGCTGAGACCAGATGCTGCTTATTTGAAAGAATTTAGGAAAAGCTGAAGCAGGCTCCAGGACAGCCCAATCCTATGGTAAAGCAGCTGGCAACAGCTTGGGTGGGCCTGAAAGTTGGGTGGGGCAGGGCCTCAGGGATTCACCAGGGCGGGGCAAAGAGTGTGAGCCAGGTTGCTGGAGTCCCAGATATGGCAGCTATCTGCCGGCCCAGGGAAGGGCTCACCAAAGGAACAAAAGCCTCTGATAGCACGTCTGTCCAGGAGAAAGCTGCCTCTCCAGCCCTTGCTCCAATGCCAAACAGCTCAGTTCTTCCCCATATGTCTCTGGTGTCTTTCAAGCTGCCTCCACCACGCTGGAGCCTGGAAGGTGCGAGTCCGAGTAAGTCCCTGCGTGGGCCCTTTAAGAGGAGCTGCCTGGGGCTCCAGCCGCCTCAGCCTCAGTTCCTGCTGGTTTCTCCAGCCAGAAGTGATGGGGACTTCTCTTCCTGGCACTGGAACCCTGAGCTGGACGCCTGGTGTGGGACGGGGACCCCTCAGTCCTCAGGGAGGACCTTCCCAGCCGAGGTGTCCTCCTAATTTTTATCCGCCACACGTGGGTGTGGGACCAGCCCGACGGGCTCCGCCCCTCCTACCAGTCTCCATGCGGCTTCTTCTTTAATTTCGTAGTTGTAGGACTTCCATTCGGCTTGATTTCAGGCGGTTTTGAATGATGGTTGTTCTGTAGTTTAGTTGTAACTTTGATGTGGTTGTAGGAGGACCCGATACCGCGTTTACCTGTGCCACCATCTTGACCGGAAGTCCAGTGAACCTATTCTTTAAATCAAATACATTTGGAGGTACTATTTCCTTTAAAACATACATCATGACTTTGTTTAATGTTATAGGTTGCTTAAAATTTATGTCATATTTCTAAAGTTTTCCCAATCAGGTCATACCCATATATGCATTTAAATTCACAGCATCAAACAAAAAATATATTAAACATCCACTCTGTGCAAATGGTAGAGTTAAGCCACAGTAGATAAATGAAATAAGATTTTAGTCTATGATTTCTGACTCTCCAGATAAATTAAATGATACTGACTGGCACCGTCAGGAAAGAAGCAAATTTCTCTTTTAAGTCACCGTGACTTAGTGGTAACAGTAGAGATACTGCCAGCATTACTCAATTCCAAGTTAACTTCATCCTAATTAGAAAATGGAGAAACTGAGTTATAAAAACAGGGTGAGGTAAAAGTAGGTTTACAGTTGTTCTTATGAGAAAGAATACAATAATTAATAAGTAATAATGCGAGAATAAACTATGTTTCAGGTACTCACAACTGTAAACCTACTTTTGTCCACCCTGTGTTATAGGCTCAACGTTTTTATTTGTGTCATGGGACTGCCTAGCAGGTGATCTAGTATTCCTCAGCTGCTGGTGATTTGGGAGAGTCTGTCATCCAGCAGGTGAAGACTAGGGATGTGCTCAACCTCCTAAAAGGCATAGGAGGCCCCTGCAACAAAAACGTTACCTTGCCCCCACATGTCGTTAATGTGGATTATTCTACATGAAATCTAACAAGCAGTCTGTGATGTAATATTTATTAATCAATAGCCAAGACACCAGTTGAATTACAAACAACACATATAATTTTTTTTTTGTTTCAAAAACTAATTTAGCCAAAGTGTCTATATGAGGTTGTGGGTATAAGTAATGAAATTGTATGGAACCACTTGACTATTTACCGAGAGATCATTCAACAAGTAACCATTCAACAATGATGGAAAGCAACAGAAAAAACAACAACAAGAAAACATTTTAAATGTCAGTTCTGTGACATCATCTCTTTGACTAGTTATCCTGTCATTATAGAAATGCGAGTTTTAGTTTTAATTTTTTTTCCCTTTATTGATTTTTAGAGAGAGAGGAAGGAAGAGAGAGAGAGAGAAACATCGATGAGAGAGAACACAGACTGGCCGTCTCCTGCATGCCCTCCACTGGGGATCAGGCCCACAACCTGGGCATGTGCCCTGACCAGGAATCGAACTGGCATCCTCTTGGTGCATGGGTCAACGCTCAACCACTGAGCCACACCAGCTGGGCATGAGTTTCAGTTTTAAAGTAACATTGTGAACTTGATGTTTTTTGGCTTTACCTTTCTGACTCTCAGTTAACCTCATCTGTAAAATAGACCTGACAATCTAGCAGGGCTGTTGCGATGGTTGGAAACGAGGCTGTCAACACAGAGTGTATATTAGGAAGTTTAGAAGAGAGAGCTCTTATTAAGCTAGTACTATAAATGTTAGGCTTATTATTAGCATTACCATTAATACTGACAGTACATACTCCCTCGCCATGGTTTATATGGGATTCAATATAAATAACAGAGGAAGAAAAGATCTATGACTAGACCCTCTCGAGTCCTAGCTTCATCTTTTTTTTTTTTTTTTAGCTTTTTGACCTTAGATAATCTTCTTAATCTCTCTTGAAATCTGTAAAACTAACCTTAATAAATTTCACTTCATGAGCTGCATCCAATGTTCAGAAGTGTGTTGATATTTTGTGTACAGAAGTGAGAAGGGTCACTTATATTTTGCATTCTTACCCAGGCATACAGGGGTAAAAATAAAATAAAATAACAGGTACATTGAGGAGGGTAAGAAAATGTTAGAAAAGAATAGTGAAAAATTATGGCAGAATTTTCTCTGCTGCTAGCTTACTCCATTGTATGAAACACTTATGTGTAATGAAAATTAATCCATTCTTCTTAGATTGAGATAATCATTATTGACTTATACTGGTGATATTTTGTCATCATGATCTTGTTATCAAAGGGTTGCTTTAATTAAGAACTTATATTACAATAACATATAAGTTGAACAAGACATTGCTCACTAACAAAATATCTAAATGCATTACACCAAAAAAAAAAAATTGCCAGAGGGCTTTGTGTGTGATAGTCAGGTCTGTATTTACCAACAGCCTAAATTCCAATTTCTCTGAAATGACCCCTAGCATTTTAAATGTCCTCATGTTAAAGAAATGCATGGTTTCAATTTATTTTTTCATTTCCAAGTTCAGTTTAGGTCCTCTGTTAGAATCAATTCCAAATTATTTTTATGTATTATATATATATTTTTTTCTGCCATTAGGGAAAGTTAAATTAAAAAAAAACTTCACTGCTTTAAGTTTATTACAAATCAGAATTGAATACTGCTGTTATTATTTACGTTAACTAAAACAACCATTTCATACTTTTAGAAACAAGTTCCATCACTACAAGAATTATAGAAATACTCAGAATTCAGTTAAAAACGATGGCTGTAAATTAATATTTTTCTTATTTCAAATTATCAAAGTTTTTTTTTCATAAATGCTGCTGATTGAATTTTATAAATAAACAAAACTGAGTCATGAGAATTTTAAACAACTTGTTATGACATTAAATTCCCTCCCTCTATTTCGTCGTGAATAATTCCAGCACTTTTCTTGGCTACCATTCATGACGTCTATCAGAACGCCTCTCACTTCATAAACGAAGTTAGTACCATAAGAACATAACTCGCCTACTCCAGGACTCCTCAGTGAGTGCCTTAACATTATTTTTAATGGACTTTAAACATGTGTTGCTTCATTTTTAAGACCATATCACACTCTTTACAAGTGATGAACTATTTGGTAAAACACCTTTTTAGTGGAGCTGACAACTTATGTACAATGAGAGTAGATTGCATTTGTAACTAAAAATGACTGTAAAGACAAATCAACTCGCTGAACTTGGGTCTATAACAAATGTATGTGTAGTCCCTCGGCAGTAGCAGTGTTTTTCTAGCACCAGAAGGAGAAGTAATGCAGTCTTGTATATATTAAGCTAGAGCAGTGCTTTACAGTGAGCCGTTGCCTAATTCATGGATAGAATAATCCATAATTCAGCTCTCCAGGGGCAGCTTCTGTGTTACGGCATATTTCAATATTCAGCAGTAATAAAAGATGTCATTCGGATGACCTGAGGTCTACAATTTCATACTATGGAAAGAAACAATTATCTCCTTCCTTCCACGTGGGCCTTCTTCATGGCTAATTATAGAGCCACTTCTTCGCGTTGCAGTTTGCTGCTTGGCTGTTTGGTCGGGCTTCCCTGTAACATCGTCAGATCTTGAATAACATGCATCTTTAGGCTAAAAGAGAACTTTAAAACTGATTTCTTTTTATTCTCTGTGTGTGTGTGTGTGTTTTCTAAATAATCTTGTAAAAGACTTGTGTAAGTAAGTATCCATCCATAGGTCCCAGTCCCTGGAGCCTATTCTAATTGCATATAGACACCTCATGTTTATTTTGCACCAAGTAGCAAGCTAGATTCATAGTTTTCAATATAAATTCCATTATTTATGGATCTGTTTAGATTTTTAAATTTATCTTTTTATTTCCTAAATTAACTGAGATTAGAGTTTTAATTTTTTATTATTATTTTTTAATATGTTTTTATTGAGTTTTTAGAGAGAGGAAGGGCGAGAGAGATAGAAACATCGACATGAGAGAGAAACATCGATTGGCTGCCTTCTGAACACCCCCAACTGGGGATCCAGCCCGCAACCCAGGCATGTGCCCTGACTGGGAATTGAAGTGGGACCTCTCAGTTCATGGGATGACACTCAGTGAGATTGAAGTTTTTAATTCTTTTCTCTTAGTTCAAAATCTATGTCTTTTCCTAATGCATTATTAAACTTCTGAGTATATTTAAAAAATAGTTTTTTAAAATTTTATTTTCTGGTCATATGTAAATTAAAAGATTAAATGCATGGGAAATAATATAGTTTTGGGAAAAATGAATATTTTAAATATCGCCATCAAAATAGTTTTTAAAAATTGAATGAATAACAAACCAGATAAAAATCCTAATTAGATCAATCTGGTGGTTCAAGGACGGTTCTGAGGGAATGCTCCATCACAGCAAAGCACTTGAGTTTACACAATCTTTAAGGGTGGTTCTGAAATATAGAAATTGATCTCAGTCCTACTTGAGCATAATTCATAAAGTTTCACCTTGTTCAATATCTCATAATAACCTTTTACCACTCATTATAAAATTAGCTTTTACCTTACCTTAATTCTGGAACACTGAAGCCACAATCTTAACATCTTTGTTATTATAATTCATATTTTAATACTTTGTAGATAGTCTCTTCTGACATTCTAGGCATAGATAAATTTACAGAGTATCCTTGAAGACTTGAGTGGTACAGACTGAATATTTAAGCATTTTAATACATACTTATCTATCAAATCCATCAAATCACAATATTTTATCAATCAGTGTGAGCTTTAGGAATAATATTTGTATCTTCCAGGTTTTTCTTTAAAAATGATGTAACAGTCCTGACTGGTTTGGCTCAGTGGTTAGAGCGTCAGCTGGCGGACCAAAGAGACCCAGGTTCTATTTCAGCCAAGGGCCCGTTCCTTGGTTGCGGTTTGTCCCCGGCCCTGGTTGGGGTTGTGCAGATGGCAACCAGTGGATGTATCTCTCTCACATCGATGTTTCTCTCTCTCTCTCTCCCCCTCCCACTCTGTCTGAAGATAAATGTAAAAATATCCTCGAGTGAGGATTAAAAAAAATGATGTAACATGCTAATCCCTTTGTTAATTGGCAATATTCTGGAAATGATTATTCTAAGACACTTAAGGCCTGAATTCCTGAGGCATTGCAATATACTTTATTCATCTAATATGAATTATGATTTCAGTACAACCATCCATTCAATAATTTATTTTTTTTCACTCATTTAACAAATATTTATTGAACATTTACTCTCTGTTAGGCTCTTTTCCGATTCCTGGGACTGCAGCTATGCATAAGACAAAGCTCTGTGCCCTTATGCAACTTATATACAAGTGAGGGGGGGGAATAAACACATAAACAAAATAATGGCTTATCATGACAAGCCATAAAGCAAAATGCCCGAAGATGAGGAATAAAGATTTACTCTCCTTGTTAATAATACAACACCCAAGGTATGGTGTTTATTTATCCCAGAACTGGAGAACAGTGGATCATGGATAATTTTGGAGGAGTAAGTGAATGTAATAAGTAATATAAAAACTGTCTTGAAAAAAAAAAAAAAGATTATTAAGCTGCTTGCAATTTCAAAGAATACCAACAGAGAAAAAGTTATATTCACAAATCCCCGGACAATTTTTCTTATGCCTTTGTGAAAGAAACCTGGCGGTTATGTAGCAGTTATACATTCACACACAGATGAACATAATGGAGTTGGAAACATCATTCTTAAATTGGAATAATATAGCACCTTCAAGTCTTCTTCCAAGACTCCTCCTTCCTTTGTGTTTCTATCGTAAAGGGGCAGTTGAAAGCCATTTGCACAGCTGCTAGTTCTTGAAAAGACATATTGTTTCCTTTTCTTTCTTAGTTTGATAAAATATTCTCATATTCATGGAGTCCTCTGATTGGCAAGCTCAGCTCATCTTGGTTTTGGTCTAGAGAGCAGGATAAAGTGCAATTCAATTTGAGACCTATCTATAATTTTGCTTAATATTCCCATTGTGAAAAGTCAGGAGATTTAGAAGGGAACTGTAATTGCCTTATATTTAAGATATTATTGAGAATGCAATGGACTGAATTTAAAATGCACTTTGAGATTCAGCCTCATCGTTTTAGAAAAAAAAATCATTATTTTTTCAAGTTCATTTCTAAAGTGCCAATGTGTTCTTTTTCTAGGTTTTATTTAGTTATTTTTAAAAGAGTTAATACAAAAATCTGCCCTGGCCGGGTGGCTCAATTAGTTGGAGTGTCATCCTGTACACCAAAATGTTGCAGGTTCAATTTCCAGTCAGGACACATACCTAGGTTCCTGTTCAATCCCTGGTTGGGGCAGTACAGGAGGCAACTGATCTCTCTCTCTCTCTCTCTCTCTCTCTCTCTCTCTCTCTCTCTCAAATCAATAAAAACATACCCTTGGGTAAGGATGAAAAAATTAATAAAAAATTTTATGTATAAGAGATTGTCAGTAGTATTATTTGACATTATTCCTTTTCATTTTAAATGTACTTCACAGCCTACTTACTAGTATAACTTATAATAAACCTGGTAAAGATAAAAAAAAATAATTAAAGAAAACTGAGATTTACAAGAATTTCATTAGGCGTTTTCATGGCCAATTATGCTAAAACAGCACATGCCAGCAAATGGATAACAGATTCTGAAATGACCACCACCATTCTGCTCCCAAGGACTTACAAATATTTTTGGTATTGTTTTATCTTTTTTATTTGTTTTTACTAATAAAGTAGTTTTTCTAAAACATTTATTGAGTAGTATATTTTATCATCGTATCTGATAGAAAGGCTTTAGTTATTGTTTGTTTGCTTAACGTCCATTATTATTATTACTATTATTATTACTATTATTATTATTGGCTTTTGAATGAGAATCATTTTAAACGTGGAGCACTCTAATTTTTCAGTTAATAACTTCCCAGACATGATGTCCGAAAAGAGGGCTGGGATATGTTAGAAAGGTTAATATGATTGAGCCTTAGCCTATCACAAGCCATTAACTCCAGGTTTCTGATAGCTTTTTCAAGTTGATAACAATTAATAGCTGTCTGAAGGATTAGATGTCTTTTGGCTGTAACAAAAAACAGGATAAAATGTTGCCAAAATCATTGTACCACTCTACTGGGGTGGGAGTGGGGGGGTGGGGGGGAGTAAAAGAAGAAAAGCGTGCCTCTATGATAACAGCCCAAGGGAAGAAAAATGAGATAAAAGACACCAAGATATGTATGTGAAATGCTATATAGCAAGTCTTTCATTATATTCTTTATCACTTGATACAACAAAAATGTAGACTCTTGATAGAAATTACTCCCCCCCCCTCCTTTTTTTCTTTTACATTTTTTTGGCACACCAGTCCTGGTGGATAAAATTATCCTGCCAAAGACCTTGGTGTGAAGCTATTATGTGTGTAGCTACTTCTTGTTCAGAAATCAGAAAGTTATTTAAACTTAGGGTGGACAGCTGTGTGAAGTGTTATCGAGTAAGTGATGTCTGCAAATTAGTAAGGCAGAAAAGTATGCAGCTGGAAGTATCATCTCAAATCTAAAAATTTTGGAAATGCTTGAGAGCTGAAAGGATGGATGAAGGAAGAGAAAAAATAGAAACAAAACTTCACATCCAGAATAAGAAATCTGAAATATATATACATATATTTAGAGTAGATTACACTACTTATACTTTGGGTTTCTACCACATTTTTTTGTGTATGTTTTGACATTAATTTTCTCAGGACTAAATCATGTAAACCTGGCCATGAAAAAAGTCTTCTAAGCTAGATTTTTGTATTGTGGTAAGATTATAAATGGGGGGGGGGGGGGACACCTTACCTATAGCTAAAGCGCTTCCAAATGGCATTCATAATATGATTGTGTAATAATGCCAACAGGACATATGTTGTGGCTTCTGTGTGTTTTTGGTGTCTGCCTAGGTAAAAGAGATTTTCTAGATTAGATAGAACAAATCTCAATTCAAATAATCTTTTTCATCTTTGTAGATGAACTGAATATTTTATTAAAGAAAGCATTTTGACGGAAAATGTTGCATTGTCACCGAAGAAGGGAATGTATCCAAGAACAGTGCCAGCATTGCGTTTTTGCCACTCACTGGCTCGGGAAATTGTAAATTATTCTAAAAGTATTAGCTAAATGGTAGAATAAATCGTTTTCATTTTTAACCAAAATGAAAAGTTATTGTGAAATACTCTCAAACTGTGCTAAGATCATCTATTTTCCCCTTATATTCTTTGACTCTCTCCAACTTTGACATCGCTGGACATTTTATACATAAAGTTCTCTTGCTTCTCAGGCTTCTTGTCATCACATTTGCTTATTCGCCTTCTGTGCAGGATAGTTCTTCTAAATTCTCTTCTTGACTTCCTGTGTCCAATTAAATGTCAGTATGTAATTTTACACAGTTTTCTTGACAACCTTGTGATTTTGCATGGTTTTATTATACCCATGTTCCATCTTGCTGTCACTCATAATTCAGACTTCTGGAAACATATCCAACTGTGCCCTGGGAACCTCCACGGCGTTATCTGAAGGTTACCTGAACTTACAAGGTCCAAAACTGAAACCATCATCTTTTCTTCCAAATCGGTTTCTCTTTTTAACTGGCCTTTTCTCCAAGCTGGTGCCATCATGCATTTGGAATCCAATCCAGAAACCAGAGATTGATACTGGATTCCACGATTACCCTAATTTCATGCATAGACTTCTTTACTAGGTGCTGTCATTTATATCTGATATGTCTTTGTGCTCAGTGCGTTCACTCTACCACAGTCACCCTAAAGCTCTCATCTTTTCTTACCTGCTTACCTAGCTCATCAGAGTCTTAGCAACTACCAATTCATTTTCCAAAGAGCTGACAGAGAAATCTTCTAAACAGTGAGTGTGATCATATCACAACCCTGCTTAGAAGTTGTTAAATAGCTCCCTACAGAGTTCACACAGCTCTGTGGGGATTCAAACTGCCTCCATTTTTCCAGCAGCAAATTAAAGATTACATTTTCCAACCATACTTAATTTCTTGCACTGCTTTAAAACAGATATACTGTGAAATTTTTGAAGTATGTGTGCTGTATTTATTGGTGCCAAAGGCTTCCAATTCCTCCAGTTTCCTTGTTTCCCCTCCTGCCCTCAGGATTCCCCAAGTCCTCTGGTCAGAGAGCATCTATCTTCCACCTCTTTCAGCTGAAATCCACTCTGAGTGCGGTGGTCAAGTGTGGGCAAGGGAAACATTCTATAGACTCATTATTGGACCTCATTCCCTTTGCGGATTTGTGTGACTGAGATATGACCTTCAAAGTGCTGTTTTCAGTTTTCCCAGTCCTCCTTCAGGTGAGACAGGAGGCTAGAGGGACCTGGACCAGTAACTGAACCTCCCCTGTAAGGCAGATCAGGCTCTGTCAGTTTTTTTCCTGCAGTTAGTTAGGTATTAGGTTTGGTAAACTCTCTGAGCCTATTTCACAATGGTCACTTTCTCCCTCCTCCTGTCAGAGCCCAAAGAGGATTTTTCTTGGTTCCTCACTGCAAGAGCCTAGCAGGGTTCTTCCCATAAAACCCATGAGAATATGTAGTCATCTCCCAACACTACATCCTTGGGAGTTTTTCACTCGTGCTAGTCTACACTCAGCTTCCAGCAGCTCATCACAATGACCACTTAAGTATTCTTACCAGGTTATGTCTCCAGCTGTTTCTGCCCTGATTAGCTAACCCCACCTGTCAGCTTTTCCTGTCTCTTCAGACTTCAGGGTGGTGGTTTGCCCTGGACTTCATTTCCCTAATGAGTCCAAGAAAAGATGTTTATTTTCAGTTTGTTCAGCTTCTTCTTATTGTATGTACCAGAGTGATGACTTCCAAACTCTTTACCTGTCAGATTATTGGATGTCAATAATTTTTATAAGTTAATAAAAGCAAATTGGGCCATTATTATTTACCTACTTCTATATTGGGTTCATAATGTATGTACTTGTTTATATCTACCTACCCAGTGTCCAAAATACTTTGCATGGTGACTAAACACAGGTCCTCATTTCCCTAAAACTGTCATAACTAAAGTGAGATTGAGCACTTGTTATAATAGTGGTATTTCATGTTATTTCATTTCATTTCCTCTTCACTACTTTGAGATGTAAGTACTAACTCACTTTATAGAAAAGGAGGCTGAGGCTGAAAGAAATAATAGATTATCCAAACTCACAGGTTACAAAGAGGCAGAAGCTCTATTTCTACTTAGACTTCTGACTTCAATTTCACAAAGATATTAAAAATGGGGAAGCAATACTTAATCACTGGAAAATGCTATGAAAAATGCAAGATATAAATTCAAGTGAAAAATTTTGTGGTAATTGCACCCTGGTGATTTTTCCACCTTTTTTTTTTTTTTTTTTTTTTGTAGTCACACTGTAATAGATGCAGGGATCAGTTCTGATTCTCTATTGTCTTAGCTCCTCTAGGAATATTCCCCCATTTGCATTGTAAGCTTCTTAAAGACAAGCAATTTTACTTTTTAAATATGTACACCACAAGTACTTATATAGTGTTGAAATATTGCAAGTAGTTGAAGCAATTTTCCTCATTCACAAAGAACGACCCACGTGAGAATTGACAACAGTGTTATCCAAACAAAATCAATCATAAATTTATGTAAATCATGGTTTTATTGATAAGTATTTGATATTAAAGCAGCAAAACTTTACATTACTTGTTTCTAGGACAGGATTGAAGGATAACTTTGTTCTTGATGGACACAATATTAATCGACACAATATATCCTGGACTAGAGAGGTAATTATATGGAATTTTTTAACCTTTATTTATTAATCTCCTTAGATTCACAGTGGGTTTTACAGTAATGATAAGTTGTTTCCTAAAGTGACAATTATATTTTTCAGGAACATAATTTACCTCTTTGAGTATGTAGAAATATTTATTTTTTTATAGTCCTCCTATGATGTGTCTGTGTTTGGCATTATGGAACATTCTGAAATAATCCTTTACTTACCTTGCCCTAGGTGAATCAACCTGTCAGTTTCATTCATTCTGGAGACCTGTCTTTTGAGTATTTGGTTACATTATCTGTCTCTTTCTTATATTTATGGTTAAGAAATAGACGTTCATAAAGTAAAAGTACATAGAAGGGGATTTAAATGTCTTCACTTATTATTTCAATTGCTGACATTGACTATGGGAGTAAGTAGGCCTTTCAGGTTATTCTGAGTTCACATGTGAGTAGCAGATATTAGATTCTGCATTCTAGAGGGTGTTATAAACATTAATTAACTCCCATAACAACCCTGGGAAATGTGAACTCTATTATGTCTATTTTGTAGATAAAGAACTTGCAACTTGTAATCAAGCTGCACTGAGCCAGGTACTGAGGAGTTTCCCATAAACAATGAGATATAGTAACAGGTTTGTACTGACCAAAAGAAAGCAGTCATGTTTGGCAGTCATTTTCATTTGTGATATTTTAATTCAGTAAATATTAATTTAGAAGAAGCCCACCCACATTTTTCCTTGTTTCTCATAAAAGTTGTTCTAAGCATATTCTTTTTACTTGCCATCACAGATTGATCTGTCTTTTTGCTTTTATCTTTTTATTATGAATTTAAAAACAGCTGGTGTTTGGCTTACTGATTTCCCACCACCTTTTCTTTTTATGTAATGTATTTCCACACCCATGCTCATACTTGTGCAAGAGTTCAGAAGAAGAGCTGGTTCTTCTCATCTTTAAGTAATCCCACCTCTTTTTGCTTCCTGAGTATATTATTTCCATACTTATGAATTCTTTCTCCAATAGTTACCATGTCAATCTTCTTACACATTTCTCCATCTAACCTTTCCATTTAAAAATCCATTGATAGCCCTGGCTGGTTTGGCTCAGTGGTTAGAGTGTCACCCACCAACTAATGAGTCACAGGTTCGATTCTGGTCAAGGGCACGTACCTCGGTTGCAGTTCATCCCCAGCCCTGGTCGGGTCGTGCGGGAAACAACCAGTCGATGTGGCTCTATCACATGGATGTTTCTCTCTGTCTGTCTGTCTCTCTCTCTCCCTCCCTCCCACTCTATCTAATGATAAATGGAAAAGTATCCTTGGGTGAGGAAGAAACAAATAAATAAATAAAAATCCATTGATAACTCTCCCTTTCAAATTACTCTTATTTTCCCATGTCTTTTATAGTCAAACCCTTTAACTTGTGTTCTTATTTTCATTGTGATCATTCCCTTAGTGTGTGTTACTTTCTGTAACAGCTTGTAAAGTCTTTCTAATTTAGCATATTGCTAACTCAGATATCTCAGTGCTATAGGCTTAATGTTTGTGTTCCTCCAAAATTCATATGTTGAAATGCTAATGCCCAATGTGGTGCAATTAGGAAGTAGGGCCTTTGGGAGGTGATTACATTATGAGGGCAGAAAGGGCTCTCAAGAACGGGATTAATGTCTTTATAAAAGAGGCCTCAGGGATTTTCTGGCCCCTTCTACCATGTAAGAATACAAGAAGTCAGCACTCTGCAAACCAGAAGAGGCCCTCACCCGACCACGCTGTCATTATGCAGGACTTCAGCCTCCAGAACTGAGAAATACACTTATGCTGTTGTTTTTTTTAAAGCTACCCAGTTTGTGGTATTTTGTTGTGGTAACTGAATGTATTGATACATGCGATAATCTGAAAACCTATACTTCTTTCCATATCTTATAACCTTTTAATATTTTAAATCAATTTTTAAGGCACCTTTCCTCTATTTAACATTGTTTTACAAGCCTCTATCTTCAAATTCTAATCTTTCTCCATTTTTAATTTCCATTGGTCTTCTTGATACCATATATATATATATATATATATATATATATTTTTTTTTTTTTTTTTTTCTGTATTGCATCTTCTCTATTATATTTGCAATTCCTCTTTTCTCTCACATCATTAAATGACTCCTGAGGAAAATAACCCAGGCCTATACTATCACAGGCTGATCTTAAACCATCTGTTCAACTACTCACTGCCTAGTAGAGTGTAGAAGATAACTGTACATGGGATGTAACACATAAGAAACAGTGTCTAAAGACTTCCGGTCAAGATGGCGGTGTAGGTGGACACGGAATCCGTCCTCCCACAACCACATCAAAGTTACAACTAAATCACAGAATAACTATCACTTAAAGACCACATGAAATCAAGCTGAATGGAAGCCCTGCAACTACGAAATTAAAGAAGCAGCAGAATGGAGACGGCATACTGCCCTCCAGGTCCCTCCATGTCGCCTCAAAGGAAACAAGATCCTTCAGCCAGGGGCGCGGGCGGAAGCTGAGCGACCCCCCCACCACGGAGGAACCCAGGAGCGAGGGAGTTGAGCGGACCCCCCCCCCCACCACGGAGGAACCCAAGCGGAGGGAGGGAGCTGAGCAACCCCCACACCAACAGCGGAAGCCGGCAACACACAGGAGAACTGAGCAAACTGAACAACGAAATTGACCCAGAGACATGGAGGTGGAGTACGGGATGACGGGCCTCAGAGGAGGGGGGGAGGCGGGGGAAAGAGATGAATCACAGAGCCTATGTGCATGGGTGCATAACCAATGGACATGGACAACAGGGATGGGGAAGAGGAGAAGGGGAGGGCAAGAAGGGTGTCAATGGGGGAAAAAAAAGGAGAAACATCTGTAACAAAAACAAATTAATAATAAAATAAATAAATAAATTTAAAAAAAAAAGAAACAGTGTCTATAACTAAAGTATTCAAGAACTGTAGAAATAACACTCCTCTATTTAAAAACTCTACTTGCATGTCAAGCCTCTATTCCATGGGTCTGACATATGGTTTTGAGTCTTTGCCAAAAACATACTTGCTAAGGAAGTCCTCATGTTGTCAGATCTGCACACAAGACTCCATGATGGACGTTGTTGACCTCTTCCTACTTTCAGTTTGCTTATAAGTAGCAGATCCTTTTGTGTTACATTTAGGGGTATGTAGCCATCCACCTGTTCTATGATCACCATAGGCCATAATGCTTACTGAAGAGGTCTAAGACACGTTTACATGGATTCCTATAAATCCATTTTCATTTCTGAACCTTTCTTCCTTCATCTATCTTTACTCCTCTCCTTAGCCTCCCACCCAGAGCTCTGCTTATTATCACAAAATGGGGTCATTTCTTTGAGGCATGGAATTTGTATGTTTTCTTCATCTCCATCTAACTTTTTCCTCTGTTCAGCCCAGGAGACTTTCTCTCAAGCTTCCATGGGAGGCTTAAATACCTACCTCTCACTCACAGATATATCTTTCATGTATGAAAACCTCTCTAACCACTAGGGGCTTAGCTTTCTGGAGACCAAAGGCAGGATGCTCCTTAATTTCTATTTTTCTTATTGTCATGCTTGAACCCAAAATAGAATATTCGAGCTCCTAAAATGGGGATGGTTTGGGTGGCAGCAAAGTTCATCAGGAGAAAAATAATAAACCCCCAAGTGTAGACTAGATAAATAAGATCTGGTAGCATTTTGGATCATTCCACACTATCACATGATCACATTTTTGATAGAGCTAGGGCAGAACCCCAGCTCTCTGCCCAGCAGGCCTGTCATCATCAGAGGAGAGATGAAGTAGAGTCCTATCATGGTTTCTCTATTCACTCCTGCTGGTTTCTTCAAGCAACTCCCATGCTTGCTTATGGCCCATTGTCCCAAGGAAAACATATGAGCATGCAAGAATCAATGTGATGGGTGGAGGGAGCAGGTAAACCAGGACTGGAATACTGAATGGTGTGATTTATTGGTAGATATCAATGTAACTATACATTCAAACTCTGTTGGTTTATAAGCTATGAATTTTGTTAAGCTAGAAATGGTATTTCCTAGAATCTCCTTATGCTCCATGGCCCAGGTAAAAGTTGGTAAACAGGGGAATGACATGAAATTGGAAAGTGGTAGAGAAGCAATCATAATTACTCATTAAAGAGTGTTATAG
This sequence comes from Tadarida brasiliensis, assembly GCA_030848825.1. Lineage (NCBI taxonomy): Eukaryota > Metazoa > Chordata > Mammalia > Chiroptera > Molossidae > Tadarida > Tadarida brasiliensis. The sequence continues at coordinate 38,273,065 of CM061266.1, forward strand.
TCAAATGTAGTGATTGGGAACACAGATATGGCTGATGGACTCTGTCTATAATTTGCTCTTCTCTGGTCCATGCCCAACTTTTATTCCTGTCCACTGACCCTGTTGAACAACAGTGGTCTCAACTCCATAATCAGATGCTTGGCTCTAGATCCAGAATTTTAATCACACAGAGGATTCAGCTTTCCAGACATGACCTTCCAGTTTTCCTTCTTGTTCCCAGTGTGGTGCTTGACTGGCTTCCTGATGCCTGCAGAGGACTCCTGCTGTGGTCTTGCCTACATTCCAGGTCCTAATTGTCTCAGGTATCCCCTGTTGTGGAGGGTCTGATTTCTATTTGTCTTTTCCCATGACACTTCTAGGGGCTCTGATACCCTTAGTGACCCCTGAATGATGCAGTGATATACTCAATATTCATTCTATTGGTTTCTCAAACTTCTTGCATAAGCCATAAGAAAAGAGAAACAATTGGATTATAGATGTGGAAGTTCAAAATATACAGAAACTTTGTGTAATAAACTAAATAGAAAAATATCAATATGACTTGCTATTATACTTAATCAAATATTCCAAATCTCCAATATTTTAATTCTCATTGGAACAAGATGTCTTCAAGTCTCATTTTTATGATTTATAAATACTCTGAAGTTACATGTCACAATGCTTATTGTGGTAAATGTAATCAATAATATGGAATCTTTTTGTATATATGCAAACAAAAGTAAATTACCTTTAAGTATATAGTTCTCTTGACTTTATCTTTTTCTTATCCTATTAGTTGTACAGGTGCTAACCACTACTTCCTTAATACTCTGATTTTCTGCTTTGTTCCGTTGAATATTATTTACCTAACAAGAGCAACAAAACGGTTCCACAATTACCAAACCTTGTAGTGCTCAGAAGAAATGGATTTGGAAAAATGTGGCAAAAGAAAAAAGAAATCTATCTTAAATTTTAGTTAAACTTGATGTTAATTTCTCCATGCTATGCATACCTATATTAATTTCTATACAAAATGATGAGGGTGATTTCTCTATGTTATAGTTTTTGATTTGTAAAACATATATATATAGTTATTTATTATATAGTTATTTATTATATATAGTTATTTATTATATAGTTGTTTTAGTCAGAAAAATAATGTATTCTCATCATTAAAATAGTCAAATATTAAAAAAAATTATCAAAGTATATGATATAACTTAACCAGTAAAATAATGACTGGTAAATATTTAGTCTTCTGTATATATCATATCTACAAACCGGCACATGCACATATACTATAGGACTGTATTATTTGGCAAGTTTTTTTTTTTTTTTTCATTTATTGGTGTATAAACCTGTGTGTGTTTGTACATAATTCTATTAAAATATTTAAATCAAAATTGTTGTTTTTTATTTCCCATGAGAACATTATTAATCTTGATGACTGATTTGATTTAAAAGTATATTCTGCTTATTTTCTTACCAATTAGTACCAATTAATTAATATTGGCAGTGCTCACCCTAAAAGTCTCATAAGCAGTCTCCTTACATGATCGCATAATACAAACACTAAATTCATTTAGGGTGCCAAGATGCCAGTGTCTTATTCTTAATGTATATTTGGAGATTTTTTGCTTATTTTGGTGAATTCCTCTAAAAATCTATTGATACTAAGGGAATGTAGTGTGGTAGATGTATTAAATAATGCTTTTCTGATAGTCAAAAAATTATATAATAGTCACAGTACATGCATGGCTTCTCGCAGCCATAAGCATTAACTGTAATATGGTACTATGAGGAAAAAAATGCTGAATTAAAAAAAAAAAACCTCTCTACTTTGATTCTATAATAACTAGTTTATTCCTTAACTTCTTTCAGTCTGTTTTATTTCATTATAAAAAGGGGGAAATGACACAGAATTTACCTCGGTTACATGTGATTGTGAACATCACAAGGAGGTAGCAGTGCGCAGAAAAAATGAGCATTGATTAAAGAGTAGAACAGGAACTTAGGTGTTGTTCTGCGTAGGTTCATTTCCAACCCTACCACTCATTAGCTAGATGTCTGTAGTCAGGAAGTCTTTCTGTACCTTGGTTTCCTCATCTGTGTAATGGATATGATCATAATTATCACAATGATATTCATTTTAGGATTATTATGAAGATGAATTGAGTTACTACTTGGAAAGTAGTTAATGACATTGACTAACAAAGTTAAGAGTGCAGTAAGCAGTAAGAGGTTTTAAAATAAAATGTAAGCACAGGAATGCTTTCACATTTTGAAAATTAAATGCACAAATACAGAACAAAGTATTCTCATGTTGCTTCTTCCCAAGTTATACATAAAAAAGAAAAAGAAAAACAATGTTTCATTTGATGTTTAAAAAAAAAGCTGTATTCTTGGCAAGTTGTTTTCTTTCATATATTATATATTTTAATATAAATATGCCTGTATAAATTCTTATAATTGGAAGACTGTTATAAATTAAATATTGTAAAGAATACCTAATAATTCTTTTAAGAACCATTAGAGAATACACAGAAATGTAATCATTTTTGTCGATCATAATTTCAGGGAAAGAAAAAATATGAAACATATAAAGGAAAAATCCACTTATTTGCCATCCCATCATCATTCATTTCATAGTGAATTTATCTAAATGAACCTTATTTTATAATTAAGAATCTATTTTATGGCCAGTAAATTACTTTCAGGGTTTGCCCTGTAGCTCTGTAGAATGCCACCATCACACTCTGCCTGGAATATAATAGAGGAAATTTTTATATTCATAAAATGAATGTTTTCTGTCCAGAATTGCTTTTGATTAGTATAAGGCTGCATTACCGCACTGCCTTTTTCTCGGAAAGAACCCCGAGTGTATTTTATCAAAGTGCAGTAATTGTACTAGAAATGAGATAGCAATGGCATTTGTTAGCTTTGACTATAATGGCTGTAAAAGCTACAGGAAAGTAGAACTTTGTGCTCCTTTTGCATGAGATAATGACTGCCCATTGCATGCCAGCTTTCCTAGACTTAATTTGTGTAAGACCTGATAATGCTGGGCTTGTACTAAGGGCTTTTCCTCTCTGAAGATCCACTTTTCTTGTCTTTTTTTTTTTAATTTATCTTTATTGTTGAAAATATTACAGATGTCCTCCCCTTTTTTCCCCCATTGACCCCCTCTACCCCACTCCCCTCCCTCCCCGGCCTTTACCGCACTATTTTCTGCATCCACTGATTATGCATATATGCATATAAATGCTTTGGTTAATCTGTTCCTTCCCTCCCCTCCTCCCTTCCCTCTGAGATTTGTCAGTCTGTTCCATGTTTCCGTGTCTCTGAATCTATTTTGTTCGTCATTTTATTTTAATCCCTAAATTCTACATATAAGTGAGATCATGTGATACTTGTCTTTCTTTGACTGGCTTATTTCGCTTAGCATAATAATCTCCAGGTCCCTTCATGCTGTCTCAAAGGGTAAAAGACCCTTCTTTTTTAGAGCTGCATAGTGTTCCATTGTGTAAATGTACCACAACCTTTTTATTGACTCATCTACTGATGGACACTTGGGCTGTTTCCAAATCTCAGCTATTGTAAATAACACTGCTATGAACATAACGGTGCATATATATTCTTTCTGGTTAGTGTTTTAGGATTTTCAGGATATACTCCAAAAGTGGCATCACTGGGTCAAATGGCAGTTCAGTTTTTAATTTTTTGAGGTAACACCATAGTGTTTTCCATAGTGGCTGTACCAGTCTGCATTCCCACCAGCAGTGTACTAGAGTCCCCTTTTCTCCACATCCTTGCCAGCACTTGTTGTTCGATGATTTGTTGATGGCAGCCATTCTGGCAGGTGTGAGGTGATACCACATTGTCATTTTAATTTGCATCTCTCTGATACTTAGTGACTATGAGCATTTTTTCATATGTGTCTTGGCCATCTGTATGTCTTCTTTGAAGAAGTGTCTATTTAGGTCCTTTCCCCATTTTTAAATTGGATTGTTTGACTTCTTTTTGCTAAGTTGTATGACTTCTTTATATATTTTGGAAATTAACCCCTTATCGGATGTACCATTTACAAATATGTTCTCCCAGAGAGTAGGTTCCCTTTACATTTTTATTATATGGAATAAAAACAGACCCCAAATAGCTGCAGCAATCTTGAGAAAGAAGAACAAAGTAGGAGGGACCACAATGCCGGATATCAGGTTATACTACAAAGCTACTGTAATCAAAACAGCCTGGTACTGGCACAAGAACAGGCACATAGATCAATGGCACAGAACAGAGAACCTAGAAATTGGCTCAAGCCATTATGCTAAATTAATATTTGACAAAGGTGGCAAGAGCATACAATGAAGTAAAGGTGGTCTCTTCAAAAAATGGTGCTGGGAAAATTGGACAGCTACATGCAAAAAAAATGAAACTAGACCACCAATTTATACCATACACAAGAATAAACTCAAAATAAATGAGATTAAATGTAAGTTGGGAAACCATAAAAAGCCTAGAAGAAACCATAGGCAGCAAAATCTGAGACATCACACATAGCAGGATTTTCACAGATACATCACCTAGGGCAATAGAAACAAAGGAAAAACATAAACAAATGGGACGGCATCAAAATAAAAAGCTTCTGCACAGCAAAAGAAACTACTTTTCATGTAGAATCTAAGAAAGTGGCCTTGGCCTTCAGCATGAGCAGTCTAAACTGAAAGAAGCATATTTAGCCCTGACTGATTTGGCTCAGAGGTCAGATCATCAGCCAGCTGACCAAAGAGTAGCGGGTTTGACTCCCAGTCAAATGAACGTAACTTGGTTATGGATTTGATCCCAGGCCCTTGTCAGGGTGGTGCATGAGGCAACCAGTCGACGCCCCCCTCACGTTGATCTCTCTCTCTCTTTCTCTCTCTCCCTCCTTTCCACTCTATCTGAAAAATCAATGAAAAAATATCCTTGGGTGAGAATTTAAAAAAAAAAAAAGAAGCATATTTAGAGGGCTGAGGCCCAGTCACACATTTAATGACAACAACAGGATAATGAAGCAAAGGCAGCTTTGGGTCCAGATATACAGCTGGCCCGAGGACAAGGAAGGAAGCTACAAGGTCCCCCTGGCCTTGCGTTTGCACTTCCATGGTGTCTCTTCCACTGAGAGCTGGTAATCTGCTCCTCTTCTAAACTACCCAGGGATGTCTGCTCCACTTGGACAGTGCAATTATTATTATTATTTTAAATTCTGCGTCATCCATAACATTAAAATCTGGACTGGTGAAAACAAAACACAACAAAACTTGCTTTTGCTTGAAGTATACAAAATTATCTTTGAAACATCTGCAGACAGCTGTGAATTGTTTCACTATATCTCATATGCAGTTAGAAAGTATAATGTTATTTTTAAATAATATACCTACGGAGGGGTTTAGTAGGAGGAGAGGAAATGCATGTCATTAGGGAAGGTGGAAAGAATAGTCACTGAAATTTGATAAAATTAAATGCCTTTCTTCCCCACCCCTAGGTGTGGTGAGGTGAATTATGGCTTATGGATAAGCATGTAAGGAGAAAACAAATGTTAAAGAGGTTTCTTCACAGATGCAAAAGAAAACCTGGTGCCTGGTCTCAGGTGGAGTCCAATCTTAGGGAGTATAATTTTTCATTTCAGATTAATTTATTGCTCATATTTAAATTTTAATATGTCTATTTTTTTATCAAGATTATAAATAGGATCTTTTTTCTGAAGACTCTTAAAGCTAAGAGTGAAGCAGTATAAACTCAAATCATATGCCATTAGGTGGTTTCAGAAAACTTCAAACAACAAGCACCCCATTTGGTTTTCCAGGACTACCTTTATTTATTAGCAGGATTATCACAGAATCTAAATTTATTTTACACTTAATTTGACAGGAAAAAATAGACTTGTAGAAATCTTGCTGATGGGTTCAGTATTTTGATAAGGAAGCCTTCAATAAGAGATTTTTATTTTGTCAGAAGTTGCCATCTAATTATTATTTTGCAGCTGACTCCTAAAGGGAGTTGAAGACTAGACTACTGATATAAAATACCGTACCTAATGCAGAAGTTGTTTCTTTGAAAGGGAAAAACCAAAATAAATGGAGAAAAAGACATGATCGGCAACCGCAAACGTTAATAGAATGCACACACACCTTTTGTTAAGACTTCAAGGCCAAATTCAGAACTAAATTAAATTGAATACTTTATATTGTCCCAAATGGTTCTTATTCACTTATAAATGCCTAGATCTGGCTTGGAGCCACCTAACTCTGAGCCTGAGAGGTTCCACTATTTGAAGAATGTGCACTGAGCAGAGCAAACTTAATGGCACACAAAGGTGGTGACAAATGATAAACCCTAAGAGAGGAGTTCACCTTCTCCTATCCAGGGTGTCAGGCCTCTTGAAGGTACATTTTTTTTTTTTTTCATTTTTTTGTCCAGATAGAGTGGGAGGGAGAGAGAGGAAGAGAGAGAGAGAGAAACATCGACGTGAAAGGGACACATCGAGTGGCTGCCACCCGCACAACCAACCAGGGCCAGGGACTAACAGCAACCGAAGTACATGCCCTTAGCAGGAACCAAACCCGGGTCCCTCTGGACCGCAGGCCGACGCTCTAACCGCTGAGCCAAACTGGCCAGGGCAAAACTTTGTGCTTTTTAAGCGATCACTTTTCTTTCTTGCTCTTTTCTGAGTTATAAAATTTGGACATCATCTCAAATATTCCCAAATATGGCTCTGTTATTTAATTGTATAGCATGGTACCCTTTTTTATAATTTCAGATCTGAATGAAACAGTCTTCTATTTAAAAAAAGCACAATAGTCACTACTACTTATTCAGTGCCAATGTTGGACTTTGAATTCACTATCTTTAATCGAGTGATGAATGTTTGAGATGAATAGCAGCCCTCTTCTGCAGATGAGACTGCTAAGGCTCAGAGAGTCTAAGTAGCTGAGACTGAGGGGGATGGGAAGCAGCCCCCCAGACCTTGGTGCCCTCAGAGCACACCTCACTTCTCTTGTTAGTATAAAGTGTTGATGAAATTTTAGTTAACATAGCATTTCTCAAAGATCAACTGCCCATGTGTTTAAATACTAAAAAGGAAAGCCCCAAATATCTGTGAATGAGTCTGCTAAGAAGATAGTTTTTCTTGTAAAATCACTACAGCCTCTTACGTACCCGCAAATTTCCTACACTATCACAGGTAGTGAGTGATCAAATGCACTGTTCCTCTACTCTGTCCAGGCTTCTAAGAAGCTGTGTTCATGTAGTAATTTGCTTAATTAACATGAAAATCTTATTATTCCGTGATCATTTTATCTGTACCATGGTCATCTTACCAAAGAAGAAACTCAAGAACAAAGATTCAGTTATTTGTTTCATGTTATATAGCTACCTAGGGGCAGACTTGGAATTTTAACATTTTATGTTTACTTAGTCTAAAATCTTAGCTACAATGTCAAATTACCTCTTTAAACAATGTTTCCCATAGTGTGGCTAACTTGGGTAAAGAGAACGTAATAACATATTTTTACATACAGCAATATTACTTCAAACCTCAAAGATAGAAATATTTATTAAAACCGCCTGGTTATAGAGATAGCTAGAAAACTCATTCACTTACAGTTAATTGTATTTTATACTTAGTTTAATAGATAGATTGAGCTATCATATATCAATAGATTGTGAATCATTTCTTGAGCAATGGGAATCCACCATTATTTTGCCATCATTATTTTTGTTCATTTTTTAAAGTGGTTAAGTGACCATTTTTATAGTGAGGCTCACTCTGTTAGCAATTTAAATTAAATATTAAAGGGAGCAAAGCAGAGAGAAGACATTTACAACTTTATTGCAGTAAACCTGGAGAAAGATGATCAGATACTGAAAGTTAGGTTGAAGAGAAGAGAAAAATTGAGAGCTAACTGGCATGAAGAAGGGGGTATATGGAGGGTGACTTTATTGTGTGGCTGGAGAAGAGGTCTTTAATCCAGGTAGGGAACACAGAAGGGTGATGAGATTTTTGGCTGGAAACAATGAAGTCTATTTGGGACCTTTTGAATTTTAAGTGCCTAATGTCCAGTGCGCTCTGGTAAAATTGCATCTTTTGACTACAGAGCTTCTGTCAGGCACAATGTCTTACCTTAGGATTTCTAAGGAATAGAACCATGAGTGACAAGAAACAAGAACTCAATAAATACTAGGATGACTGAGATTCAGGGGAGAGATCCAGAGCACAGGCTTTTGGAAATCATGGTGGTTGGGGACAAAGATAAGAGGAAGGCTGTTGTTTGCTCAGTTGGTTGGAGTGTCATCAGTACACCAAAAGATTGCGGGCTTGATTCCCGGTCAGGGCACATATCTAGGTTTCGGGTTCGATTCCTGGTTGAGATGGGTATGGGAGGCAACCAATCAATGTTTCTGTCTCTTTCTATCTCTCTCTCTCTCTTTCTCTCTAGCTCTCTCCCTCTCCCCCTCCCTCTCAAATCAATAAAAACATGTTCTCGGGTGAGGATTAAAAACAGAACTAGGCTTTCAACCTCAACCTGAGTAAGATCACTGGATCACTGAGATAAAATATTAGCTGAGAGGAACTCTGGAGAACCACCAATATTAAGTACCAGGCATAAATATAGTGAGAGGAGATAGAGATAGAGAGAGAGAGAGAGAGAGAGAGAGAGAGAGAGAGAGAGAGAGAGAGAGAGAGAAAGACTAGATTCAGGAAAACAACTGAAGAATCTCATGTGTCTCGTGTTGTGATGGTGGAAGTAATAAAAAAAAAAATTAGTGAGCCTGGCCTGAGCGGCTCAGTTGGTTGAGCATCGTCCTGAATATTAAAAGGTTGTTGGTTCAATTCCCTGTCAGGGCACATACATGGGTTTTGGGTTCAATATTCGGTCGGGAAGCATAAAGAAAGCAACCAATCAATGTGTCTCTCTCTCTCTCTCTCTTTCTATCCCTTCCTCTCTCTAAGTATACCTTCTGGTGAGGATTTTTTAAAAAAAATTAAGTGAAAGTTGTCCTATAGGACACAGAGGACTTAGCAGTTTCTGCAGGGTGATGAAATGAAGATTTCAAAGATAGGTTGGAAAACGTATGACAGTATAAAAAAGGAAGCAAAGTGTGTACTGCAGAAGTCCAGTTGTGAGGGAAGAAAGCACTCAGAACCCCCCAAAATGTTGGCAAAAATGTGTGATATGATAAAGTGAAAGATCAGGACACAAAATTTGACACACAGGATATCACATACACAAACAATTATAAGGAAATATGCTATAATGTGAAAATGAAGACAATGGCCTCTGGATAGTGTGATTATGGTTTAAAAATAATTTTCTATAATTTACTGGTATTCTATAAACTGGCACAGATTCCGTACTCACACAAGGAGTGACAAGAAGAAAAAGAAAGGAGTATTTGGCTCTGCATCCCTTATCTACCAAATCCCAAGGACCTTTCACTCCCTAAATGATTCTGTTGTCACCCAAAGTTAATGTAAGAAAATACAGTGCTGGGAGGCATCTCCCATACACATTGATTTTTGAGAGGTTGTGACCGCAGACCTGGCCTGGAGCATTTGGTAGGAGACTGCATTTTTGTCCAAGTTCTATTAAGCGCATGAGATGAAGCACCTGACCAGTGGTGTCAAAATGTCATCTGGGCCACAGTTACTAATGAAAGGCCATCTACACGTGTGCTTCAAGTAGAAAGCATAATATGCCATGCGTCATTTATTAAAGTTCACATGTCGAAACAGGCTATATTATAGCTCTCGCTATCATCTTTCATCTGTGACTAGTAAGACAAAAGTGGAGTTATTAGGCTGGAAGAGACCTTGCAAGATTATTTAGTCCATTGCTTGATCTTTAGGAGAACCATAGAAGTATTGTATACACTAGTCAACCAGTCAACCAAGATTTATTGTGCATTCACAGGTGCATAGCCTTGTATAGAATCTGGCTCTCAATACCATCAGAGTCATGTTTTCCCAAGGATTTGAGTCATTTTAAAGAGGAGCCAACAAAGACTCAGAAGAAATACCCTCTTTATTTAGTACAAAAATAGCATCCCTACCATACAGCATTCATTGTGTGCCGTGGTATTAATAAAGGGAGAATAAAGCACAGCCCAGTCGACAAGTAGTTCACAATCACAGGCAACCCCATTCCCCTCACCCCATTTCATACGTACACTTATCATCACAGTCACACAGCACCAGCCACAACTGTTGCCCGGTCTCGATGACGGCTCTTAAGCATCTGAAACTTATCATATGTTCCTTGGAAAGTTAACAAGCACACATATTACATATAGCAACAGCTTATAGAAGTTTGAGAGAGATTAGATATGTTGTTTCAATTCCAAAGTATGCAAATATGTCTTTGTGGGAAAGCAAAATGCAAAGTGACTAATGTTGCGAATTCAACTACAGCCGACACCCAAAGGGAGGCCCCCACTGTTGTTCTCTAAACCTCCAGATCCATCTCGACCTCAAAACCCCATACGCTGGTGACTCATAGTACTGACACTTCGGTGGCTAGGATTTGGCCAGCTGCTGTGTTAAAAACAGTCTGTGTTCCAGGGTTTCTGGTTCAAAAATCATTTGGAATGTAAACTCTTCTTTACAACTGCAAGAGAGAAAGGCTAAAGAATTTAGCCTTGAAAATTCGTTTCTAGAAGATGTATATATTGTATGGTTGACTAAGCATAGATTAAAGGTGCTGGTCACACCAGAGTTGAACACAGGTGAAATGTTTGAGGGGTTTATGGAGTAACCTGACCTGAACGTCAAACACCAGGAATATGAAGCATGACTCTGATGTGTCCTACAGGCGTCACGTTATGCATGAAGGTATATAAAGATGCAATACTGGTGTTTTATTAATGAGCCAGACTATAGAAACACAAATCAAAGAGAAGGTTCATTGAGGTTTGATCTACTTGTGGAAAGAGGGGGTGAGTGTCAGCATTTACCAGGCAGTGAAAACCTTGGTGAGAGAATCCTGGTTCGCCATGCTCTCCTCTATTAAACTGCACACTTTGCCTAGCGAGAGTTTTTCTTCTGAGTAGATTTAATGCGTTATGAGCAAGGGGGCTAAAATCTCACTCTGCACACTTCATCTTTCTAAGATGATTTATACAAACATAAGTGGACACTGTGAAACTCCTTGCCCAGATACCCCCTTCAGGACCAACATACCCATATCCCACCAGCTGTGGGTATTGGTTTCAGAGGGAGCACAGATGCATCTCTCTCTGGGAATTGCTCTCAGCTGCAGAGAACTGCCTTGCTAGAGGTTACACTCCTTCCAAGGGGGGCAGCCCATGTCCAGTGACTGACTGATGGATATAGAGATTTAAGACTTGTGCCCTTTTGCTCCAGTTGGGGACAATTCTTAACGGTCATCTCAGTTCCAAAGCTCTTTGCGGACTCAATTGCAACTATATTGCATGTCAGCTTCATCCTGTGTCCGTTCCAGCCTCTCCACCCTGGTGTAGGTGGTTCTCCTGCGTGCATTGCAGCCAATAGACCTCTGCATGCAACTCCTCATAGAATATAGATACACAGAAACAATTACTAAGTTGCAAACTTTCCTCATCATATGAAGAAATTCTATTCAATTACACCTCAATCCTTTTCTTCTTACTTTTTTTAACAGCATGAATTGTAAAGTGGTTCCAATGCATTGAGCTCCTATGAGCTCTAGTTCAAGCTACCTCTTCCTTCAAATTCAGTTCTCTGTGCAATTCTTATATTGGTGTAAGCTGTCACTGATATTGAAGCTGTGTTGTTTTCTGGCAATGGATTGTAATCAGCACTTATTAAATATTTGTTTGTTCATACATTATATTGAATAAATTGTACCTTATCACACTGGCTCGTGGCAAAATAAAACACACACACACACACACACACACACAAAACTAAACAGCCCAGTGGCAGGCTGACATTTATCAGACTACATTCACTGTGAGTTTAAATGACTACGGCATAATCCAATTTCTGTTTTCAGCAGCTTTGGGAAGCATCAAGGTGCCTGCAGTGTTTATGAATAGACTGCCAGTATGGAGCACTGATTCTAAAATATATTCTACAGATATCAATTTTGTACATTTTTTGCAGATAAAATCAAGCTATTAAGAAATGTATTTTCTCTAGAATTAGCTATAAGTGCATTATTGGGTAGCACATCTCTAATGACACTTGAGGAGAAAGGAGTTGACTAAACGATCATTGTTTATTTTATTATTTATTTATTTATTTAATTTTTTTTTTCTTTATTGATTCTAGAGAGAGGAAGGGAGAGGGAGAAAGAGATAGAAACATTGATCAGAGAGAACATCGATTGGCCACCTCCTGCATGACCCACACTGGGGATTTGGCCCACAACCTGGGCATGTGCCCTGACCAGGAATTGAACTGGCAACTTCTTGGTGCATGGGTTGATGCTCAACCATTGAGCCACACCGGCCAGGCTAAATGATCATTGTTTAGAGATTCTTCTTATGCTAGGGAACATGTATGTAGTCTGTATTACAAAATTCTTTGTAGCACCCTGTTGGAAGGACTAAGATGTAAAGATAATGAAGATGAAAACAGCCTGTCCCAAGAGACCCATCATGTAGATTAGAAATGTAAAAATGACTTCTCTACCTAATTTTACCCCTCAATCTCACACTAGCAAACCCCCCTGAATATTCCTTTAAATACTGTACCTGAAAATTAATGTGGAGACTACATACAGAAAGCATGCCACAAACAGCCTGCTCCTGTCTCATTCCCCTTTGTGAACATTGAATTAGAATGTCAGATATGGATTCTTTTTACAATTCTAATATTAACCCAGTAATTGAGCTGTTAAAACTAATTTCTAGATATACCACTGATTGTCGGAGTGAAGAAGGCAAGTCATCTTATGGATGACTAATGACTTCATTCTGGGACTAATTTATTCAATTTTAAAACTGAAATTAATGTCAAAATATAAATATCATATCTCTTCTATCTAGAACACAATTTATGGAAAGAAATACTATAGTATATGCAAAGCTAAATTTAAGATTATTAGTTAGAAACCAAAGTTGTATTGATAAAATAGCATGAGGTTTTCATATTTAATATCATGTTTAGCCTTATAAATAAATAGTATAATTTAGTGCAATAGAAATAAATAATTTGGGTTTAATAAAATCCTTAGCTTCCAGGGGGCGGAGTACAGTGGAAATAGATGCATCTTTATTATGTAAAGTTATTAGAGTGTTCACAGATAACAAACAATTTTTTCGTGGCCTATTCAAAATTTTACTTTTATGAGGAAGATTGAAGAAAAATGAAAAGCAAACACAAAGACTTATTTTATAGACATGTCAACCTGCCCAACCAATGACTTCAAAATTTCATGACCAAAGTCCTATTCAAATTTTTATTATACTTATTTAGCAACAGAAACTTACTTAAAATTATAAATCCAAAGTTCTTTCATCCATGAAAGGACGGTATTAATGCCTTCTAGATATACATCAATGATTCTATATTTTGTCAAACTGAAAACTTTAACCCAATAAAATCTCTGTTTCTCCTAGGCTTATTGCTGTTCAACTAAACTACTCAAATTTAAGTGATTATAAATTTCAAAGATAAGTTAAAGTTCAGAAAATATTCATAAATTGTTTATGTTTAAAGTATTTTAAGATCATACATTTAATTTCGATGTCAATTTCAATGTCTTGGTAAATTTTTTTAAAAAGAATACATTTCTTGAATTAATTTATTGGTTTCTCAAGCCCATTTTAAAATGCCTACTCTAAGAACAGCACTGCTCCAGCCAGTACAAAATATGTAGATATGGATATATCATGAGATAGATAGATACGTAGATAATGAGAGAGAGGAACTATGCAGTGGGTATGTCCAAGTGTCTACTGATGGCAGAAACTTAATCTTGCAATTCAAGTTAAAATCCAGACTTAGATGGTCTGTTACAGATGACATCCCCACTCCTCACACTTCCTTCTCTAGGGATGAGGATATAAGATAGGTGTAGGTATGTATTATTCTGAGTCTTCCTTTCTCTCTCCTTCCTACCCTGTCTGGTTGAAAAAATAGGTACACTTCCTGTAGATTTGGGGGTTAGCCATGCCTCTAGCTTTGGTCAATGGGATGTGAGTAGGTATGCTGTTTGTCACATCTCAGTAGCAACTTTTAGAAACATTGCAAGTACCCCCACACATACACCTCACCCCGAGCTTCTACCTTCAACCAGATTCCCATAATAAAAACAAAACAAAACATGTAGAGCTGAGTTAAGCTGAGTCCAGCAAAACCCAGCAGATCCTAACAGAACTGGCTCTTCCCTAGTCTCCTTATGACCTTAAACAGTGAAAACAGGATTGTTAAGACCTTGATATTTAGGGTTGTTTACTGCCACAGTAAAAGTTGGAACATATAGATGTTTGCTGCTGTAAAGATAAACTGGGGCATCCGCTAGTTGAAGCTCAGATGGACCCCACCAAACCAAAGTGTTGGAACAGCCCTTTAGCTGTTCCAGGGCCTACGCATAGACGCGTGAACATGGCTGAACATGATGTAGATGGAGAGGAGTTCACGCTGTCGTGCAATGAGGCAAATTTAATAAGGAAATTGTTCTATATTTGCTAAGATAATAAATGCTATGGAGAAAATCTAACAGGGAAAGGAGATCAAATGCAAATTGATGGGAAGATGAAATTTAAAATAGAGTGTTTGAGAACATTCTTACTGGGAAGGTGATGTTTGGCTAAATTTAGAGGGCAAGGAATTAGGCCACGAGTTTATGTGGGTGAATGGTGTTTTGAGCAGAGGAAACAAAAAGGGAAATTGCCCTGAGGTGGGAACATGTCTGCGTATTTAATGAAAATGAAGGGGAACTATGAATTTGGAATATAATAAAAGATGAGGAGTATGTTGGAATCACCTGGAGGGCTTGTTAAAATGCCCCCTTTTTCAGCTCCCAGAGATCCTTATTCTATATGTCTGCGGTAGGGCCCAGAGTCTGCATTTCTAGCAAGTTCCCCAGGGGTGCTGATGCTGCTCCTCCAGGGAGCACATCTTGGGAACTACAGCTCTGGGACTTAGTCAGTGGGAGAACGTGAGAAGGGTTTTGGTTTACTCCGAGTGAGACCAAGAGTCACTGGAAGGTTTACAGCAAAGAAAAGATGGTACCTGACTAACGGGAGTGTGGTGTGTTCAGAATAAGTAAGACATGGTGAAGTGATGGTGTGAAGACTGGAGAGTGTTGAAATACAGGACCTTCGACTGGCCTTAGGCATAAAGAAAAACTATCCCTTTAGTTTAACGAGAGAAAAGGAGTAACTGATGCAGGCAGCCACACATGGAGAGCTCTCACATTTAACGACATTAATTTCCTCTGGAGAGATCATCTAAGTCTGCTGAGTGAAAAAGGTGAGAAGAGCGGTTGGATACTTTTGTGAGGGTAACAGAAATGCTCAATGCAGAGAGTAGGAGAATTAACTGACTGAAGAAATGTTATAATCATTCTAGACCATCCTTATATAAACAAAAGAGGTTGTGACTGTGTATCTCCAGTCCAGAGATGTTGGATGATGCAGCAGGTTTATGCGTGCTAAAGCAAAGCTAGAATATTCCTGGCGCCTAGATATCCAAATCCCAAGCCCGACACAGCTGCCTTATTTTAAAAGGAGCGTATCCTGGAGGTTGAGGATCCCTGAACTTTGATGAATACATAATTGTAGAATGATTGTGTCAATATTTTATATATAATGCTAATCTATTTTCCTTTCTGCCAAATATTTCAAATAGAAGTTCAGCAAAAGCTTGAGTAAAATAGAACAACGATGTGTTGCTAAGGTGCGTGTATAATGTAGAATCAAAAAGTTTACTAAAAACAATATATGATGATGATGATGATGATGACATGGCAGCTAAGAGTCCTGAGTTTTACTGTGTGATAGGCACTATTCTAAGACTTTTTTCCTGTGGTACCTCATTCTCTTCACAATATGATGAGATTGTTATTAGCATCCTTCCCATTTTACAGATAAGGAAACTGCAGTCGTTATTTACTCCAAGTACACTGACAGCAGAAGGAGCAGGGAGAACTGGATGCTAAGTTCTGGCCAGAGGGTGGGGTCTGAGCTTCTTAGCAACTGTATCTCAGATGCATTTGAATATAATAAAATAATGAATTTAATCCCTTCTCCCCCTTTACTAAAGTGAACTGTGGGGAATGGCCCATCATGCTGCAAATCAGTACAATAGAAAGCTGTTTCTCTACGCACAGAAACTAACTCTGAACTGTCTTAGATATCTAGACCGAAAAGCAGGGGGGAGAGGCCAGAGGAGGGTGCATGTGACTGGGCAGGGAGGGGTTAAACAAGAACAGTAAATACACTTTTTGCTGGATCTTCTGGTACATTCTTTGAAAGAGACTGTACCATATTGATACGATTCCTTATGCATCCCCAGACATCCTCACTCCCCATACTTGCTAGGGACAGTAGCCTGCCTTTTTTTTTCTTTGAAATGGGAAATTCAGAGAAAGGAGAATAAAACGTTAAAGATATTTTCTCCCATTTAACAACTTGTAACAACTCATATTAAAATGTTTCCTGACAGCTTTACTCTTCCCCTCCCAATATTTTCCACCTAGACAAACAAACAAACAAAAAAATGGTTAAGTTTAATTTCTAGAGGATTTAAAGACAGTGCACAAAATAATAATAATTCAATTACTCTTTAATAATAATTCTGCACAATTTTAGAGTGCTTAAAAGGAAGAAGACAAGGAAAGTTCTTCCCATTCAAATGGCCATTCTACCACTTTTATCTCCTTGTAAATAAATTATATTCACGATGAACATTTAGGAGGTCACTGAAGTTAAAAGGCCTACTATTCCCTACAGAATTTAAATCACTGAGGCTTTTGGCCACATTTATCACTTGTAAAAAGAATTTCACTGACCAGGAATGCATTTACAAAGTGTCTAAGTAATGTCTGAGTGTGATTTTCATTTACATGACAATGAT
This sequence comes from Tadarida brasiliensis, assembly GCA_030848825.1. Taxonomy (NCBI): domain Eukaryota; kingdom Metazoa; phylum Chordata; class Mammalia; order Chiroptera; family Molossidae; genus Tadarida; species Tadarida brasiliensis. The sequence goes on from CM061266.1 coordinate 38,290,106, forward strand.
CCTTTCCACCCTTTTCTTACAACTTTCCCTTCAAACTGTATGATGTTTATTGGTTCATTATTTGTAAAAGGGTAAAACCTCATCTGAAAAAAAAAAAAGTGGGTTGTGTCTTTAATTTAAAAACTGCCTCAGGGCCCTATGGGGTATATTAAATCTGTCTCTTTGCCGTATATCTTGATGTACATTTTACTTGAAACCAGGTGTTTTGTATATTGAACTTTTTAACACTGCAGGGAGGTAAGTATTCACAGCTGGAGTTTTATGCTTCGCACATTTTCATGTTTGAGAACAAGAAGCAGCCCCTAGGAAAAACTCCTCCAGCATGAAGAGAGGCCAAACAAAGCGCTTCTGTATCTGGTGGCAGGACATGGATATGATGAAGTCACAGATATCGGACCCGAATGCAAAATAGATGCCAGTGAAACCAAGACAAAAAGTTTCAAGGAATCCAAGTGCACAGGTTCTCAGATCAATCACCAGCGATGAGGTTGTCACGGCACAGAAAGGCTGAAAGGCAGCATCAAAGCCACGAAAGAGAGGGGAGAAGCTTTTGTTTGGCCGGCTTTTGTCTTCAGAAGCAACATTGGAAGCCAGCTCACATCCACTGAAAGGCCGAGTTAATCTATTTCTAGTGAACATTGTTCGACTGTGTGTAGTTAGCCCAAAATCATTAAAGAAAAATAACTAGGTTGGCATGACCGCAAAAAGCATTGATTTTCCTGTGGGGTCCATTTGTATGAGTTGAATTTTTTGCATATGTTATTGTCCGCATGAGAAGGAAAGGTGACTGACCTCACAAAACAAATGTGCACAGCAGCAGTGCTTCTTAGCCTTAAAAATAAACTGTGTGTTTGTCGATCAGGGCCTAAGGTGGCTTATTAAAATTAAAAACATAATGTTTCTAATTCATTCTCTCCTGGATTCAGTTTATCCTCTGAAGTCTTCTTAAAAACAAAAAATAATTTTCCCACTATTTGGTTAGCCTTTTCAGAGAAATCTGTTACAGTATTGTAGTGAGATTTTCGTTTTTATGTGGCGGGTGGGAAGAGATTTGGGGGGGGTCAGTGGAGAAGGGCAGCAATAGGGAGATTGAGATGCTGAGGGTCTTTATCACTTTTCAAATGTGGTTTTGATGGCCCACAGCCCCAGAAGAGTTTCATTTTAACTCAAATGGTTATAGACCAGCCGCTTCTCTTTGCAAATATAAGGATCCTACTGCATTTGGTCAAAGGCTGATGGCTTTAAGATTTTCTCCCTTTGAGGATAGGCACCTCTGGTGGGCACAGCCTAAACTCTACCATCTTTGTCTCAGGCTGAATGAAGGCGCCTCTTTGCATGTGTGATGGATTCTGGGGCCTCAGAGACTCACTCTGTTGTTGTGATGTCAACACTTCCATACCCGCAGTGGCTGAGCATTCAATTCTGTGCAGCCCTAGCAGTAGGCACCATGAGTTTTCATGTAAGAAAAAGGATAGATAAAAACCTTTAAAAATTTTTTTAAATGAGGCCGGCCAGTGTGGCTCAGTGGTTGAGCTTCGACCCATGCACCAGGAGGTCGCCGGTTCGATTCCTGGTCAGGGCACATGCCCAGGTTGTGGGCCCAATCCCCAGTAGGGGGCATGCAGGAGGCAGCCGGTCGATGTTTTCTTTCATCGATGTTTCTATCTCTCTCTCCCTCTCCCTTCCTCTCTCTCTAAAATCAAAAAAGGAAAAAAAAATTAAAAATAAAATTTTTTAAAATGACACTGAGAATATCTAGAAAAGAGAATTTATGTCTGAATGTTCCCACAGAATGGGAACATAATAGTAACTCACATGAGTAATTAACTATGAGAGGAAGAAGGAGGAAACTAAAAAGGAGTTTGTGGTTTTAGCATCTTTTTGGCAGATGAGTTTTGAGATGTTTTGGAATATTTTTCCTCACATTTAGGCCTGGGGCCATCATGTTTTGTTAGTGATTCCATGAATATGCTTTTTCTTTCAAGATTTTGAGTGGCATACGTTGTTTTGATGGAAAACCGCATGTGGAGTTTTACCTGGATGTGTAGAGCAGGAAACCTGCCATTCTCTGGGTTTTAAGGACACAGAATTGTTCAGTGCAAGAGATAGAATGTCATTTCCTGTGATGATGAGCACTTCAGAGTAAGTAACTATTGCAGTGACTTCTTAAAGATCATAGTGAGAGCTGTGAAGACATTTAGTGAAAGCTGTGTGAACTCTTATCCAACCAATGAGACTCTTCAAGCCGTGGCCTTTTCTGTGCACTGAGCTTCTTCTGTGCTTCCTCCCTTGCCCTCATTCATTTTTTTCCCCCAGGATACAATCAAGTGAAATTAAGCTTTTATCAGGAACATATTGGAAACATACATTTTAGACAGAGATATTCCAAGGGAATTCTAGTTTGCAGAAGGTAGTCTGAGTGACACAGAAGGTAAAGATGTGACCCTGCTGTACTGTTAAGAACAAGTAGCCAAATAGCACACATATCAGGCCCAGGAAAAACTTGGGGCATTAGAAGCAGTAGCAGGAGGGAGGAGTCCCATTTGTCCACAAAAATCTATGTCAGTGCACAGAGAACCAGCAGAGGCAGAACAGAATCCAGGAGAGAGACTTGCTCTTGGGCCATGGGGCTCTAGAGTTACATACTTAGGGAAGCACCCACCTTCTCCTCCCTGGTACGGTCAGGAGCCAGGACACAACAGCAGGGTGACATGCTGAACCTGGTCTCCAGCTCCATGTTGTCAGCTCCGTGTCCACGTCAGGGGTGACTCCAGCTCTTCCGCTAGCATACTATGGAGCAATGTCCAAGTCTTGCAGTTACAACTGTATGATGGCACAAGTTACCTGGAAGAAGTGAACACATCACATTGATGGGTCAGAAAACACTAGAACTGTCTGCAGACTACTGGATGGAGGTCAGGTTGGGATGTGAGGTGTCTATGACTTTTGAACAAAAACCTGGCTGAACCGCCCAAGAAGTATTTATGATTGCTAAATGTCCTCTGTTTAAAACGTCCAACATAGATTGGCCCTATGAATCACATGCAACCAAGGAGATTTACTGCCTGTACTGACGTCTGCTGTGCTGAAATCTTTCCCCACGTATTCCACGTTTGTGTGACTCCAATATCTGTTCCCAAAAGCTAAACTTACCCAAATTATCTGAAAATAAAATTTATATTTTGGCATGTTATTTATAGAATTATATTATGTAATTTCTAGTCATATACATACATAATATAAAAGCAACTATATATGTAACATATTTGTGTGTATGTATATGCACACAACTGTAAGCTATGTTTTGACAACAGTACCCTACTGTTCAGTAAAAAAGTGGGTATCTCTCCAATCATATTTTTGTAATTTTAGCCATTTCTTCTAAGCTTAATTGACTTTTCCATGCTCACTTAAAATTTGGAAACCTAGTTTAAGAATTCATTGGAAATGACTGACTCTTGGTATCACTGAAGTCTCTGGAATTTAAATTTTTTTTTTTTTGTATACAGCATGTGTCACCTCTGGCAAATTGTTATGACTAAATGTCAATGATGTCCAAGAAGACAGAATTTAACCTATACCAAAATGGCATCTCTTGAGGGGGAAAAAAAAAAAAAAAAGCTTACCAAGGACTCAGACGTATGTTTACAAGGATGATTATCCAGCACAGGAATCTCAAGAGAAGTGCTTATTTACAGGGTGTGTAATGAGCGTTCTGCACTGAAGCTGCGCTCTTTTGACAACCCAGACAAAGGAAGTGTGTGTTAGAAGAGCTCTTCAGCTTACACCATCAAGTGGACTCTCTCCAGTCTCTAGGAGGAGACCAAGGCCTTGACTAAGCAAGTGGTTCAAGGCAGAGTTCCTGACAAAAGAGTGAAAAGTCAGAGTGGGGGCGGGGGGCATCCTGTTTTGCAAATGGCACGTTATACAGTGAGTTTCTTTTATACTTGCAAGAGGCCAGCATTTTATTTTTAGGATTATATACAAACATCTTTAGTAGCTAGGGAAAATAGAACATTTTGCATATTATTTAATAAAGGTATTTACGACTTGAAAAAAAATCAATGCTATCATCAGATAAATGCACGTAAAGCAGTAAGCTAACAAATATTGCCTGAAATGGTATCTAAGAGAGGGAAGAAATGGAGCTGGAATAGAACATTTCTAGAGAGAAGTATAAACATATCTTTGCTTCCTCATTTTAGTCTTTTTTTTAATGGTGGAGGTATAATTTATTTATTCATTTATAATATTTTTCTTTATTGATTTTAGAGAGAAGAAGGGAGAGGGAGAGAGATGGAAACATCAATGAGAGAGAACATTGATCAGCTGCCTCCTGCATGCCCCCCACTGGGTATCGGCCAGCAACCTGGGCATGTGCCCTGGCCAGGAATCAAACCAGCAACATCCTGGTGTAGGGGTCGATGCTCAACCACTAAGCCACACTGGCCAGGCTATTTATGGCTTCTTTTTTTTTTAAATTTCTTTCTTTTTTTTTATCCTCATCCGATGACATTTTTGCATTTATCTTCAGATAGAGCAAGAGGGAGAGAGGGAGAGAGAGAGAGAGAGAAAAACATCAACGTGAAAGACACATCGACTGGTTGCCACCCACATGACCCCAACCAGGGCGAGGACAAACTGCAACCGAGGTACGTGCCCTTGGCGGGAGCCGAACCCAGGACTCTCTGGTCCACAGGCCGACACTATAACCACTGAGCCAAACTGGCCAGGGATATTTATTTATTTATTGTTATTTTTTAATTCTTCACAGTATTACAAATGCCTTCCATTTTCCCTCACTTTGTCCCCTCCACCCAGCCCCCACCCCACCCCCACCACATTATTGTCTGTGTCCATGGGCTATGCATATATGCATATATGTTTTTTGGCTAATCTCTTCCAGTACTCCCACCCCACCCCCCTTTGTGATCTGTCAGTCTGTTTTATATATCCATGTCTCTGAACATATTTTGTTTGTCAGTTTGTTTTGTTCATTAGATTCCATATACAATGAGATCATGTGATATTTGTCTTTCTTTGACTGGATTATTACACTTAGCATAATAATCTCCAGATCCATTCATGCTGCCACAAAGAGTAAGAGTTCTTTCTTTTTTATAGCCACATAGTATTCCATTGTGTAGATGTACCACAGCTTTTTTATCCATTCATCTATTGATGAACACTTGGGCTGTTTCCAGATTTTGGCTATTGTAAATAGTGCTGCTATAAAATAGGGGTGCATATATTCTTTCTGATTGGTGTTCCAGAATTCTTAGAATATAGTCCCAGAAGGGGGACCGCTGGGTCAAAAGAAAGTTCCATTTTTACTGATTTGAGGAAACTCCATACTGTTTTCCACAGTGGCTGCACCAGTCTGCATTCCCACCAGAAGTGTACTAGGGTTTTCTCCACATCCTCCCCAGCACTTGTAGTTTGTTGATTTATTGATGGTGGCCATTCTGGTAGGTGTGAGTGATACCTCATTGTAGTTTTAATTTGCATCTATCTCTCTGATGATTAATGATGTTGAGCATTTTTTCATATGTCTATTGGTCATCTGTATGTTATCTTCGGAGAACTTTCTATTCAGGTCCTTTGCCCATAAGCATATTCTTGCTGCCTCATTTTAAATGTCTTTTTTAATGGAAATATAAAAATCAAAGCTTCATTGGAATTTCTTATGTTTATGAAAAAATATTGTATATGCTGAATGAGACATAAAATAAAGATATAGATATAATTATAATTCAGATAATTGAGGGAGTAAGTTTATTCTCATCTGAAAGTGCCCACAGATGCTCAGTTTGTTGTGCTGTCTGTTGGTTTGTAAATGACTGAATATTGTCTCTTATAGAGGAAAGCAAAGAATGTAAATATTTTAAGTATAATATCTTCAGTTGTATACTCATTACTTATATTTTGTTAAGTATTAACATTCCCCAAAAAGTTCGTAGATCGGAAAAGTCTATCGTGATTCATACAACGGGTAGGAATTGCTGTAGTATTGAATTCAATGTATCAAGATCAATTTATTTTTGCTTTATTTCCCCCAGTTGCCAAGGAGAACATTTTGAGGGCATAACACTTCTGTTTCTGGGGGTGTTTGCATTGTTTAATTTACTGAACCTATGACTTAGATTGTAAAACTGAGTTACAGGAATCTAGAGTTACTTCCCTAGGAGAGTGAGGTGTTAATAAAGTGAAACTAGACAAGAGTGGAGCTGGTAAACTGGAGAGTGAGGCTGTCAGTGATCAGCCACACATGTTCTTCCAAAGAGCTTGGAGCAGGTGGAACACAATATCCCGTGGAGTTCTGACAAGTTTCTTGGGGTCTTTGGCACATGTCTCTGGAGTTGCCACTAAATTATGTAGCTTCAGAGAAATTAGACACCCAGGTGATGTTTTGATCCCCACTCACACTTCAACCAGATAATTCCTCTATTAACAGCTTTATCTTATTTTCAAAACTCTGAGAATAACAGATTTGCTAACTCTCTTACTAGTGAGAGAACATGTGCCAATGAAGAATGCTAAGAGATGGTTCCTGGATCAAACGAGGAAGATGAGGTGGCTAGATAGTAAACAAATATATAATCCTCTCTTCTCTACTCACTGCTATAAATGTTCAGATCGAGTCACTGGATCTCACATGGACCCATGCATTTTACAATATTTTTTTTATTGTGGTAAAATATATCTAACATAAATTTGACTGTTTTAACCACTGCAAGCATACAGTTCTGTGGCATTAGTGCATTCATATTGTTGTTCATCCATCACCATCAGAAATTTTCATCTTTGCAAACTGAAACTCTGGACCCATCATATACTAACTTTCCATGTTTTCCTTCCTCCGGCACCTGGCAACCACCCTTCTACTCTTTGCCTCTCTGAATTTCACTGTCCATCTTAAACTTGCATAAGTTTATCATAGATATTTGTCCTTTTGTGAATGGCTTATTTCACTTACCATAATGTCTTCAAGCTTAATTCATGTTGTAGCATGTTTCAAATGTTTCTTCCTTTTCAATGCTGAATAATTTTCAATTGCATACATATATCATATTTAGTCAATCCATTTATCTGCTGATAGACATTTGAACTTCCACTGTTCAGCTGTTGTGAATAAAGATGCTATAAACATAGGTATAAAAATATCTATTGAAATACTTGCTTTCAATTATTTTGGGTATATACCAGAAGTAGAGTTGCTGGATCATTTGATAATCACCTTTTTAATTTTTTGAGGAACCACCATACTGTGTTGTATAGTAGCTACACCATGTTATAGTCCCAATAGCAATGCACAAGGTTTCCAATTTCTCCACATACCTACACTTGTTATATTGTGATAATAGTACTTCTAATGGGTGTAAAACGGTATCTTGTGATTTTTATTTGTAGTTTCCTAATTATTAGTGATGTTTAGTATTTTTTGTAATATTTTTAAAATTACGTATATATAGAAAGAAACCCCAGAGACCTTATTTGCCTAAGAATCTGTTAGACCCAAGAGATGGCTCTGGTGGATTCTAATTCTGGTTCTGCGATGTCTTAGCTGTGAAGTGTTGAATACATTTTTTAACCTATTTGAGTCTCAGAATTATTTGGTTGGCTACATTTTCATTGTTGACAAGTGCTCTGGAGCACCAATACTGTATATTTCTTGTTTTCTTGAAAAGTAGAGATTTGTTTTACTGTAAAGAAGACCAGGTAATGACAAATACCTGCTTTACACCCTGCTAGTCTGCATTTTATATTTCACTGTCCATAAGATTCCTATAATATTGCAACTCAATGTTTATCTTTGAGAAAGATCTAAAATTATCCCTATTACCATGTAAATTTCCTGTATTAAGGAAAATAAAAATCGGAAGAGTAAACATTTTAGTGGCAAAAAGATACTCCTTCTATAAATCCATATTAAAAGGAAAGTGGATGGAAATTTAACATGTCAACACTAAAGTCTATTTATCAAATACATTATGATCTAAAACTTTCTCTCCAATAAAAACAAAGTTCTAAAGGTAGCATAAGTGAACTAGAGAATGGAAAAATAGTACCTTATTCTGGCAAGAAGACAGTGTTCTAAGCCAGGGATGTTTAGAAATCAAGGTATATTTAATCTTACTTTTCCGCTGTCTCTATGTTGACTCCTCAGTGCTATGTAGGAGGCCTACATCATTGTTACCTTTAAGATATCTTTGGTTGAATTATATGTCACCTAATATGAGTAAGAAAATGTAGGAAAAAAAGGAAGAAGAGTATAATCTATGTTCATACTTTGTTTTACATCCTTGCAATCTATAAGCCCAGTTTTTTGGGGGTGGGCGGAGGGTTAATTGTTTATTTGCTAAATACATAAATCACTTTTGACAGTGCTATGCAGATTAGGGGAGGGTTTTTTGTTGTTGTTCTTCTTCTTCTGTCCAGCCCATTCTTATCAGTACTCTGCCCTTAAAATCCTAGCTGCTTTGGCATCTGTGAGCTACTATGTCCATTTCCAGAACTCAGAGAGCTCATCAACCCCTAGCTGGGAGTGTGTTTTCCTTCCCTTCAGTATAGTTTAGATATTGCCTCCAAGCAAACAGCTGAGATTATAGTTCACTCACGTATTTCCTTTCTCTTAAGATTCAAAGTCCTACACTGACTGTTGTCCAGTGTCTCAAAGTATTGTTTTATATATTTGTCCAATATTCTAGTTGTTTAGAACAGAAAAGCAATTCTCATGTCAATTACTTCTTTGGGCAGTAATGAATATCCTGGGGTTCCTTTTGATTGAATACTGAGTACTGTTTTTCTTTAGCTCAATAAATTAGTAGACGTTGCTGAAACAACAATCAATTTTCTTTTCTTAAAAATATTAATAGTTCTTAATTTTCTTCCCTCTGGGACCATTTTTTTTCCATTTTGTTTTTAGTTTGTGTTCTCTTTATAACTACTTCTTACTTGTTCATAGGCATGCCTACTTTTAAAACTTACCTCTGAATCCTACAATACGTATCTGTTCTTTTTGTTTTTTCTCCAGACATCTTTTTCTTGAGTTTTCAGCATGGTCTTCTTTTCTCCCTCATTTGTTTTGATTTTATTATAGACTTTATTGTTTTGTATTGTTTTTTTCCATTGCTCTTTTAGAAAAACGAGTATATAGTTACATCTTTTGCTTGCCAACCTAGTGCATGGATTTTCCTTGGGACAACTGTGGTGATCTAATCCTTTATTGGAGTTCTAAAGCTACACCACAGTTCACAGACTTAGCTCCTCATCACCAGTGTCTACCACAGGCATCTCCTATGAGATGGCAACTTCTTCTCACTTCTAGGCTATCTGACATTTGAAACAAAGTTCAAGTCCTATAACCACTACTTCAAAAATTTTTCTCTATCTAAATCTGCTTATAGATTTCCCGGTGGGGATCCTCCCCTCCCTGCATAAAGTATAATCCCTTAGTCTTCATTCATGTTCAATGTCCTGAGAGTAGCAGTTTATTATTCAGGGAGACATTGAAATTAGGGAACTGATGAGCTGGGGTATAGAAAGAAAACTATGATCTATGAAAATACATTAGAATATAGTCGCTCCAATTTCTAGTTTTATAATTGCTGTTGTTTGAACTTTTAAAGATGGAACACAAGTTTTTCAGTTTTAGTTTCACTGGCAGTGAAATGTTATTGGTTATCTTCAAATTAGGTTTTTTAAAATCTCATTTCATGACCTTTGTAGTCAATGGAAACTCATAGTCAGCATATTACACAGAAACCTTTTGGGCTAGTCAACATCTTATCATGACATGCATCAGACTTGACATGCTAATTGCGGATTTGAAGAAATTGCTGAGTATGTGCAGATATAGTATCTATAATTTAAAGTGCAAAATCTTCATTAACTGGTTATTTTTATTCTCACTAGCTGCCACCACACAGATCAAAAGTTGGAACTTAAAGTACCCATTGTGAAAATCCCTCCTGCAGTTTTTTATAAATACCTGGAAATGAGTTTTCTTTCTTGGCTGCTATGGTATTTTGTCCATTATATAATTTCCTGTTAAATGCTACAACAACTGTCTGCCAGTCTTTAGACAGCCATCGTTTTATTTAATTCCTGTATGCACCATCACATTTCCCCCTTGGACCCAGAGAATGTTGATTTTCATATTTAACTATTTTTTGCCCATTTATATATGAGCATCCTTTCATTGGTAATGAGACTAACTTTGAAAATTGTCAATAAATTCATTGTTCATATATAATAAATAATAATAATAATAATATGGAGGACCCTATTTTTAAATCTGGTAACCTCTAAATTTTGAATTAGATTTGGTTCATGGGGAAATAATATTTATGCATATAAAGTATGAAGCAAATAAGCATACTTATATAATAACTTTCTAGTTTTCTTCATTAAATTTTTTAAACAATTATCAACATTTTTATTCTCTGAGCTGAAATGATTTTTAAATATTTTACTATTGCTTTAATATAATTTTTTTAATTGAATGTATTGGGGTGACATTGGTTAATAAAACCATACAGGTTTCAAGTGTAAAACTCAGTAAAACATCATCTGCACTCTGCATCATGCGCTCATCACACAAAGTAAAGTCTTTCCATCCTCATTTATCCTCCCTTTACCACTTCCACATCCCCCACCCCCTTTCCCTCTGACTATCACCATACCGTTATCTGTGTCTATATGTTTATATATATATATATATATACACACACACACACACACACACACACACACCTACCTACATACCTACATACGTACATACAGGGTGTCTAGATTCCATTCCATTTTGAAAGTGAAATGTATTTTAATAAACACTGGCTTTATAATTATTCAAAACCTGTGTATACATTTTTTGAAAAAAAAAATATATATATATAGTTGTTGTTTAAACCCTTCACTGTTTTTCACCAAGCCCCTACTTCATTAAATTTTATTCCGAAGGATGCCTTTAAGAAATTCGAGTAAAGCCTGGCCAATATGGCTCAGTTGTTAGATCACTGGCCCACCCACAAAATGGTCACAGGTTTGATTCCTGGTCAAGGGCACATACCTGGGTTGCAGGTTTGATCCCCGCCCTGGTCAGGGCATGTGTGAGAGGCAACCAATCAATGTGTCTCTCTCATATCAATATTTTTCTCTCTCTCTCTTTCTCTCTCCTCCTCCCTCCTCCCTACCTCCCTTCCACTCTCTCTAAAAATCAGTCTTCATGAGGATTATAAAAAAAAAAAGGAAATCCAATTATGTAACTTCTACAACATTCTATCTTATATTTGAAAATCAAATATAAACCATTAAGTTTAATTGATTTATATTTCCTAAACTAATATAGAGTTAGATTACCTTTTTTTACTCAAATCAATTAATGTCAGGTTAAATCAGATATCACTAATTTTTTTTTTTAGAGTACATGCCCTTAGCAGGAACCGAAACCGGGTCTCTCTGGTCCGCCCGCTGACGCTCTAACCGCTGAGCCAAACTGGCCAGGGCAGATATCATTAATTTTTTTGTTAATGATATCCAGTATTCAATATTATGACACATCATAGTAACAGGGTATATATGACTTAAAAATTTTTACTATGGAATTAATTTTATTAATTTTTCTAGATGAAAAAATAGAAAATAAGTTGATTTTTATTAAATTTATAAATACTATTGAATTCAACAGGCTTATGATAACAAGAGATTCCATTGTAGCTGATAAAATTTTATGATAAATGTTCTCTATTTAATGTGAGCAAAAATGTACTAGAAATGCCAGATCAGATAAAACTATTTCAGTATGAGGTTCTGCAAAACCTCCTATGTGGTGAAACACCTGACCCACCTCTGAGTAAATCCACAGGACTACAGACTGCACTTATCATTATCCTGGTGGTTTAGTCTCGTAGGTCAAGCAACTTGTCAGTGTTCTGTAATTTGAAGTAGAAATACTTCAAAATAACTTTAAGAGGAAGGCGTAATTCCAATTTCCAAGGCTTTTCCCCTTCTATTTACCAGCATCCTTGCAGCTGACTGAGTGAACAGCAGTGATTAGATGGCGGAGCACACTTTGACCACTGGGCTAACAAGGCCAAGATCACAGGTTCAACCCCTGAATGAACTGGTTAGCTTTATGTTGATTCATGAATTTACACTGCTCCCTAACCCAACTAGCTACAGGCCAAATGTCATTGATTATAATGATGACAGGGCGAGAGGGTATAGTTTGATGGGAAAAGAATGCATCACATTTAGTAGGAAAAAAAGTAGATTTCATTTTTAATGTAAGCTCAATAACTTTATATATTAAAAATATTATTGCATTGAAATCAATCAAGTAAGATCTGTTCTATACATGCATAGAACACTGTTTCAATCAGTTACAACTCTTCTAGCACCCAACCCTCTCTGGTCAACATAATAAAAGAGCATGTGGCTTTAATTAACAGCATAAAACCACCAAATACCAGGTAGCTGAACTGACTTACTGAAGTAACTCTTTAAAAAGCTTGAGCCAGTCATAATGTAACTTCTGTGATCCACTACCAGAATGACTTTACCATAATTTGTGTCTTCCATCTAAGACAGCTTCTGAAAATAAAATGTAATTTTTAAAGAAATAAGGCACTGCCCTGGCCGGTTTGGCTCAGCGGTTAGAGCGTCGGCCTGTGGTCCAGAGAGACCCAGGTTCGGTTCCCGCTAAGGGCATGTACCTCAGTTGCAGTTTGTCCCCGGCCCTGGTTGGGTCATGCGGGAGGCAGCCACTCAATGTGTCCCTTTCACATCGATGTTTCTCTCTCTCTCTCTTCCTCTCTCTCCCTCCTACTCTATCTGAACAAAAAATGAATGTCCTCGGGTGAGGATAAAAAAAAAAGAAATAAGGCACTAACTACATCTAATGCTGTCTTGATCATAATATAATATCATTATTTTATTACTTTTTATTTTTCTAAATCCTTACCAAAGAATATTTTTCCATTTATCTTCAGATAGAGTGGGAGGGAGGGAGACAGAGAGAGAGAGAGAGAGAGAGAGAGAGAGAGAGAAACATTAATGTGAGAGAGAAACATCAACTGGTTGCCTCCTGCACAACCCCGACCAGGGCCGGGGATGAACCACAATCAAGATACGTGCCCTTGGCAGGAATCGAACCCGTGACTCTTTGGTCCATGGGCTGACAGTCTAACTGCTGAGCCAAGCCGGCCAGGGCCATACTATAATATCATTAAATTGTCCCATGAAAAAATAAATATCATAAGAATTTAGGTAAATATATATAATATTTGAGGTTTTCTTCAGTCAAGACCTTTCCATAACGGCTGTTAATTAGTTAGGATTCATTGAGATTCTATATAACACATGTGTATATCATTATTCACCAATATGTATTGAACTACATATTGAAAGTAAGGCTTGAGAAAGTAAGGCTTTCTAGTCTATTAAGATATTAAAGTCTAGTACATCTCTTTAAACCTTTTTCAGAAAGACTTATTACTGTAAAGGAGGCTTGATAACTTGGTGACAAGTGAAAAAGTAGATGATTGGCAAGGCTTGGGGTGAAAATGAACAAGGTCTGAATGATGTATGGTTACACTGCCCTATCTCATTTTCACCTCTTGGAGCTCGTTCTTGTTTGTGGACTGCTGCTTGAAATGTATTTTGAGAAGAATGTTAAGGCATAGTGAAAAATTTTCTGCCTCATGTAGGGGAAAGCATTTGCTATGAAGAACATTTCAAGTATTTCTTCAAACTTTTGACTGGAAAAAAGTCAAACTGAATAAGAAACAATGTTAGGTTTCTTACGCCAAATCAGTATGACCCAGATCTCGTCATCTGGGGTCAAATCCGAGATATTTTTTTTTAGCTTAGTTAAAATTCCAGGCACATCAATCACATGATACATTTGAGTTGCCTCTATGTATACTATTTTGAAAAAAAAAATATGATTGGGGAAAATAAGCTAAGCCAACTCGGCTGTCGTTTAGGTCAACAAACATCTACTGTTTACTATATGTGCCTAGTACCACCTAAAGTATCATATGCTTTTGCACTGAGGACACCATGTATTGTAGCATACCTTATTTAATACTGAGAAAAATAATGCTGCTGAATTGTTATACTATCATTTGTAAGAAGACTCTCAACTTTAGAAATACTACAATACAAAAAGTAGTATGCTATTAAATTAAATAGTTTAAAATAAGCTCATTTATCTTCATCTCCATGCAAATGACCATCATACATACCACCAGATTGTCACATGAGCTATATTTTTAATAGATCTCCCTCGAATTGAGTTTTATCTCCTCTCCAACTCACTCTACCACAATGTATTCCTCTTCCAGCAATCTTGGAGATCTTTTCAAATTTTACATTTTAATATAATAACACTTCTGTAACTGCTCATTGCTCTCATGATAAAATCTTTAAAAAGGCAGAATATAGATATCAGATTATCTCATACTTTTCTGCAGACATTTTTGAAGCACAAGTTTTCATACCATTAAACCAAATAAACTCTGCAATATGTATTTGATTTTTCAGTTACTTTTTAAAATTTAATCCAAAAGTTATTTGAGAAAGCTTTTTTTTCCCTGGTAGATTGCATATCTAAAATTGGCTACAGCAATCCTTCTCACCTTAAAGCCTTTTTGCATGATCACCTTGAAACTCTCCATCAAGAGGGAGGTCTGGTTCTTCTTTTTTTAACCATGGCTGCACCTGTCACTTACTCTGCACATAATGTGGCAGAAGGGAATTTATGTTACTTCCATGGCTGGCTTTAGGGGATTTGTTGATTTCTCTTTCACAAACAGGGGATGCTCCTGCACTGAAAGGCAGTTGTGATGCTGTGAGGGAGCCCAAGCAGCCTTGGGGAGGACAGGTAATGCTGCCTTGCATTGGAGAGCCCCAGCTGAACCCCCAGCAGTGGCTGCCAGCCATGGAGTCAGGCCATTTTGAAAGCTGCAGCCATGAGCAGCCACCAGCTCAATGCAGCTGAGTAAATGACCCCGGAGGAGACCACATGGAGCAGCAGAACTGCACAGCTGAGCATCGCCTGAGCTCCTGATCCCTGAATCATGAGCATAATAAAATGGTTGTTTTCTTTCCATCTTTGGTGAAGTATAATTGACACACAACATTGTGTAAATTTAAGGTATACAATGTGTTGATTGAATATATTTATATATTTCAATATTATTAACACCTTTCAGCCAGTAAATTTGGGATAATTTGTTATGCAGCAACAGATAAAAGCTATTTTCTATTTGGGAATTTTAAATACCATGTGACAAAGAATTAAAAGCTGAGGATCGGATTTATTATTATACATTTTTACAGGAATAATTATTGAAACAATATGGTAAAAATGAGAACTTCCAGAGAAATGAATGGTACTTACTTTTAAAAAAACTCAAATGTTAAGGCAATAACTTTTACAGTAATATTTCTAGAAGTAATTCTGTATGTATTTGACACTCTGATGGTTAAAAATATAACACATTTCTAAAATATTATTGTTAACTAATATCATTCTAGGTACTGCTGGGTAAAAATAAAAAAAATTTGAGATTTGCCTACACTGCAATATTTTAGTGCAAAGTTGTTTGTAGAAAACACGTAACTAAAAATGTCTTTCAACATTTATATTTTGCTGTCCCCAAAATGTTACTGCTATTATTACATGTACTTCTATACCAGACATGTGAGCCTGTGGGGAAAAAATAAGTTTTGTTCATTTGATAGTGATTGTTTTTATTTAATTTGGCAGTATGCTAGATTAGCAATTGATTAAATTATGTTTCTGCTGCATTCGATTTTTTATTCATTTAAAAAGAACTTATAAATTTTAAATAAGGAAATATTTTCAGAATGAAGTACCAGCAAAGAAAAGTGTCCTGTCATTGTCACTGACATGGAACAAACATAGCAAATGTCAGGAATAGTTTGGGGATCAAGAGCCTAAAATGATTTAGTAGTGGCTCGATGAATGGACTGTCCCAAGTCAATGTAAGTGGATTCCTGTGGCTGAAGGGAGAAGGGTTGGCTAACGTCCGGAGGTATGAGAGAGAAGGCAGAGGATGCATTTGGCTATTATCCTTTTTACAATTCATCTGTTTGTAGTCCCCTTAGCCAATGCAGAAGAGAAAATACTAAAAACAGAAAAAAACAAAAATAATTATTCTTGCAAAATTAGATGGCAAGTTCCAAGTTCCTTGAAATTACACAATGATTTGAAGAGATTTAATTTATGACTTTTAATTCTATCAATTTTTATTGAACATGTGATTTCTGAGCTTAATATGAATGTGAAATGCAACTCTGCTATGAAACAACTTATGCCTGGTATAGTGAGCAGCCAAGGACTGCAGTCAGATAGTCTGGGATTTGATTCAGAGCTTTTCAAATTCCAGTTTGGGCTCCATAATACCCTCGTTATTTTATACAGGCAGGTCATGTGATTGTAAAATAGATTAAACACACACACACACACACACACACACACAACTTCTGGCATATTATAAACACTAAGGTGTAGAAATGTCAGAACTATTGGTACTTCAGTGAGATCTGGCGAGGTGACTGGGTTAATGCCTGTCCAGAATATTGAAAATCCACATCGTTGTGCTTCTGTCTTCTTTAGCATCTCTAATCCCTCTCCTCACTCACACTTTTTATTGATAAACCCTGTGGTTCTGAGCTCAGACGTTATAATTTAGCAAGAATTAAAAACAAAACAGTAGTTTACACTTTCCCCCAAGCGAACCCCCCTTAGGATATCTGCTCTAAGAGGCTCTGGAGGGCATGTTCAAGTACACTGCAGAAAGGGGTTGGGGGATTGTGCTGAATATCTAAATCTGTTTAAATTGTGATGAGAATATTTGATTTTTTTTAGTAAATATAAATTGGAGTATATTATGGAAAGAAACGTTTAAAATTTAAATTAAGATGTTTATTTTTAGAAATGGTACTATCACATCTTAATCTCCATTGAGGGGAACCAGGTCAGCAATATGATAACGCATTTTTAAAATATTGATGTTAACTAATAACATTCTAGGTGCTGGTTGGAACATACTAAAGACGGAGTTACAAATTATATAACACATCAGTGGTCTTGGAAGGTTAGAATGTCCTTGGAACTTTCTGAGATTAATACTGATTGGTAATTGGAAATTCCATACAGTCAGATTAATAGTTCACATTACGTCTGTCATATGAGTATAACCATAAGTATTATGGTTCAGAAATTCATCTGATGTAATTTTCATGCCATTTATCTCAGGAAAAAACCCAGGTATGGAGAATGACAGGTCTCCTTACTTAATACTGTTAAGTTACTATCATATAAGTTAATATTTTAGGGGTTTAAAATATTTTTAGTCAAAATAAATAATAAAAGTATTGAATTAACAAAGCAAACCAGTTTTTAGTATATTGTAAATTGTACAATTGTTATACCAATGGTGACTAGGAAAAATACTTTAACCTTTATCACAGAGAAACATTGATGGTGAGATACGTTATTTTATATTTTATCTATGAAATTTAAGAAGTTATAGAAATTCTAATATGAGAACACCTAAAATATTATATTACTTTTGAAATAGAGACTAGTCTTATTGTATGATCACTTCATAAGATGTCTAATCACTATGTTGTACACCTAAAACTAATATAATATTGTATTTCAACTATAATTGAAAAATAAAATTAAGAAAGATAGAAAGAGAAAGAAAGCAAAAACCAGACAGATAGTTTAGCTTTGAATAGTGGTGCCATGGCAAGTTTTTGAAAAAGTCTGCAGTATTTTCCTATATCAACTGAATCACAGATGTTACGCAAATGATATAAATATCTATGTCATTTTCTTTATAAATCCTTTAGCTCCTTTAGATTCTTAAATTTATTGTCAACTTCTGTATATCACTGACCTCTGTAAGTTTTGAGTGTTTAGAACTTTTATTGTAAAATATCTTTTTATCTTATCTTTTCTTAAGATAGTATATTTTTTACATTTTAAAATGAATATATTCACTTTGCGATTTGCAGATTGATTTTTACTTTGTGATTTTTTTAAATCCTCACCGAAGGACATGCTTATATAGAGGAAGGGGGGTGGAGGGAAAGAGAAAGAGAGAGAGAGAGAGAGAGAGAGAGAGAGAGAGAGAGAGAGAGAGCAGTCAGTTGCCCACTGTACTTGCCTGGACCAGGACTGAACCTGAAATCTGGGTATGTGCCCTGACCAGGAATCAAACCCACAGGTACACAGGAAGATGCTCAACCAACTGAGCTACTCCAGCCAGGCTACTTTGTAATTTTTATTCACAAATATTATAAATATTTACAGTTGCCAAGATGCACACATTATTATCCCCCTGGTGAAGAAGAACCTGGCTTCCTAGAGGTGGTGACCCTTACATTCTGCTCCTAAGATGACTAAACTTGAATGATGTCATTCTAAGCAGAAGGGTCGTGTATATAAAGGCCAGAGACATGAAACATCAGGTTAGTTTCAGAGGTCAACAAATAGCTTCATTTGGCCAGGTTCATCCACCAAGATGGCATAAGCCTATTTATCTTTCCTTGTTTCATACTACTTGGAGAGTTTGATCACTGTTCTCTAATTTTATTTCCATCTTGTATATTCAGACTACAGGGAGTTAGTCCTTCCTGTCTGTGCTACTTGTATAACTTCTTGATCTTTTTGGTTGCCTTACCAGTAGGTTCAGTTGATTCATGATTATAATAATGAGTCTATGTTTGAATTAAAAAAATATTTTCATTAAAAAGATTATCTCTACATTTTCATCAAATATCATGCTTATGTGTAGCTTTATTATGTAGGGTGTCATGTCTGGACAAAGTGATTATCATCATCATTTGTAGATGGCTCCATTCCTATTTCAAACTGATTTTCTAACTTCTGTTAGAAGTTTCACACAAGAATAATTGCTCAGCAGTTGAACAGAGATTAAAAAAAAAAATACTGTCATGTTTTCTTCCTTTAAGAATGTATCTCAGGTATTTATCATTTCCTTGAACTCCTAAACTACCCAGCAAAGGAAATCATTAGGAGAGATATTGTGAGTAGAAACCGATGGGTTGTTGCATGCTTACCAAGAGTTATAAGTCAAATTCGATATAGACACCTAAGTATTTTTCTGAGTAAACCAGAGGGGATTTAAAATTCTGGCTTTCATAATGAGTACTTTTGGTATGAGTCTAAAAAAAAATATCCTTAAATTAAAATAAAACAACACATGGATTACCAATCAGAATACCTTTCACCACAAAGTGAGTTACCAGAGAGCATGAATGAGTTCATGGCCTGAGATGTAAGAGGCTGAGTCACAAGGTGATGAAGACATAGTTTTGCTCAAAATAAATGTTACATCCTGGGTGTGATTACAAAAATAAAAACAATACAAAACAAAAAGACCAAAACAAACCAAGCAGCATAGTCATTTCCTAAAGGCAACAGCATTAAAATAGAAAATAATAAAACGAATGAATCAGTGTGAAGAAGCAATGCTTCTCAACTAGGACTGGAATTACCAATCACTGGTGGTCAGTGCTGGTCCCCCGATGCTGGCACAACCAGATATCAATATATGTATCAATATGAATGAGGAGGCATTAAGTAGTTACTTACATTGGACATTTGTATGTTGTATAAATTTAAATTGCCTTAATATTTCTTCCTTTAAGTCTTGACTTACGAAGGATAGATTTTGCTTTTGTGTTCCAGTTGTTTTTGTGTACTTTTTTCTACAGCAAATTTGGAGCAACTTAATAAAGAAAAAAGGAAAAGGACATATCCAGAATGTTCAATTTTCAGTCTACAGAGTGTGTGGAAGTGAATTTCATGCAGATATCAAAAACAGGGATATCTTAGGAAATGTTGATTCTCCAGGTCATTTTGTCTCTGATCCTCTCTTACTCCTCTGTGGACCTCTGATAAAGAATTTTTGGCCCTGACCGGTGTGACTCAGTTGGTTGAGCATTCTCCCACTCACTGAGAGGTCAAAGGTTCAAGTCCTGTTCAGGCACAGGCCTGGGTTGCAGGCTCCATCCCCAGTGGGGGTGCACAGTGGGGGGTATGCAGGAGGCTGCAGATCAATGTTTCTCTCTCATCAATGTTTCTCTGTTTCTCTCTCTCCCTCTCCCTTCCTATCTTTCTAAAATCAATAAAAACATATACAAAATTAATTTTGGGAAGATTTGTTGACTTTTGCTGGTATTAAATAAAAATCTTTCGGGCATACTTTTATTATTCCCCTGAATAAAAGTGTCATTAACATGCTGAATTATTTGGTGTATTCTCCTTCTTTTTTTTTTTTTTTTTCTTTTGATTTCATCTACGATATGGGTAAACGCTTGAAAGTTGAGCATATGGCTATGTAAGCTGAGCTGCTGAGCTTATTTATGGAAATCCATTTCAGAACTAATGCTTGGGAGTCTATTCCAGTATTAGCTCTCAGACATCCACAATTGATGCACACAATTCATGGAGAATTTGTACTCCAAACAAACAATATTTTAAAGTTACAATATTTTATTATAAAATTTAAATATCAAGTATATACATATATAATATATAAAACTTAAAAAATATATAAAAATATAAAATTTACTTAACCAGCAGTCAGAGATGGGTTTCTCAATTCATCTCTTATCACTTAGTTGATTGGGGAAAACAAAAACAGTTGAATAGTTAAAATGTGCCAAGCACTGTTATGATCACTTTGCATTAAATCATTCATTAAATTAATAGCAAGGAAAACTCTTTGTGAAAGATAATATCATTACTCTCTTAAACATGATCAAACTGAGATGCAGATTTGTGAAGCAATTTGTTAAAGATCTGACAACCAGCAAGGAGTGGCTATTAGTTTCAAACCCAGAGCCCTTCTTCTTAACTGCTCCTCAATGTAGATTGTTTTGAGCTTCAATAGTTACAATTATAAAATAGAGAAAATGCTTTCTTTACAGGGCTATTACAAAGATCTAATCTCCTAATCTCTAAATCCATTTCAAAGAGGCATTCCCTTTGCCCAGAGATTACAAAAAAAGTGTGCTTTCCCCCAGGCTGAAGTAGCCCTTTTTGGGCTGCAGTATGCAGATGGTTGGGCAGAACGAGGACTGATTTTAAGTCCCCATTCATCTGTTGCTTGGCAAACTCATCTCTGTGCCCAATGTTCAGGACCCTCGAAGTGACTGTGGACATGTCCTTCTTTATTGTAAAACTCATCAGCAAATCCCTGTTTTTCAGAAGCTAAAACAAATTTATTTTTCAGGGCATAAAAATATCTTCATGATATGGCCCCTGTCTACTTACCTCTATTGCCAATTTTCCTTGCATCAATCTTCACCCAGTGTATATTGGATTACTTGTGATTTCTGGATTTGCTTTACCCCCATTTCTGTGATCTTTGGGAATTCTGCTCATCTGTCTAGGAAGAGCTATCCACTCTGTCCTGCCTAACTAACTCCTATTGCTTCACCAAATGTCATATAATCATCTCCAACTCCTTCTCAATGACATCCTAATGCTCACCAAGGCAGAATCTTCTTTCATATTTCATTAATACCTTATTTTT
Organism: Tadarida brasiliensis; assembly: GCA_030848825.1. NCBI lineage: Eukaryota > Metazoa > Chordata > Mammalia > Chiroptera > Molossidae > Tadarida > Tadarida brasiliensis. The sequence continues at coordinate 38,311,714 of CM061266.1, forward strand.
GTCTTTATTAGAACACACCCCATGCTGTTTTGTACTTACTTTTATATTTGTTTCTCCTTTTAATCTCTGAATTTCCAGTGGCAGAGGATCTTTCTGGTGCAACCCCATATCCTCAGCAGAGCTTGTCACACTTAGGTGCTTTGGAAATGCTTGTTTGATGGACTTAAGTAAAATCCTTAACTGATTATAAAAACAGCATAATTCCTTTTTAAGATTAAAATAATAAAATGTTAATAAATAAAGATAAGAAGGTAAATACTATTAAGTTTTCTTTCTCTGCTTTGTGCTGTATGGTGACTTGCACTTGGTTCTATGTATTTTGATGAGAATATTTCAATGTGTCCTAACCATCCCACTTCACTCTACTTATCTGTATCAGGTTATTTCCTCAGTAATTGGGACTGTAATAATTTAAGTTTCTGTCATTTACAGCTGCTTAGATTTTGATTCACAATAGGAACAACTCCATATAATGGAACAGGGTGACAGAACTGAATTGGGGCTTTCAATTCTGATTTGATTTGATTGCCCAGGGTAGAGAAAGAAAGGTAATTATAGGACACAGAAAAGTATATTCTGACAATGACACTTAATAACTTGCCCAAAGATTTAGTTTTCTTTGAATGATATCTACATTTCTTCATGAAGCAAGACGAATAAAAATTCTCCAGAGTAAAATTATCATAAGCAAATGTAATATTTCCCCTCTTTGTCCAATAAAAAAAGTATATTTGGCACTTACTTTATGCTTCTCTGTATAGTAGTTATGTCTTGCTTTTATTCATAGATTTTTCTTCTTCTACAATGCACAGCCCTTGTGTAAAAAGGACCTATATGCTAATCATTTTTACTTATTATTTGCACCTAACATAGTATTTACTTCTAAAAGAAATATGCTCAATATAATAACAGAAAAACAGAATGTATTGATTAATTCATATGTGTTTCTTATCACCCATGAACATAATAATCAATTGGTAATACTTGTTAAGGATAATATTCTTAATGCCCTAATAATGATTTAAACATTTTAAAGTAGTCATCAAGTTATTAAATTCATTCTCAGTCTTCAGTTCTGCAGATTGTCTTTATGTTTCCAGGAACTCACTCAAAGTCTTCAGAGACTGAAATTTTAAAAATCTGTCTCTCATTATGTCACGCTCATATTCATAGGCTTTCTTTAGTTTGGAAAGTGTTTTCAGTCTGTTTAATACTTTGGATGATGTGTATGTTGAAAACAAATTTACCTAATAATACGAAAGGGAAAATTAGGACAACCAATTTAAGTGAAATCCTACCAAAACAATTGTTTTCTATAGCACTGAGTATAAACTTTCTAGGACATAATTAATATATAATAAGAGAATATGTTTCTTGAATTTATACTAATGGACTTTATTTAATTATCTCATATGCCTTGAGCTATAGCCCCTGTTTTTTTTTTTTTTTTAATGGTTCTGTGCTCAGCAGAACAATTTCATAATAATTTGAGCTGTAATTGTCAGTAAAAACAATCAGCATTGTTCAGTCTACATAGTAGGATAATTACAATTATATTCATGTTCTTCCATGAATATAAGAAAGTAGACACATAGAATATGATCTTTCTCAATGATTTTGTATCATCTTAGTAGTATCAAATATGAAAATAATAAGTTAAAAAAGGAAATATGACTAAAATTTTTATTTCAGTTACATTTTTAATGATGTATCAGTAAGCAAATGAACAATGTGATGTGACCAAACTATACGTTATTTATTTATAATATGTTTTTATTGATTTTTTAGAGACAGAGGAAGGGAAAGAGAGATAGAAATATTGACACGAGAGAGCGTATTGATTCGCTGCCTCCTGCACGCCCCCTACTAGGGATCAAGCCGGCATCCTGAGCATGTGCCTGACTGGGAATTGAACCGGGACCTCTCAGTCCATAGGAGGACTCTCAGTCCATGGGACAATGCTCAATCCACTGAGCCACACCAGCCAGGCCCAAACTATATTTTAAAAGTGCATTTATGCATAAATTTAAATTTATGCATAAATTTAAATCTTAGAATATAAAATAATCATAGTCAGCCATTTAACAGTGTCAATTTAACTCACTACATTTGAATGTTGTGTTAAATTTGGTTAACTAGTCTTACATCTATGCTAATTTTATAATCTCTGTTGTAACTGATATGGTTAAACCAACAATATTTAATGTAATTATGGTGTAGTTAGATCAAATTCTAACTTCCTGCTGGCTGTTTTCTATTTTTTCCATGTGTTCCTTATTTGTTTTTTCTCCTTTCTTTTGCCTTTCCTGGTCTTGGGATATTTTTCCCCTTATAATTCTAGCTTAATTTTCTCTATCTACTTATTTTTGATACTTATTTTAATAAGTCAACTTCACAGTTTGTCCCAACTTTTACAATATACCTTTTTAAATAATCTGATTCAAAATAAGAATAATGTTATGTATTATTCTCAATAACCAAGACATGGAAACAACCAAAGTGTCCTTTGATAGATGATTTGTTAAAAAAGATTATATATATATCTCCAAACATATATAATAGAATACTACTCAACCATAAGAAGAGATGAAATACCGTCACTTGTGACAATATGTATGGACCTTGAGAATATCATGCTAAGCAAAATAAGTCAGATAGAAAAACTTAAAAATCATATGATTTCACTCATATGTAGAACATAAAACTGAAAGCAACAAATGGACAAATAAGAAAACAAAAAACACTCACAGACACAGACAACAGTATGGTGGTTACCAGAATGAAGGGAGGTGGGGATAGTTAAGAGTAAAGGGTGTCAAATATGTGCTGAAGAAAGATTTGACTTCAGGTGGTGCATATACAGAGCAATATACAGAGCTTGTATAATAGAAATACACACTTAAAACCTATATAATCTTATTAACGAATGTCACTCCAATAAATTAAAATAAATAAATATTTAGGAAAAAAATCTGATGAAGCTTCGCATGTAGTATAAGAGCCTTGTAACACTACGGTGTCGCATTTCCTTCCTCCCAGCGTTTGAGCCATTTTTGGTCATATATTTCAGTTTTACATCTACAGTAAAAACACAATGCCTTGATAGAAGTTTTGGTTTTAACAGCAGGTTTTTTAAAGTATAAAAATGAGAAAAATATATTTCATCTTTATTTGTTTCATGCAGATGCTCTATTTCTTTGAGTGAGTCAAACTTTCTACGATGTCATATTTTTACTGCTCGAAGAATTTCCTTCAACTTTTTGTAGACCAGCTCTCCTGACAATCAAGTCCCACAGGTTCTGTTTGTGAAAGTCCTAATTTCCTTTCATTTTTGAAGTATATTTTCAACGTGTATATAGAATTTTATGTCAAAAGTTTGTTTTTCTTTTAGCACTTTAAGTACTTCATTTTTTTTATTTTTATTTTTTTACTTTTTGTGTGGTTGCTGCTAAGACATCTATTCTAATTCTTATCCTTATTCCTCTGTAGGTAAAGTGTCTTTTCTCTCTGACCACCTCAGGATTTTCTCCCTCTTTGGTTTTCAGAAGTTGAAATGACCAGGTGTGATTGGCAATTTTGTTTTGTTGTGTTAATTACCAAGTTTAGTGTTCTCTGTAATCCTTGGGTCTCTCTTGTATTGTGACTATCGATAATTTGTAAAATTCCTAGCCATTATTTTGTCCAATATTTCTTCTGTGTTGTACTCACTTTGTTCTCCTTATGAGGCTCTGATTACTAATATGGTAGACTGTTTGATATCATTCCATAGCTCTTGAATTGTCTGTGCTTTTTCATTTGCTCTGTGTTTCTCTTTAAGTGTTCACTTGGGTTGTTTTTATTTACCTATCATCCAGCTCACTGATTATTTTCCTGGCTGTGTTAAATTGAATCACGAGGAAGTTGAAGACATCCTTCATTTCTGTTAACTGTTTTTCTATCCTAATATTTCCTTTGAGTCTCTCTTATGGCTTTCATTCTTTTACTGAAATTACTCCTCTGACCTTGTATATTGTCTGCCTTCTTCGTTAGAGTCTTTAACCTATTATTGTAGTTATTTTGAAAATTTTAATGGTTTTAACACCAGTGTCATATCTGATTCTGGATGATTGCTTTAGATCTTCAGATTGTGCTTTTTTCTTACTTTTTTGGTTATGTCTCTCTCAAATGTTTTTGTTGAAAGTTGGACATGTTTTATAGGATTGTATATAAAAATATAAATATAGAATGAGTGAATTGTAGCATACATTTCCTTAGCCTAAGCCTTTGGTGTCCATTGTTGTGAATCTAGACACAAGTTGGGCAGATTGAAGGTGGCCTGCCTTGGGTTGTTTTGGCTCAGCTCTGACTCTTCCATCACTTTACTCTTCAAGAGAATGTGTCTCTCACAGCATTCCTCACTCTATTCCAATTCACTTTCACCCAGCGATTATTAGTATGGTATTGACGGGCAAGCTGTGGTGTGCATTTCCTGATGTTCTGATTAAGTGGCATCTTAAGAGGTGTTGCCAATATGGTCTTGGGAGTATGGCCCTCATAAGTGTTCTTGCTAGGATCAGCATTCCATGAGGAACAAGAGCCCAATTTATCAAGTTCTTCATGGAATAGTGAACCTAGCATGTATTTCTGCCCCTCCCCCAGGGCTAAAACTTTATGTTAGTTTGTTCACTCCTCCCAGCCACAACCAGTTTCTTCCCTCAGGCTACAGGAATTTTGTTGTTCTTTCCTCTGAAGATTAAGGGATTTATTTTATAGGGGATATAGTGAGGATGAATTTGTGTGGATGTTAGCTGTGGTTGAAGTTTTTTCAGGATTTTCTTCAACTATGTATACCTGCTGGGGTTCATAAATGAAAGGCTTTCAGAAAGGTATGGAACTCCCGTGTTATGGTCCACAGGTGTTTTAATCTCATCCCAACCTACACTAGTCTTTAGCAATTTGTCCAAAATTTCTGGCAGAATCTTGTCACCAACTTATATAGCACTCAGGGGCATCTGTGTCCTTGCTAAACAAATTGCCTGGCCCTGTTTTCTTCCTTCATGCATCTCTTTCTCTCTAGATATTGACTTGGATGTTTACTCTGTAACCTTAGTTCTCTGATGCTTTCTAGAAAAGGAGGTCATAGCAAATAAATATAATAAGTGAAAATTATTTGATTTAAGAAATGGATGTCAACATAAGTTGTAAATTTTAGCAGAAAATTGAAAAATTCTAAAACACCAGAAAGGGATGAGAAATCATTTTTAAAATTATAAAAAGATTGTGTACTTTTATTAACTTAAATGCAGAAAAATCAATATTGCTATCTTCAATAATTTAGTGTTAAGTTCCAGTCTTCTTTCGAGAAGGCAAGAGTAAAGCATGACGATGTCATACTTAGCAGGCTTTGAGATAAGGACTAATGCAATACCGAGGTTAAAAGAAAAGAGTTTTGGCTTTTGTGGGGGAACAGGCTGGGAGTCAGATGACCTTTGTTCTTTTGCTTTAGCTGCCACTAGCAGCATGACCTTGGTCAAGTTACTTAATCTTTCTGAGCTTTGTTTTCTTCCTCTATGAAATGAGGGATTTAGAGCTGATTATCTTTAAGTTTTAGAAATCTATATCTATGACTTTAAATGTAGGTTGGGGTAGGTTGTGTAAAGCCAAGCTGAGGATTTTGGACTTGATCCTTTAGTAAATGGAAAGTCATTGATGGTGTCTGAGCAGGAGGTTATCTGAAGCATTGAAAGAAGGGGTTAGCTTGGAAGGATAATGGTTAGCATATGGGTGAACTAGTGCAAAGTGTGGAGTGATGGCTTGGATTAGGGGACTAGTGAGTGGTGTGGTGATGTAAAGGGCTGATAATAGAGCAATACTGCATGACACTAGTCTCTTAATTACATTAGAGCTGATACAAGAAGAGATGAGAACAGTAATAATTTAGAAGAAGGCTTAGTATAGTCAAGATTACATATGTCCTAGGGATTCAAGAATTTGTTTCAGTACATGCTTTTCCTTTCAATATGCATTTTCCCTCTGTCTTTGCTGAGAGTTTTACCATATTTATATACTTAAATACCAGAAGTGTTCCAATCATACCATTCAATGATTATGATGGAAATTTTAATTTTAGGTGTAATATTAGTCTTGAATTGCCTACCTTTAAGTGTCATTGAAACATCACATGGGAATATCGGAGGGGTAGTTAAGGCTGTTTTATAAACTTCCCCACAACTATATCACATATCCCTATAATAACATTCACATATGCCAGACAGTACCATTCATAACTATCTGTTGCTGATGAATGAGAGGGCCGGGACTTTATGCGTATGGTGAACATACCCCTAGTTTACTGGAGACAAACCTGTTTAGTACCTGCTGTTAGTGGCACCCACCTCTAACTCTCAAAAGTGTTCATATTTTAGAGCTAAATCCTATGGGCAACTTATTTTGGAGCAATGCAGTACTGTCTAGCCACAACGGGACATTTTTCTCTTCTAAAGATTCACAGGTTCATGACATTCCTTACTATGTACTCTGTAACAGAGAATTGTTAGCCTATAGTATGTGCAGGCTATCTTCAGGGTATTCTAAACTTTATTTTAAAACATAAAAAATAATACAGTTGTATTATATCAAATTTCAACCTCATTCTTTCCCCTACCAACACACAAAGAATTATAAAACTTGTGTTTTCTCAGATGGCTGATATCAGATACAAGGTTTGGCAGAATAATGACCCTCTTAGGATACTCACATTTGTCCTCAGAACTTGTTAATAGATTACATTACATGGCAAGGAAAATTAAGGTTTCTAATAAAGTGAACTTGAGATGAGGAATGACCTTGATATGGGGATTATCCAGGTGTGTCCTTACAAATGAAAGAAGGAGGAGAGATAGGTTGGATTGATGCAATATAAAAATTCAGTCCACTGTTGACAGCTGTGAAGAAGGGTGAAGTGGGCCATGAACCATTGAATGTAGTTGTCTTTTAGAAATTAAAAAAGTATAAAGCAAATAGACACCTCCCTACAGCCTCCAGAAAGGAATGCAGTCTTGCTGATACCTTGACTGAATCCTAGAGAAAGCCATTTCAGATATCTGACCTCCAGAATTATAAGATAATATATTTATATTGTTTTAAGCCACTAAATTTGTGACAATTTCTAAGAACAGAAATAAAAAACTAATACAGGTGTATGTAAAATTCATTAGAATTTTTAAATAGTGCTAATAATATCAGTATATTTTATATAAAAAATATCTAAACTGTGTCCTCCTCAAGCCCAGGGCCAGGCAGAAGCATTTTTTTTAATGAGTTAATTTGCTTTCTATTGGTATACAGTAAGATCTATGTTTTTTGTTTGTTTATTCCAGAATCTAGGAAAGTAAGAGTTAAGTTTTATAGTTAATTATTATGACATTCTGTAATGTTTATTTCTTACTATGAATTTTCTCTTCCCAACTTTTATGTTAAAAACAAATATTTTACTCTGATTAATGGTTTTGATAAAATCAGCATTGAATACATTTGTAAAGAGAAATGATAAGAGTAAATTAAATATAAAAACAATGATAAATTAAAATATAATTTTGTTCTAACCAATTAGGTATAATCAATTTCTATATGACAGAGAACCAAAAGTGTCAGTCTTGCTGACACACAGATTTACACTTGATCATGTATTTCATATATTTATATTAAAATAACAAAATTGAAGAAAATAAAGAAAAAAGTGAATGAGGTAACAATTATTTTATTCTATTTTCCTTTGTCTATTCGTATACATGGGGTCAGTATGTTAAATTAGAAGACAGTTAAACATAGTTCAACCTTAACTATTGATTAAATTCAATTTATTAACAATTTATTTGTGTACTTTTGGAGTCTAATTAAAATTGTACTCAGGGTAGAAAGCAAACATAAACATGTCTCACCCAACAACTTCTCTGAATCTCTTCTATCTATGGAGTATTATATATAATATGTCCCTGTTTACCAAAGTTTATGTATATTTAGACTATATTCTCCTCAAATCTGCATGGGATTACTTTTATTTATTGAGAAATAGCTATATGTTTCTTACATTGGAAATCATTCTTCAAAATAATTTCTATTTTTTTATGATCACATGAAGTTTTATGGTCAAGACCCCAGAGAACACTACAGAATTGGGTGGCATAGCATGGTGTAGGCAGCAGGTGTAAAGAAACACAAAATGCAAAGGTCAAGTTGGCCTGCAGTCTCTGTGTTTCCCAGAAGAGTTAAGATATGAATCCGACTCTTTTCTTGGATAAGTACAATATTAAAAAGAATGATTCTTCAGTTTAAGCAAATGTGTTATATATGGTACAAGACACATACCAGAACTTTGGTTTCAGAGATTTTACACTGGAGAATATAAATGGGTAAGAACAAGTAGTTAAGACCCAAAGTTTGTATAGAAATCATCCTCAGAGGATTCTCACTCTTTGTGAATGGAATTAGTATTTAACTTCTATTTTCTCAAGCTCTGATCTTTATTTTTTATTTATTAAAAAATAAAGAAATACTGGAGAAACTTGTTAGTTCATTAAATCACTTGTGTGTATATGTGTGTGTGTTAACTTTATAACATTTGAAAGAAGAAATAAAGTATAAACATAGTAATGACACCATTGACTAGACTACTACTGCACATCCAGCTTCAATCTATGTTAGGTGAGTAGAAATAAATCTTGGTTACTACAATTGAACATAGAGAGTAAAATCTTACATCAAGCATGTTTTAAAAACATTGCTGAGTATCTGTTTTTTTAATTGTGTTAGATACAGGAAAAAACATGCTTGCTTATCCATAAAGGAACATTATTATATATAGGATTAGAGAATTTTAATATAGATCTTTGCATGCATGTATTTACTCTTAATTTTTTGTATAGATATGGATAAATAATCACCTATTTTTATAAATAAAAATAATAAATTAAAAAAACAAATGAAGGTTATGTATATTTCCTTGTCTTAACTGTGGGCATGTCAAATCAGAGAGAGTACATCATTCATTTATTTAGTGTCAGAACATAACAAAATTGCTTGGCATATTGTAAGTGCTTAATAAATATTTCACAAACAGACATGGATTACTGTTATCCAGATTCTGTAGAATGGTATAGCTTCAAATACTTACAACAGCTAATATGTCTAACCTCCACTTAAGCTTTGCTTTGTTTTCTCACATCAGGATAATCATCACTTTTTTTTCCAACCATTTATCACATGAGAAGGTTTTTTTTTTATCAATCATTTACCTGTTTTATCCTAATTTTCAAACACTCAAAGGCTTTTAAGAAACTCCATTTCTTGCTGTGGAGGATATTGAAAAAAAAAAAAGAAAAGAAATTTCAGGCTATTTATAATAGGATGCATATTAGCTAAAATAAGACAAGATTTTAGCATGGACTGACAATCAAGGTCATATTAAATAGCATGGCAAATTAACACGTTTCAAATATATTTTAGTTCCTCATATACGATATAGACTTAGTTAACTGATTATTCTAATATTTCAGCCAGATTAATCTGTTTCACTGGTTTTCAATTGGAGGTTGCTTTGTATCCCAGAGGACATTTGGCAATGTCTGGAGTCATTTTTAATTGTCCCAACAGAAGGTGGGGGAATACCACTATCATTTAGTAGGACAGAAACCAGGAATCTTCCTAAACATCCTATAAGGCATGTAACAACCCTCTACAACAAAAGCAATGCAGCCCAAAATGCAATAGTGCCAAGCTTGACAAATTCTGATATATTTACATTGTAGTATGGCTTCCAAGCTATATTTTTTACCATATTAACAAAAGAACAGATAGAGTATTCAAATAAATTTGTTATATAACTCAATTTTCACAGTCATACTAAATAGAAAATTAAGTGCTGGGACCCAACCAATACTGTAACTTTCTCAACTTTTGGTGTTTCATTAATCATTTTGAGGTGCCAAACTTAAAAGTCAGTGAGTCACTAATATATGAGAATGGCCAGTTTTCTGAATTTTCAGAGCAGAAGCTCCTTGCACTATTAGCAAGTATGGAACATGATTTTACTTTTAGTTTACAGGGGCACCATGTGCGATTCTATTACACGATATTTTTTTTATGGTCCAGAGACAGCCAGTGAGCTTCTCAAAGCACTGTTAAAGGAATTATTTAGGCTCTGGTAAAATTGGGCTCATTTAATGTTTCTGACTGTACGATATTTCTTATGTATAGACGATGTTCAGTTACATAATCCTAACTTATTGTTTATGTTACCCTTTATTATGATGACTCTTGACACGAGAAGGAACTAATAATTATAATAACTATTAATTAAAAGAAACCCAGAACAAGATTCACTTATCAGTTGGCAAGGCAATCTTTGGCTTTCTCTAGCTCTCTTTTGTAATATGTCGTTATTTTCCTGATCATCCCTACCATCTGAAAGCATTTCATGGCGTTTTTCATGTGTGTAATATAATACAGTTTGAAGGGGACTGAAATATTATATGCTTCCACACTTGAGAAGATGAGAGGTAGAATGAAGATCTCACTTCTTTGTCCAGATCATTTTGTCGTAGGTGTTAATTTGCCAAGGTCTTTCTCAATTGCTTCTCAGACCCGAAGCATTGTACTCTCTTATTGGGTAAGTATTTATGAAGAGATTTAACAAAAATATATCACTGGTAAATGTTTACTCAGTGTTTCATGTTTGATCTCTGTGGTACAGTCTTTCTACTAAAGCTGGAATCTATTTTCAATGACTACATATGAATGCAGCACACGTTCTGTGGCCTAACAGATGCCATCTGTAAAAGCATTTACTTTAAATTAGTGGAATAAGTAATCAAAAGGGCTTTGTACTTAATGCAAAACTTTTGGTGACTATTAAATGCTCATTAGAGGGTGTTTTTGCTGTATGACTGTCAAAATCAGCAGGACGTTTATGTTAGATTTCCTGAGTGGGTCAAGATTGAATATGATTTTACAACCTAAATAACATAAATGAATGCAGGTTATTTCGGCATCTCCAGATGTTTTTTAAAGCCTTTGCCCCTAAACCCAAAACTTAGTGCCATTTCAAATTCTACAATGGTATTTTAGTGAAGATTTTTTCAATTAAATATTTTGTGTCTTTGTATAAGTATGCTACTTTTTCATGCTCCTCATATTTATAAATGGAAAAAACAAAAACAAAAACGATACCATCTTTAATGCTAAATATTATCACAGCCCATACTTTATGGAAATATATCCCCAGTGAATCAGATAATGTTAAATTAGTTTATGCACTTATTACAATAACTAATTATTTAAAATGTTTAATTATCTTATGATGGCTTATTTGGTAGATTGTGTATGTGTTGTGATTTGATTGAATCTCTGGAAATATGTCCTTATTATCACTTTGCTTTTAATTAAACATTCAATAGTTGTCTTGTTTAATCTAGAGAGATGCATCTATTATTCTCACTATTGTTATTTATGTAGTACCATGCGCAGGAATAGTACTGTATAACATGAATAAATGCTTAGCCCAAATCATGGTCCTCAAACTGAGAAAATTAAATCTCAGATCTATTAACTAAAGTCTGTAAGTCTCTGATTATAAAAGATTCATTTGAAGACCCCTCCAGCATCATAATGATGCAAAGCAGAAATCCCAAGAGCTCACAAGGTCTCACTTAGCTTGCTTGCAGGCAGAACTTCACTTGAACTAGTTAGACCAGCATTGATGGCTAAGTACAGAAAAGCAAGAATAACAACAACAATAAAAAGTTAAGCTGGAGTAATAAAAGCACAGCAACTTATAAAAAAAATAATACAAGATCTGCATAATGTCATTTTCTTCAGTAAATGTATAAATTGGCCAATTAAACTTCTTCTTTAGTCTACTTTTGAAATTTTTACTATGAAATTTAATTGTATAATTCCCTATATTGCCCAGAATTAGAAATAACTTTCTGATTCATAAAACTTTAATTATTCACCAACTTTGTCACTAGTGGCTCAAAGATACCATATAGTCCCAAGAGGAAGAGGAGGAAATCACCCTGATATTCCCATTGCAAAAATATCTTTTCTCCAGGTTAATCTAAAATGTCTCTCCCTCCAACTGGCCATCTTCTTTTCTAACAAAGATTTATGACAGAAACAAAAATATTTTAATCATCATCTGAATTTGATCATTTATAAATAGGTTCTGAAAGGAAAAATGTTTGGGGGTGTTAGAGAAGCCGCAATTAGAAAGCATATTGAAGATTTAGTGTCAGCGTTGATGTATTATTGATGTGTTCATTGATTATTAAGTGTCTGCTCAATAAACATTTCATTGTTTGGATACAAAACCTCAAAAAAAGGCATTCTACATCTTAAAACCATCAAAATATATTTGGAAATATATTTAAGTAATTTAAGTGACAATAAAGTTAGAGGGTAGTGTTAGAAGGGATTGAGTGCTCTGATATAGACGAGAGTAGAATGTTTAAAAAGGGAAGAACTTGTAAAACACAAAGAGAAATAGTGTAGAAAGAGGCAACAGGTATACTGATTCTTGCAGGAAGAGAGTAGTAAACAACTGTGGGTAAGGAGGGGAAAGATGAGATGCTTTCTTTGTGGCAGAGGAAGAAGTACCCATTAAAAACATGGAAGTGAGATTTTCTGCTATAGTAGGTCCCGATGTTCAAATGGAATAGATTGATTTCCATGCATGTTTATCTGTGCGATAAACAAATTAACCATAAATTAAGCAATTTGATAAATATCAGCAATATTAACCCCTGAAGCAGTTAACGTAGCAGAATAAAATCAAATTATTTCAACCTCACTTGACAGAATTTATTGTAACATATCTGAGCAAAGTTTTCTCACTTGGTTCATATTTAAGCAAAAAACAAAACAAAAAACAAAACAGTTATATTTAAAGTGAGAGAGAGACAAAGAGAAAGAGTACACAACTCAAAGTGTGCCTTTATTCTTCACTGTATAAACAACTTTCACCAACTTGGGAAATAAGGAGAAGAAAGAAAAAATATATTTCTAAAATATCATACTATTTCAAATACTTCCATCATAATGGAATTGTGTTTTTTTTTTCTTTTTGATTAAATTGATTGGGGTGATGTTGGTTAATAAAATTATACAGGTTTCAAGTGTACACTTCTATGATACATCATTTGTATGTTGCATTGTGTGCCCACCACCCAAAGCAAAGTCTTCTTCCATCACCGTGGAAGTGTGGGTTAGTTACCCTTGACTGAAGGAGATTACCACTGAAAAGGTAGTAAAGACGAGTTCCTTGAAACAATCCTAAGACAACATATTAAAAAAAAAAATTACTTACCCAGCTGGTGTGGCTCAGTGGAGTGAGTGTTGCCCATGGGCTGAGAGGTCCCTGTTTGATTCCTAGTCAGGGCACATGCCCAGGCTGTGGTCTTGATTCCCAGGATGCAGAAGGCAGCCACTCGATGTTTCTCTTTCACATCAATATTTCTCTCTCTCTCTCTCCCTTCCTCTCTGTAAAATAATCAGTAAAAACATATTGAAAAAACTTCTTACAGTAAGGTGAACTCTTTCAATGGAAAATAACAAGGCTTAGGAACTCCCATATCTGTATTTTTGACAGCTTATAGATAACTTAGTATTTTAAGATTCTGACTTTCTTAGTCTTTTAGCTACATTAAGAAATTTAAAAAATTAGTCACTATATATGAAATCCTGATGGAAAGATAGATTTTGGGTTTTTGTTTTCACACATAATTATGTGATTTGATAACTGGGGTTCCCGGCTGTATGCATATGATATTATATATATATCTCATTTGAGTAAGAGGTTGGTAAACCATCTCATTTTCTCTATTGACTCATTTAAAGGGAATGCAAGTATTTTAACAAAATAAGAGGATGAATTTGAGTTGTGTTAGCAAATATTTCCCAGATTTTTCACTTTGGACGAAAGTAAGCCAAATTGGTTCTTTCAACTGCATAGCAAAGAAACTGAGCAATGGAATTTCTGACAAAATGGAACAACCAAGATTCTAAGGTTGTAGGACAGTGTCCTCTAGAGTGTGAGATGACTCCCTCTTATGTCAGCTCCACAGTACAATCAACAACTCTGGGGGCAAGCACCATGCCCTTTGGCTTCATGCTCTGGACTAAACATTGTTCCAGGCTACTGTAGACTCCTTAAGAGAGCCCCAGGGTCTTCTGCTCTGTCATGTCCACATTATCCTTCAAGAATGTCAGAGACCTCAGTCCCTTCCTGATAGTGAAATGACAACATAACAAATGTGTTTCTATTCTGTTTCAATCTCATGAGAATGTATCTATTGATTTTTTTTTTTTTTTTAGAGAGAGAGAAACATCCATGTGAGAGAGGTACATCAATCGGCTGTCTCCTGCACGCCCCCTAGTGGGAATCAAACCCACCACCAAGGCATGTGCCCTGACCTGGAATAGAAATAAGACCTCTCAGTCCACAGGACAACGCTCAATCCATTGAGCCACCCTGGCCAGGCATGAGAATGTAAATACATTAACTTTTATGTTTACTTATTTATTTCTTGTTGTTCTGAATGAATGCTCCTTCCTGTTCAAGCCTTTCATGTGTGATGTAAATCCTATGTTTTACTGAGAACTTTGAAATTTTGCTCCAACTCATGTCACATCTGAATATTCAAAAATATTTTTAGAGTTTTTTCCCATTTCTACAACAATAAACTTCCTTGGGGGAAGTTGGCTCTACATTTGGGTAAATTCAGGTGTATGTCGAGTGAATCATGATCTAATGTCATCTGTCTAGAACCCATGGGACCAAGAGCCCTTGTTGAGACAACAACCCCCAGCACTGGAACCAGCTGCTCTATGCCAAAGGTGTATGATGAAGGACAAAATTATTCTTTACATGAGGTTCCAGGCACCATTCTGAGTACCTTATAAGTAGTCAAATTTAAGGCTTATAATAATGGTACAGAATTTTTTTTTAACCAGGAAGGAAACTGAAGCCCATATAAGCTTTATAAAATATCTAAGGTCATACAACTAGCAAGTAGTTAGGAGAGGTTTTTGTCCAGTTGTTGAACATATCCTCAATCAGAAAACAGTGTCATATATCATTAATACTTCCTCATATACTCCATTCTTCTCTTTCTCTTCTTGTTATCTCAGAAGCAATACATCTTTAATATTATTATATTTTGACACTTGAATAGGCATTTAAAATCATTCTGTGTAATAAAATGGGAAATATACTACTAGTGCTTTTGTTTCATATCGAATTACAATGTTCTTCTTGAGGGAAGAGCACATGCTTGAGTTGCAAGCTGAACTATCAGCTTTTGACACAGAACACCATGTTTACTTGAAAGAATGCCTGTGTTTATCCAGATGTTGGTGTGTGGTAGACATGTTCTCAAATTTAATGAGATGAGCATGTCATCTCAAAGATACCTACTAAGAGCATCAACTACCAATTTTAAAATTTGAGTTTCCAATCAAAATTAGAATTTTGGAAAATTTGTATTGACCACATAAGTTTGAAATCATTTTTACGTGAGACTGTTACATTTTTAGGTGTAATTTTTTAAAATATTGTATCACAAAATTTGTCAACATCTGAAGATCAGCATAACTGAGTGAACCAATATTTTTTAAGGGATTATGATGCTACAATATCATGCATGTAAAGGACCTATTCAAAGTGCAAGATAGACCAATGGATTTAATACAACAAAGTACAAAAGTTTATTGATAAAGTTTCAGATTTCACATTGCAACTATCTTTAAGATACTACCACTTAATGAGTTTGAATGTAGCATCAAAGAAGATCTACAACTATATGAAAAGATTATTAAGTAAATATTTATGTCTTTCAACTATATATCTGTGTAAAACCATACTTCCTTAATATATTTTACCCGGAACAGCATGTTGAAGCAGATTACATGCAGAAGTCAATATGAAAACCCAGCTGTCTTCTGTTAAGCCGGACATTAAAGAGATTTGCAAAAATGTAAAACAATACCACTCTTTTAACTGAATTCCTTTGTGCTTAAAAATATAGTTATTTTAAAATATATTATACTACATATAATGGGTATATTATTATTTTAAATAAATTAATTAATATTTTTAAATGTATGAAATTTAATTTCTTAGGCAGTACATGTTAATAAATAAAGGTCGTAAAAACAAAGTATTCTGGAGTCTTTAGTCATTTCTGAGAACATAAAGGATTGAGATAAAAATATTGAAAACCCCTATGTATTATAATTTTCTTGGTAGCCACAACAAAGTACCACAAACTCGGTGCTTAAACAAAATTAATTTATTCTCTCATGGTTCTGAAGGCTAGAAGTCCAAACTCAAGATGTTGGTAAGGCCATGTTCTCTGTGAAGGCCCTAGGGGAGACTCTGTTCCATACTATTCTCTTAGCTTTCAGTGTTGCCAGCAGTCCTTGGCATTTCTTGGCTGGAAGCTGCTTAACTTCAAACTCAGGTGTCTTCTGTCTGTATGTCTGTATCTTCACATGGCATTCTTCTCTGTGTGTATCTCTGTCTGTATCTTCTTTCCTTTTTATAATGACACCAGTTATATTGAATAAGTGGCCCACCCTACTCCAATACAATCTTAACTTACATCTTATATCAAACTCAAAAGCTTCTGCACAGTGAAGAAACAACCATCAAAATGGAAAGGCAACCCACTGTATGGGAGAACATAATTGCCAATGATACATCAGATAAGGGGTTAATTTCCAAAATATATAGAGTGCTCATACAACTCAACAAAGGGAAGACAAAGAACCCAATTAAAAAATGGGCAGAGGAGCTAAATAGACACTTCTCCAAACAGGACATGCAAGTGGCCAAGAGACATATGAAGAAATACTCAATGTCACTAATCATCAGAGAGATGCAAATTAAAACAACGATGAAGTATCACCTCACACCTGTGAGAATGGCCGCCATCAACAAATCATCAAACAACAAGTGTTGACGAGGGTGTGGAGAAAAGGGGACTCTAGTACACTGCTGGTAGGAATGCAGACTGGTGCAGCCACTATGGAAAACACTATGGTGTTACCTCAAAAAATTAAAAATTGAATTGCCATTTGACCCAGTGATCCCAATTCTAGGAATATACCCTAAGAAGCCTGAAACACCAATCAGAAAGAATATATGTACCCCCATGTTCATAGCAGCGCTATTTACAATACCTAAGATCTGGAAACAGCCCAAGTGTCCATTAGTAGACGAATGGATAAAAAAGCTGTGGTACATATACACAATGGAGTATTATGCAGTTGTAAGAAAGAAAGATCTCTTATCCTTTGAGACGACATGGGAGGACCTGGAAACTATTATCCTAAGCGAAACAAGTCAAGCAAAGAAAGACAAATATCATATGATCTCACTTATTTGTGGAATATAATGAACATAACAGTCTGAGGAACAGGGTAGTCCCAGAGACGTGGAAGTAGGGTACAGACTGACAATCCTCAGAAGAGGGGGTTGGGGGGAGAGATAAACCACAGAACTTATAAGCATGTACGCATAACCAATGGACATGGACAACAAAGCTGGGGACGGGGTGGGGAGGGAGGGAGAGGAGGGTGTCAATGGGGGAAAAAGGAGAAACATCTGTAACAAAAATAAATAAATAAATAAATAAATAAATAAATAAATAAATAAATAAAATGATCTGTTAAAAAAAAAGTCTCTCTTTCCAAATAAAGTCACATTCACAAGTACTAGAAATCCGGATTTCAACATATCTTTTAGGGAGATATAATTGAATCCACAATAGCCTGTTTTATAATAATCTAATTTGGCACAGGACACATTGTGAACACCTTGAGATTATTTTGATTTTGAAGCCCACCATTCTGTTAGGTGTACACTTTTGAGCCTATTAATATATATCTCTAAGCTTCATTTCTTCTCTGTAAAAATATGAATAAAAATAATATTGCTTATAGAATACTTTTAAGAATTAAATAAGATTACATATGTGGAAGTCTAATGCAGTGTTTCAAATCTGGCTGCTCAGAAAAAACACTCAATACATTCTGAAGTCTTGGGAGGAGCCCGAGGATGTGTATTTTGAAAAGTTTCTGAGGTCATGATGGATGGTGTATCTACAAGTTTAAGAACTATTGTGCAATGCATTACCCACAGAAAGAAAATAAGACTCTGCCTGCCAGTGTAGCTCAGTGGATGAGCGTCGATCCATGCACCCAGAGGTCGCCGCTTCAATTCCTGGTCAGGGCACATGCCCAGGTTGTGGGCTCGATCTCCAGGGGGGACATGCAGGAGGTGGCCAGTCAATGTTCTCTCTCATCAATGTTTCTCTCTCTCTCTCTCTCCCTCTCCCTTCCTCTCTCTCTAAAATCAATGAAGAAAAAAATTTTTAAAGAAAATAAGACTCATTTCATGCAATGTTGAAACAAATGCTGCTTCATTAATCTGCTCTGGATATCAGAACATTTAGTATCAATCTCAAGTAGGATGGACCCGGTTTGGGTATCAAATTATATATAATAACACACTGATGATTTTTCAGTGTGACATATTAATTGTTTTTTATCTTGTTTTGTTTTTGAAAAGGAAATTTGTTGAGAATGACTAAATCTACGTTTTGTTCTTTCCAGGGCTCCTTCTTGTTCAGAACATGAATTGAAAATACGTCTCATATTCTACAAAACCATGATAATTTCCTACATGTAACACCACCAAATGCCTCTTATTAGGGGTAGCACTCTTTTCAAATTTGAACTTTAGAGTACTGTGTAGTCTGTAAAACTACCTAGATTAGTGTTTGGCATGTATCAGGTATTCAACAATTGTTAGGTTCTCTTCATCACAATTGTTTTATAGGTATAAAAAAATAATGTTGGAAATGGAAAATTCATATGAACATTTTTGGTCATGGACATGCTAACACATCCAAGAAGGAGTTTTCTTTCATTTATTTTCCTGGAGTTCCCATGTATGCCGTGGAGACCAATGTGTCAGTAGCAGTTTGTTCTTTTCTAAAGTAGTAAGAAGTGTACCGATAAGATATAGCTAAAGCCATTTGTTAGTCACTTAAATGTCATTTTAAGAGAACAGATAATCTGAACTCAATGCTATGTTTTAAAAACGATGAGGCAAAGCTATAATGTTGGAATACTTTGCAGAACTTTCTTATGTATTTATCTACACATTTCAAGAAACTGTTTCTGGTTTGAAAGTTCAAAATAAACTAAATCTTCAAAGGCAACACCAAGGTCCTGTATACTTTTGTTTCAATGGCAATGAAACAACATAGATCATCTGAGTTCATGTTGTGTAATGAGAACCCTTGGCTCTTTTGGACAGATGTTTTTGTCTCTTATTCTTCTTAAATAGAACAACATCTTGGTATTTTATTTCTCTCCAATGGGAAAATTTTGAAAACTTCTGTAAATGTAATCACATTTTAGAAGAGGTAGGAAACCAAAAAGAAGAAGAACCCTGAAATGTTCCAGTCACAGATGCATGACCAATGGCAGTTTGATTACGTGGGAATGCCTGCTTAGTTTTAGTGCTTTAGTACTAGTCTGCAATGAGCTGGCATGTGACGGTCCAGCTGCCTGGTCTTCTTAAGGTTGCCTGAAAAAGCTCGGCCATAAACTTACTTATTTATCCATTTTATTGGATGTGCCCATCACATCATAGTCTCTGGCTACATTTACAAGGGTAATAAAAAAGGCTATACAATTCTCTCTTAGCAATTGAACAGAGTACCTAGAGTTCAAAGGAGATGCAAGAGTGTGTAATTCAGCTATGGCGATCTTTTAAAAATCTTGATATTTTGTATTTGTTTTTTTGTTTGTTTTTTTTTTTAGAATTATCATGAAATAAAATTACAAAGGAAGAGTGTTTACTTTTAATTGACACATTAAAGAAAATAAAATTACAGAAAATCTTTCATATTTTTCTTCAAGGCAGTCTAGGACAAGGGGAGATTTTTTTTTTTAGAACAGGCGCTATGTTGGAGGCCCTGTTCTCACAGCCAAAACAGCACATCCCACATGAAGAAGAGTCTTGGATTATATACTCTTCTTGCACTTCCCATTGGGTTAACGAGCATGCCACAGCATTAAGCAGCTGTGCAGTCGCTACATCATGCTGTGTATATGAGACTTTTCCATAGAATTTTAAGTGGCATGTGGGTTAGGTGTCTGCTTAAGCAAGAAAACATGGGATGATAAATAAGTATGTGTGGGTATGGGGATGTGTAAGTACACTAACATTCATGCACACAAGTGTTTACTGTGCATGTCAAGAGCTAGACAATAGAAGGAGAGAATATCCAAGTTAAAGAACTTAGATTTCGCTCAACACGTAGTTATTAATCATTTCCTTTATATTACATGGTGCTAACAAATATAATTAAGCATAAGACATGGTGATTCCCTCGAGCTCAGAATGTCTAATCCTCTTTTATTTTCATTTCATTGAAGTGGTGAGCCACAGCATTTACCAAACTATGTCAAATAAAGATGAGAACAACAATAATTGATCAAGGATCAAGGCAAATGAAAGATAAATATTTTGAAATCATTACCAACATAATAAAGTACGTGTGCTTTAAATATCACTGAACCTTAAGAGGGCACAGAAGTTCACATCAGATTCTGTGCAACAAATTCTTTTATTCCCCTCTAATTGATTCCACTGTTCCTACTACAAACCAACAGTAAAAAGAGATTAATTCTCCTTTTCTATACTTCATTTAAATATTAGAATTGCTAAATTACTGTTTAGTACACATTTTTAAAAATTGCACAGCTAATTTGCAATAACAATAATGAAATAGATTTTGTGACTAACTCCATAAAGCAAATAGCTATTTAAATAAATTTCCTCTGGAACAAAAATTTCTTTATAATTTTGTTTGACTTTATTACTATATATAATGATCTATTCTGGGTCTTTGGGAATAAAAAGATTAATCTTACCAACCAAGACTTAATTTTCTAGTTGGAGAGATAAGACCAATACACAAGTAAATATAATCTAAGAAAAAAATATTTAATGTAACAATAAAAGTACATTTCCATTTAAAAATAAATTCAGGAGAAGAAAGTATTTCAGACAATTTAATTATTTCCAATACGTTTTTCTGGAATAGTTAAGATATGTGAGAAATTTTGCTGGATGCTGAAGCTTCAAAGATGAATTTGGAATTGTCTTTGGCCTCATGGTAGATAAGGCACCGTCGAGGTAACTGTTGATTAAGAAATTGAAGAAAGAGAAGAATGCAGAAATGTGAAGATGGAGCAAAACATATTCTCCTCTTCTTGCTTGTCAATATTATTAAAATGAGCACAAATGGCCCAGTAATGAGCATATCATTCAAGAATGTCTCATCTGAAGGATGATTGAAAGGGCCAGGTAGGAAATACAATGAAAAAGACAGACCAGAGTTACATTATCAAGGGTCTCCAGTGGCTCCAGTCTCTCTGTATAATGTCTAAGACTTTGAACTTGAGTCTGAGAAAGGGAGCAGTATGATCAAAGAGCAAAGATCTAGGACAACTAAACTTGGGTAGAGTACAAAGGTGGTTTGACTATAAAGAAACAAGAGGTAGGGGCTTTCTTGTAAGTCATATCACTGAACAGGAGGGAGGATTTAAGAAAAATTATGAGGGGTTGATTCGCGGTCTTGTCATTGAAGTTTTAAAAATTAGACACCAAAGCTGCTGTAAATGCAAGATTAATGTTTAGCTAATAAATGGATATGGGTCAAGAGATGAGGTAGGGTCACAATTAACACTGACAATTCAAATATGGTTGACATGGAGGTTGGTGCAATTAATGCAGAAATAAAAGAATGAGATGGAATAATTTAGAAGTATGGGAATGAGTTGAGTGTGGATGAGACTGAGTTTGAAGAGCTGGTGAAGTCCTGTGGTATATTTCCAGCAGGCAATTCGAAGTCTGGGACTAGATCTCAGAAAATGGTTAGGGGATGACATGATTTGTATCTTTTCTGAAGACAACTGTGATCTGAAGTCACAAGATTTAACAAGATTGCCATGAAAGACATAAAAAGAGAATGGGCTGGCTAAGGGTAGATTTCAGAACAATCACGTTGGGAGTAGGAAAGTGGTACAGAGGAGCAGAACAAGCAAAGAAAACAGAAGAGGGTCAAGTTATAAAGGAGATTTACACGAAGCAGCACGGGGCCAGATTACAGTGCATTAACTGATGTCTCTTTTGGAATGCGACTCATGTTTTATGTGAAAATAGGCAATATCTCTTTAGCTCTCATCTTTAACAGGTATACAAGGAATGCTCACTTATTATCAGTCATTTATATTTTTAAATACATTTTGTTTTCTCTAAAATCAGTAATTGATGCCTAGGACTATGTTTACAGATAGTATGCATTTAACATTTTCAGGCTACTATATTGATGGTACTAATTCCAGCACATTGCTGTGGTGAGTATACATTTTAGAAAGTTGATCTCAGATAGAGATAATTAAGTTTGACATCAGTCCTGCATCGAAGGCACCTTAACAACTATAGTGTAGTGGAATCTGTAGCACAAGAGACCTGGAAACCAAAAGCTACAGGAATTTGGAGGGGAGTTTGTTTTTGACTCAGAGAGTCACTGAAGCCTCAATGAAAGAAGGAAGATCTGAGTTGATAATTAAATGATGTGGACCAATCTTGCTTGCTTTTGTCTCTTTCCTTTATGCTCTTTTAAATCTTAAGTTAGTCAAAGTAAAGGAAACTCAGACTTACAAAATGAACTAAACTAATTTAATTTGAATTAGTATCATTTTCTTTTCAACATGTTATATCTCTCACCACAGCACCCATATATACAAATTAATACATTCAGGGAAGAATTTTTGTTGATTGTAGCTTCTATTTTCATCTCAAATATCCTCCATTCCCTATACCTTTTGTTTTTTTAGGTTTAGGTTTAGGAAAATGATAAAATTTTAATATCATGACTTAAGTATCTAAATACATTTGTGGACCTCATTCATTGTTGTACAAATCACATTTGCATATAGCTATATAGTTCTTCATTTGTTTTATGTAACATTGATTTATTTATTTTATATAATACAAAATTATTTATTTTGTGGACTATTGCAAATGGGTCTATTTTACTTCCAGAAAAATATGTAAGGATGTCTTTTCTTAGTCTTTAAGAAGATATGATATTTATTTGTTTTCATAGAATTTGAACTGTAGTATAGCTAAACTTCTTACAAATATTACTTGTTCCTGAAAAAAAAAAAAAGCAGCAGGATACCAACTACCATCTCATTGTGTGGCCACAATTTTCAGTATCTCAGACAATTTTTCAAGCTCCTTTTGTCATTCTCATGACCTTTCTTGTGAAAATAGGTTACCTTGTTATTTTGAGTATCAATTACAATGTCCTTGACTCCCTCGTGATAGTATGGGATTGAATTCCACCTCCATTGAATGTCAACAATAATGGATTTATTCAGCAGCCGGAAGATGGTGTCATTGAAGTGGGGAAAGGAAGCCTTCTTTTTCATTCCAGTTAGCAATGAAGGGAGAGTGCTGCTCTCTTTTCCCTACTTCTCATTGCTTCAGAAAGAAACAACACTGACTGAAATTGGACTCCCTCATCTGCCTGGACTGGTTGAAATCAACCGTGTTTAGCAGGCAAGAGGCAGTCTGTGAATATGGAAGCCTGACTTTCAAGATGTCTTGGGTAGGTTACCAATCTATTACCCAGAGGGAAACAGTGCAATTATCTTTCACTTAATAGTAGGATTTTTCCATGAAAGCAAGTTAAAAGTGGAATACGAGGAGAGTGAAGATGTGCTATGTTTGTCCTATGTAAACAAAAGGGCTCATGTTGCAAGCTAGCTGTTCTTTATTTTTTAGGACAAATAGACACCAAGAAAATACTAGTATTTGGAAATGAAGTCATTGCTTACTTTTCCCAATATGTGAATGTGATTTTTCAGTAATCATATTATCTAACTTTTATTTACTCTTTTTTTTTTTTTTTTTTTGCTGATAATGATACTGTCAATAACTTGGTTATTAATAACAGAAAAAGAATAAAAAGGTGAGACTAGATAATACAGGCATGCCATTTATACAGCTTTGCCAGGAAGCTGCAATTAATATTCTCCAGGTCTACTCCCCACAGATCAATGGGAAAAGGACTGAACAGAGAGAGTTTATTTTTACTTTATTTATTTTATTTTTTTTGTTAACCCTCTCCTGAGGACATTTTCCATTGGTTCTTAGAGAGAGTGGAAGGAAGGGTGGGAGAGAGAGAGAGAGAAAAAAAAAACATTGATGTGAGAGAGACACAATGATTGGTTGCCTCACTCACACACCCTGACAGGGACCAGGGATCAAACCCGTAACCCAGGTACATGCCCTTGACCGGGAATGAAACCTGCGACCCTTCAGTGCATGGCCAACACTCTATCCACTGAGCCACACTGGCAAGGGCCAGACAGTTTAGACACATGCCCAATAAGGTCTGAGTGAAGTAGGAACATGCTTACCTATCAGTTAAACCTGAGAGTGAGTAATTGGCCAGAATAGGTGTGGCCATTGCAAAGGTGCAAAATCTACATATTTAAGCTCCTAAACAAAGAAAGTTCCCTCTCCTGGTTCTCTTGGCCCTTTTGGGACTCCTGTGGCAGGGGGCACACTATTCTGCATTCGCCCATGTGACTCATGGCCACGTGGGACACACACAGTGGACTGATGGACTGAATCTAGCCTGATGCCTGATGCTATGTGGGACTAAGCTTCACCATGGAATAAAAACTTTGGACACTGTCATGTTTATAGTTCTGCTGAATTCCCAGCTGCTCCTCTTCCAGGACTGGACGAAGGGAACTGGGACTTGAGAACCCCAGGGATGTAACTTCACACAAATAAAATTCACTCATTCTCTTGTACTTGTCTTAGAAAATTCATTTTCTCAAGATATCTCAAAAGCCCCACTCCTACTAGTGATGGAAGACTGCTTTCTCCTGCAACAATATCTATTTATGTTATAAAATTTAATATTTTATTTAGTTGTAAAAAATTAATTAAAATTAAAGTTTTATATGTTGACTAATTTTTAAAACACTACATTTTTACCTATATAAAAGGCATTGTATGCTCCAATAAAGTAATTTTAGAGTCAAATTAAGTTTTTGGAATAGAAAAAAACAATTTAAAATATTTGAGATGCTAATAAGAGTAAATCATACAATCTGAATTTTGTCTACTCCTTTTTGTCTTTATATTGTTTGAATGAACCATAAAACTTCATTTGCATGAATAATAAATAATTCTTTCATTTATTGGGTTCAGACTAATTTGGGGAAAGGCAAAGTTTGAGAAGATGGGTAAAAGAAGGAAATATGTGAGGATAGTTTCTGGAAGTTACCGATGAGATAAAATAAAGCCAGATAAAAATGGCATTGAGGTTTTAGAGACATTTTTGAATAATAGTTACAAAGAAATATTTACTGATAGGAGATGTATTACAATGTGTAAATATAAAGAGAGCAGGGTTGAGTAATCATTTTGTAGGAGTTGTTCAGCAAAACTGTGTCAAATGGACAATTAGTAAACATAGTATATCTTCAATGATTAAAAAGTTTTTAATTCAAGAAAGAATTATAACTAATAATTTATTATTCCAGATAAATAATATTTTGTGTTATATCCAAGGCCAATTATGAGAAAAATTTAATGTAAATACTAAAATGTTATTTTGTTACAAGTGTCTCAATTTGAATAATTAAACATATTTTTAGCGGCTATTATGAACAAATCATACTTATGGTGGTAGCATAAAAAGATAATACAACCTTGGCCAGTTTGGCTCAGCAGTTAGAGTGTTCTCTGTGGAAGGGACACAGGTTCGATTCCCGGTCAAGGGCAAGTACCTGGATTGTGGTTTCGATCCCTGGCCCCAGTTGGAGTCCTGCTGGAGGTAAACAATCAATGTGTTTCTCTCACATCGATGTTTATCTCTCTCTCTCCCTCCCTACCTTCCACTCTATCTAAAAATCAATGGAAAAATATCCTCAGGTGAGGATTAACAACAACAGAAAAAGGTAGTACACACCGATTCTCCGTTGTGCCCCTTCTTCACTCATTAATGTACTGAGGACCAGTGGAGTCGATGAGCATTAAATCTCTATAAGATGTACTGGTCAACTATAGGGAGGTCCTATAGGGAGGCCCTTTCTCATAAATGGCCCTTCTTCACTGATTAATGCACTGAGGACCAGTGGAATCGATGAGCATTAAATCTCTATAAGATGTACTGGTCAACTATAGGGAGGTCCATCAGGGAGTTAACACAGATGAATCAAGTCAAAATATGGTTCAGAGATCTTCACCAAATGCTCCTGTCTCTTTCCACCCAACTGCTAACCTTGACAAGGTATAATAATGTGGTCTAAATGCACATAGAGTGCAGAGCTCAGATTCTGTGATTTCCGTTAAGCGAGTGAAGTTCTTATGGTAGGTCTTCTCATTGTTACATAAACACAACTGTTTTGTTCTTTCTCTCTACAGACTTATAAATGAAATGTGAAAATTATAAAGATCAGTTGGTCTATTTATTCTTTTGTTGATATTATTTCCTCCTTTCCAATATTTTTATTTTTCAATTAGAGTTTACATTCAATATTATTCTGTATTACTTTCAGATGCACAGCATAGTGATTCGACAATCATGTACTTTACAGAGTGCCCTCCTCGATATTTCAAGTGCTCACCTGGCCCCATTCATAGGTATTACAATACTATTGATTATATTTTCTACGCTGTCATTTACATATCTGATTTGATTCTCTATTTACTGTGTCAGGCATCGTGTTGAATGCTAGGGTGAAACAAGAACTGAGTACTCATGGTGCTTACCTTCGTGAAGTTTGCAGTCTTCTAGTAAACAAGCAATTCAACAGAAAAATCACAGTGATTATTATAATGATAACTATAATGACAGCTTCTGGTACAGGCTGTGAAGAGGCAGGGCTTTGTCGGTGCATAGTCCATGGTCCAGCACAGGGCCCATGCTTAGAAGGCTGGCTCTCAGGTTAGGGTTCTGCTGGCACCCAATTCTCAATAATGTCCTAGCAAGGAGCTCCATATTCTCATTTTTTCACTGGGCTCTAAAAATTATTTAGCTGGTCCTAAAAAGATGCTACAAACCAGGGATTACCTAAAGAGAGTAATGAGGGATTACTACCTTAGAGAAGGCCATTTTCATCAGGTTTTATCTAAGGCATAAGTATAAGGTAAAAAATTTCAGACCCAGACTTTTTCCTGCTCCTGATTTAACTGAGGCTTTAGGTAAATTGATGGGGGGTTGGGGAGTGGAGGGTCATAAGAATTAACTGGTGGAAGGAGGCATATATGTACATCATATATTTGTAGACCATTTTTTTAAAAACTATGAAGAAATCCTTTAAAAAGTGGACAAAGGATATAAAATTCATAAAACGGTAAATAGAATAGGCCAATAAAATATGAAAAGGTGGCCTGTTTCAATAATCAGTGATGTAAAAAATAATCTAATAATTGCTAATAGATTTTACCCATCAAATTGGCAGTAAAAATTATAATGTCAAGAGTTGGAGTATTAGTCAAAGTTCTTACTTCAGAAAAAATAAGGTATATTTGGGTTATACAGGGATAGAGTTTATAAAAAGGAAATTAGATAACTCACAGAGTGGGAAGGGGGAGATCGAAGAACAAGGCCTAAAACAAAGCTTTAAGAATAGTGTACCAAACCATGCTTAAGGATTGCTCTGAAAAGAAAACCATCATGGAGCAAAAGAGAAAACCATCATCACTTCCTCTGCATTTATGACACTTCTGATCAGAAAACTTGCTACCACTTTACCCTGGCATCCTGACACCTGTGCCATTACCACCTGTAGTACAATGGATTTTGTAAAGGGCTTTCTTCCTCAAGTCACCTGTCTTACACATAGCATTATCCATTAAAAAATAAAGGCAACTTTCTTAGAGCTCAAAACTTCTATTTATGAAATGATATAATTAAACTACAGACTAGAAATATATTTGCAGCATGTTTGTCAAACACTCGTATCCAAATATATAAAGAACTCCTATGAATCAAGAATTAAAAATAAAACAGCACATTAAAAATAGCGAAACATAGAAGTACCTTATATGTTTCATGTTATATAAACATAGAACTACCTTAATAATCTAGAATTTCACTCCTATGTATAGACCCAAAAGAATGCAAAACAAGTACTTAAAATAAGTACATGTTCACACATATCCATAGCAGCACTATTCAATATAGCCAAAAGGTAGAAATAACCTAAATGTCCAACAGATAAATGGATAAACAAACTGTTGTATATATATGCAATGGAATATTATTTAGCCATAAAAAGAAATGAAGTAGTGACACATGATGCTACATGGAAGAACCTCCAAAACTTTGTGTTAACTGAAAATAATATATACATAAGAGATCATTTATTATATAATTCCATTTATATGAAATATTCAGAATAGATAAATCCATAGAGACAAAACACAGTTTGGAGTTTTCTAGGGGTTAGGGGAAGTGGAGAATGCGGACATTACTTAATGGGCAAGAGGTTTGATTTAGAATGATGGAAATGTTTTATTTATTTATTTAAATTTTTTTTTCTGTATTGATTTTAGAGAAAAAGGAAGGGAGAGGGAGAGATAGAAACATCAGTGAGAGAGAACATTGATTGGCTGCCTCTTGCATAACCCCACTGGGGATCTGGCCCACAACCTGGGCATGTGCCCTGGCCAGGAATCGAGCCGGTGACCTCTTGGTGCATAGGTAGACACTCAACCACTGAGCCACACTGGCCAGGCTGGAAATGTTTTAGAATTAAAGAGAGTTGGTGGTTATACAACATTGTCACTGTACTAAACAACACTGAGTTGTTCACTTTAAAATGGTTAATTTTTGTTATGTGAATTTCACCTCAAAAACTGTATTTTAAAAATGTATGTCAAATGATTTGTACACTTTCATATATATATATATATGTAAATATGACAGCCAATATACACATGAAAAGATCAGCAACAGTATTAGTTATCAAGGAAATTTAAATTAAAACTGCAGTGAGACACCATTTTAAATCCCCTGGAATGTCTGAAATTATTTTAGTAAACCTTGAAAACACAATGTTAGATAGATGTGGAGAAACTGACACTTTCATATTTCACAGGTGGGAATGTCAAATAGTTCAACCACTTTGAAGAGAGGGCCAGCACTTTCTTACAAAGTTAAGCATATGGCCAATGTATGACCCATCAATTGTACTCTTACTCATGTACTCAAGATCAATAAAAACATATGTCCATAAAAATGACTTGTTCAGAAAAATTTATAGCAGCCTAATTCATAAGAGATCAAAATCAGAAACAATCCAACTGGCCATCAACAAAAGAATGGATTAAAAAAAAAAAAAAAAACCACAACAACAGCAACCCCTCTGGTGGACCCATACAATAAATCACTGGTCAGCCACAAAAAATAAACAGATTGCTGATCCTTGCGACAGCATGGGTGAATCGCAATAAGGGTATTTTAACAGATAGAAAATGGCACAAAAAAATATACTATTTGATTTTATTTGTATTATGTCCACTAACTTGCAAAACTGTGAGTGCCAGAAATCAAAGAGTTTCCTTGGAGTGGGTTGGAAAGGGCATGAGAAAATAATCTGAAGTGAATGTCCAATATCTTTCTTCTGTTAGTCACATGAATTTAAATAATGTCCACAATTCATAGGACTGAATGCATACAATTCATAGATTTTTATTTGTGTAAATGAATGCTGATAGTTTTTCTTTTTTAATCAGTATAATTTAAAAAAATATTTTTCAATATAACTTATTTTGTGACATTAAATTGCTATGAACAATAATACCCTAGCTGTTTCCCACTCTGTTACAGGGTTTTATACCTTCAGTTTGAATACATATTTGGCTGTTTTTCTTTTAGAGATTAGTATCATACCTGTGTCCAACCTCACTGAACACACTAATAGTTATACACCTGCTGATTTGCCTTCATATGACATAATTTCCTAAAGTGCCACCTGTGATAGAACATATTGTGTAGCTTCAATTTAAAAACTTTATGAATATTAAAAGCAAATGCTACTGCTTCCTTGAACGTACTTGGCTTCACATTCTTCTTTCCGTGCCTAATCCAGGTGTTGATTTAAAATTCAGTGTAAGGGGAAAAAAAAAATTCAGTGGCACAAAATGATTATCTATCATTCTAAATTATCTCATATTCTTTTAATTCTTGATATATCTAAGACAGAAGCTGGGAAACACTTCCTTTCCTATTGACCATCTAACATATTTTGTCACTAAAGGCCGACGCTTCATCATTTGGAATTTCATTCTAAACAAAGATTCATAAGTGAGCCTTCCAGCAGCTGCCTGTCAGGTTTCTGAAAGGAAAAAATTAAATCTACTATATTTATTCCAAGCTTCCTCTGTAATGGATCTCACATGAGAGCTTAATTTTATTTTCTGTTTATCAGAAATAAGGCCTATCAAAGACACGATATGCAAGCTATTATGTAAAGCCATCACACAGATGGTGGATAATAGTAAAAAATTGTTTATGGAAATCGGTGCTTTTAACAAGCAAAGAGAAATGGCATTTGACTCTCCTTCTTATACATTATAATACCTGGTGCTTGTTAAATCTGATTGCACTTCCACTTTACCAGAACAAGTAACCTGGTGTTGACAATAAACATTTCACAGGGGTGAAACAGCTCACAGTCCTTCATTTATTTTAGCAGTATAGGTAGAAATAGATAGAAAGATGATGGATGGATGGATAGATAGATAGATAGATAGATAGATAGATAGATAGATAGATAGATAGATAGATAGATCAAACTGTCAGACAGAATGAAACCACATAGTTGTGATGAGTCTTTTATGGAAAGACATTTATTCTTTTTAATTATTTTTTAAATGTTTTTATTGATTTTAGAGAGAGAGAGACAGAGAGAAGGAGAGAGAGATAGAAACATTGGTGAGAGAGATTTCCTGTCAAGATGGTGGCGTAGGTAAACACGGTCTCGCCTCCTCCCACAGCCATATCAAAATTACAAATAAACTACAGAACAATCATCATTCAGAACCGCCTGACATCAAGCTGAGTGGAAGTCCTACAACTATGAAATTAAAGAAGAAGCCACATCGAGACTGGTAGGAGGGGCGGAGGCACAGATGGTCTGGTCTCACCCACATACTGTGGATAAAAATTAGGAGGGATACTTTGGCTGTGAAGGTCCTCCCTGAAGAGTGAGGGGTCCCCATCCCACATCTGGCTCCCTGCTGAGGGTTCCAGTGCCAGGAAGAGAAGTCCCCATCACTTCTGGTTATAAAACCAGCGGGAACTGAAGCTGAAGGAGGCTGAGGCTGGATCCCCAGGCAGCTCCTCTTAAAGGGCTCACGCATGGACTTACTCAGACTCACTCCTTCTGGTCTCCAGCATTGGGGAGGCAGCTTGAAAGGCACCAGAGACATCTGGGGAAGAAATGAATTGTTCAGCATTGGAGCGAGAGCTGGAGGGGCAGCTTTCTCCTGGACAAACTTGCTGTGAGAGGCCCTTGTTACTTTGGTGAGCCCTTCAGGGCAGCCATATCTGGGACTCCAGCAACCTGGCTCACACTGTTGGCCCCGCCCTGGTGATTCCCTGAGGCCCTGCCCCACCCAACTTTCAGGCCCACCCAAGCTGTTTCCAGTGGCTTTACCATAAGTTTGGCCTGTCTTGGATCCTGCTTCAGAGTTTCCTAAAATCTCTCAGACAAGCAGCATCTGGTCTCAGTGAGCCCCATACCTCTCATTAAGTGTCCCCAGGCCTGGTTCACAAATTGGCTTTTCCTAGGTAACTCCAAGCTCAGCACAAGAAGCAGCCATCTGCAGATCACTTTGTAGCTTATGCCAGGTGACCCCAGGTAGAACACAGGCAGTGGCTGACCTTGCCTCAGAGCCAGCACACCCAGTGGATAGCTATAGACCACATGGAAGCACCACCACCCAACCACCTCCACAAGTGACACACTCAATGATTGGACTCAGGGATACCATTGCCCTGCTGAAGTAAGTCTTCCTCTGTGTGGTGGGCCCCTACACTGCTGATCCTCCAAGAGAGTCAGAGGCCAGTGGTCAGTGGGCACAGCCAGTTCTTACAGCTGATCAGCCTGAGAAAATCCCTCCCATTGATGTGCCAATAGCAATCAAGACTCAATTACAACAGAAGGGTGTACAGTCCACACTACGGGTGCACCTCAAGGGCCCAGGGGTGATCAGGGAGGATGTGCTACTGGATCCTACAGGACACCTACACCAATTGGCCACCCTACGAAGCCTAGGGGACATAGCAACTCCACCTAATACATAGAAACAATTACAGGGGAGCAGCCAAAACGAGGAGACACAGAAACATGTCCCAAATGAAAGAACAGAACAAAATTCCAGGAAAAGAACTAAACAAAATGGAGATAAGCAATCAATCAAATGCAGAGTTCAAAACACTGGTTATAAAGATGCTCAAGGAACTTAGTGAGAACTTCAAGGAACTTAGTGAGACCTTCAAGGAATTTAAGGAGAACTCCAAGGAACTTAGTGAGAACATCAACAACATAAAGAAGAACCAGTCAGAAATTAAGGATGCACTAACTGAAATAAAGAATAATTTACAGGGAATCAATAGTAGAGTAGGTGAAGTCAAGAAGCAAACCATCGAATTGGAATATAAGGAAGCAAAAAAAAAAAAAAAAAAAAAAAAAAACAATCAGAACAGCAAAAAGAAAAAAGAATCCAAAAAAATGAGGACAGTGTAAGGAGCCTCTGGGACAACCTCAAGGGTACCAGCATTCTCATCAGGGGGGTGCCAGAAGGAGAAGAGAGAGAGCAAGAAATTGAAAACCTATTTGAAAAAATAATGGCAGAAAACTTGCCTAACTTGGTGAAGGAAACAGACATAAAAGTCCAGGACACACAGAGAGTTCCAAACAAGATGAACTCAAAGAGGTCCACACCAAGGCACATCATAACCAAAATGCCAAAGGTTAAAAACAAAGAGAGAATCTTAAAAGCAGCAAGAGAAAAACAGTTTGTTATCTACAAAGGAGCTCCCATAAGACTGTCAGCCAATTTCTCAAAAGAAACTTTGCAGGCCAGAACAGAGTGGCAAGAGATATTCAAAGTGATAAAAAGCAACGATTTACAACCCAAATTACTCTATCCTGCAAAGCTGGACATATAAAGAGTGTCCCAGACAAGAAAAAGCTAAAGGCATTCATCGCCACCAAACCAGTATTATATGAAATGTTGAAGGGTCTTCTTGAAGGAGAAGAACAACAAAAATATAAACAATAAAATGGCAATTAATACATATCTATCAACAATTGAATCTACAAACAAA
Source organism: Tadarida brasiliensis (assembly GCA_030848825.1). NCBI lineage: Eukaryota > Metazoa > Chordata > Mammalia > Chiroptera > Molossidae > Tadarida > Tadarida brasiliensis. The sequence continues at coordinate 38,345,205 of CM061266.1, forward strand.
ATGAGCAAGCGGAACAGAAACAAACTCATAGATACAGAGAACTTTTTGTTGCTAGCCAAATGGAAGGGGGCTGGGGGCATGGGTGAAGAAGATGAAGGAATTAAGATGTATAAATTGGTTGTTTGACTGATGAACCTCAAAGGGAAGGGGTGAGGGAGGGAGGAAAGAGGTAAATCAAAGAACTTCTATGCATGTATGTATAACCAATGGACACTGACAATAGTGTGGGGAAGGCAGTTAGGGGGCCGAATTGGGGAGGAGGGGGTTAATGGGGGACATCTGTAATACATTCAACAATAAAGATAAGTTTAAAAACAAAAAAGAAACATTAGTGAGAAAGAAACATCAATAGGCTGCCTCCTACACACCCCACACTGGGGATCGAGCCTGCAACCCAGGCATGTGTCCAGACCAGGAATTGAACTGGTGACCTCTTGGTGTGTGGGATGGCACTCAACCAACTGAGCCACACTGGTGGGGCTCTTTCTAATTAAATTTTTAAGTTAACTTTATGGGAGCATGATGTTGCATTGTCCAATGATAAATTCTTAGCCTGTTACTGTTAAAATGATAGAAGTGTAAAATCATTGGTTCAAATATTTATTTATTTGTGTACTTGAAAAAAAATTAAAAGATGAATATTTTCAAGGCACTATTTTAACAGAGTATCCATTGTGAATAAGACCAGTTTGACTCTATATCAAATCTAATGAGTGGCACAGAAAATAAACAAATGGTTATTTGACCTATTCTAAATCTCTGAAATGAGATTAAATTCCTCAAGCATATATTCACCTATCCAGTATTTATTAAATATATAACTATCTTCCAGGCTAGTGGAGAAGTGACACTAAAGTGGAAAGGCCCATGATAAATTTCAATCCAGAGAGACAAACACTGACATTTTTCAACCTCCAAAAATTTAAATGTGTTAGTATAACAATTATGCTTGACACTTATTAGGTGTAAAATTAATGTTAGTTACAGTAATAGTAGTATAAATTATCATCACCTTCATTATAATTATTAATGCTATTCAATACCTATTTAGACTTTTTTCCCTAGTATGTATGTATGTGTGTGTATATATATATACACACATTTTGGAATAAAACCAAAAGATTGAAACAGCAAAAAGTGAACAAGACTTTCTACTACTATTTCTTGTTACATATTTTGCAATATTTTAAATTAACAACCGAGTCAAAAAAGAGGTAAGAGTAATGATTAGAGAGGAAGAAGACGTCAACAAAGTTCATGAGAATGAAAATTGTTAGTTAATACATATTTTTAATGTTAGAATATTGACGTGTAGAGAAATGTGTTGAGACACTTGCTTAGAGCACTGTTTTTATTTTTTTTATTTGAATATTTAGAGACCAATTCCCCGTAGGCTGCCAAGGTGAATCTATCACTGTAGGAAGATGGTAGACATCTAGGTAAGAATGAAAACCACTAAATGAATGCAATGTCATTATTATCATTTAAAGTGTTATTCTAGAATAATTTAGAATAGATTTTCTTATTTCTTAACATTATTGGCATTTGGGGCCAGATAATTCTTTTTTATTTTAATCCTCACCTGAGGATATCTTTATTGATTTTAGAGAGAGGAAGGGAGAGAGAGAGAAACACTGATGTGAAGGAAACATAGATCAGTTGCCTTCTGTATTCTTCCCGACCGGGGATCAAACCTGTAACCCAAGTATGTGCCCAGACTGGGAATCGAACCCGAATCCATTTTTGTGTAATGGACAGCTCTCCAACCAATGGAGTCATAGAGCCAGGGCAGTGCCAGACAATCATTTTTTGTGGGAGGGAGGGATCTAATCTGTGCATTGTAGGATGTTTAGCGGCATCCTTGACCTGTACACAGTAGATGCCAGTAGCACCCCCACATCTCCCACTTGTGACAATGAAAAATGTCTCTAGACATTGTCAAATGTCTCGGAGGGCACAATATTGCCACCTATTGAGAACCACTGACCACAAAGAAATGATTGAGAAGAGATGTAACTTAGAAAACCAAAAGTCTTTGAGAAATGGCTCATACATAAGGAACTCTGACCAACCTGATAGAAGTTACGGCTGAGTATATAACTAGGCGAAAAAAATAAAGCATCAACTATTTAGATTTAGTTATCTGAAACAAGTTGAGTAGAAACTAAAACAAATGAAAGCTTTGAGAAAAATCTCCAGAAAACAACAAACTGACTATTCAAAAAACAAAACAAAATAAAAACCCTGAGTAATTGTATAATTTTGTGACAATAGAGAGTCTTAATTATAAATTTTGTTTATTTCAACATGTGTTTAAATGTTATACTTCTTGGATTACAAATATAAAGTGAAATCATCACATGTAAATTTTATCTAACTATGCAGTCATATTTTGACTTTCTTTTTTAAAGATCAAACATATATATTCTAAATAAGTTATCATCACTTTTCTCAATTATCCAAACAGTATTTTTCACTGAAAACTAACCTTAATGAAACACCTGGTGTCTTTAAGATATTTAAACAGCTTACCTGGGATTTTATCAACAATTTCAACTCATTTCAGGTACAGAAATTTCCCAACTGATGAGGATATATAATACTTATGATAAATGTGACTTTCACTTAACATATATTTAAGGTGGTCAGAGAGGTAATGTTAAGTTTCTACTAGTCCTACATTTGGCAAAATAAAATAAAATGACGGCCAGAGCAGTATCATTAGCATAGAGATGTTGAAACAAATACCAAGAATCCAAATTATTTTTGTTGTCTGTTTATGATAAAATTTTTAATTTTTTTATTGTATAATGGGAAAATTCTTCCTAAAAATTTACTATCATTTGAATTGGTCTTAGACCAGTGGCAAAAAATAACTTATTTTGTTATTATGTTTATGTGGCACAGAGTGGAGTTACATGTGGGATTGCGACTTCTTCCTGTGTGTGATTTAAAATCATTCCCTGGCTTGTTGCTGTCCTGTAGCTGTATGTAGACTTCGACTCACTTTCTTTATCCTTCTATACTGGTTTTAATCCACTTTGAACATTGACCATGGACCTCCTCATCAGAACGTTAACCAGAAGCCCCAAGTATCCTTTTAGGAATATTAGTATCAAAAGATTATTATAGGCTTTAAGGGGCAGGGGAAAGATGGTTTTTTCACTTTGAGAAATACCGCTTTATATTAAGAAAAAGAAATATCTTTCAAGGAGAAAAAAATATAAACTCTTTTTCAAGGGGTATGAAACTGATAATCGATAGTACAAAAACACTGATGATTCAAAATATGTAAAGAATTTAGACATTATATTTTCAAACATTGTTTAACAAGCATATGGAATGCATTGGCCAAAATTGCCATCAAAGACAACACATAAATGAGTTTAAGTAACAGACATTTTTACATCAGGAAAAGGATTACAGCATACACTGGGCAAGTAAGGCAACAAATTATGATAAAAGTGGAAAGGCTCTTTGAGACACATGGTACTTTCAGCTCATCCGTCTAAAATATAAATCTATAATTTTAATTAAAATATGTCTCCCGAAACCAGTGCACATGGCTTAGCATGCTTAGAATTAAGCTAGCTTTGGCCTAGGGTATAATTTACATCGGGGGTTCAAGTCCTTGGCTCATTAATGTAAAACATACTGACGATACTACAAGGAAAATTGGGAACAATTTCTATCATGCTTGTTAAGCCTCACATTCATGTTACTGTGAAACGTGGTAGCAAAAAGAAGTTTGTAGGATGGTAGATTATAGTCAAAATATGCACATGTCTAATAGTGCATGTATTATATTTTAACAGTTTTATTTTGTACTTTTAGATCTGATTTCTGCTTAGTCCTGGACACAAGGATTTGTTTTTGCTGCTTGAGTTGGGCTCTGCAGGCGGAGATCTGGCTTCCTCAAACCCATTCCTCTCCCCATTCTGGCTTTACTGGCTGATGCACCAGTACTGTAAAAAGGCATTGTTTGGTTTGTGCTACTCAATACACCACTCTTCCAGCTGCCATTTCTAGGACACTAATATGTACCAGATACTAATAAGTGTTGTATAACACATCAATATGTTATATCTTAATGAAAACACTAAGAATTTAGTTTCTTTGACTCCATTTTACAAAAAAAAAATGCTCATTTACTGACCTTTAACTATGTTGCTGAAGTTGTGCCAAGCTTGATGTGTGTTCCATTTTTTCATCCTTATAAAATTGTGCAAGGTTTTTTTTTTAATAATACTGTAATAAGATAAATTATGTCCACTCAAAATTCTCCTCTTGAAGTTCTAATTATAGTACTTCAAAACCTGACCTTATTTGGAAATACGGTCATTGTAGACTTAATTAGTTAAGATGAGGTTATAATGAAGGAGAGTAGGCTCCTAATCCAATATGATTGCTGTCCTTACAAGAAAGATAATTTGGACGCAGAAACACACACAGGGAGAACACCTATGTAAGGTGAAGGCCGCGATGGAGGCTGCTGAAGTGGCCAGGACAGAACCAGGCGTGACAGTGGGACTTGCTTGTCCAGGGGCCCTAGCACCAATTCACAGCCCTCCTCCCTCTTGCTTCCCCTGTGTCTTTCTGTGTGCCTGACCCCGCCCACTCTCCTTATCCTGGGAATCATGAGTCACTCCTCCCTGGCCTAGAAATCTGGACACACTGATTTGTTGGTCAAAGCTGGAGAGAACACATCTGAGTCAGTGTCATTTGTTCTACTAAAAGCCACATAAAAACTTGTTCTTAGCAAAATATCTCTTACCCCATTAGAACTAAAGCATGGTTCCCCCTCCCAGAGCCTCATACCAATTTCCATGCCCACACCCATCCCTGTCTTTTCCTAAGCCAAGCTCCTGCCTACTCTGCACAGCCTGGGGAAGTTTAACACTTTTGTGCTAAAAATCTTCTGCTATTCAGTGCTTCACAAAGGACTTCTGGGAGAGGCTGTGAATAGATAGAGAACAATGCTGTGCTTTTCCATTTCATATATTCACAGAAGAGGGTGATGAATAGAATTAACTCAAGTCTCTCATTTTTTAAATTAAAGTTATTGGAGTGGCATTGGTAAATAAAAATTATATAGCTTTCAAGTGTACAATAGAATAGTACTCAGCCATAAGAAAAGATGTAATGCTGTCATTGCGACAATATGGAAGGACCTTGAGAATATCATCCTAAGTGAAATAACCCAAGTCTCTTTGATATTCCTTTATACATACAATGATTCTGCTAAGACCAGGATACTGATAGCAAGCTCTCATCAGCACTGGTAATGGGTCTTGGTGATCATGTGGTTTTGCTAACTCTGCTGCTCAAGCTTAGGTAGCTTTAATACTCAGCTATTCACAGAGAACTTCTGCAGTCCCAGGAGTTGATTGTTCTCTGCCCTTATTCTGCCCTTCTTGTGGTGCCTGTCACCCCTTCCCTGTATTCTTTCCCAACTGTGCTTCTATTATCTGTCTACACGCTTTCCCTTGCTCTCCATGGCACTCCACCTGGGATGTGGTGTTGTTGGAGTGCTTTTCCCAACACTAGCAACCCTTGTTTTGTCACTGAGTTGTTTGCTTTTGTTTTCTTAACACAGACCTAGTTAACCATCTGCTCTCAATTTCTTTTTCTCTTCTGACTAGAAGGGTGCTATTCTTGAATCTCCTGCAATTCTGATAACTGCTTCTCCGTGAGGTTCCTTTTTTTGCATTACTTACTGCTAAGGCTATTTTTATACTATCCTAAAAATAAAGATACTAACATTTCAAATCTGTCCTCAGTAGGAAACAAATCTTTGGAGAAAAGAAAATTGTGGTAATTTGATAATTGATACAGTGGCCTCACCCACTTATGATTTGAAGGGGTTATGGAGCAAACAGCAAATGCTTGAACTATAACGAGTTGCAAGATTATTATACCTACATTATAATCTAGCTGCTTCCCTAATCATTTTCCTAATCATATGGGAGGGTGTGCTATATCCAGAGTTCATTCCACAACCTGAGAAAGGACATAGCCTTGAGCCAAAGTGAAGTCAGAGCATAGCTGGCTCAGGAGCATCCAGTAGAGGGACATGGTGAAAGCATTCTGCAGGGGGACGGGCATCAGACGCCAAACAACTACCTGGGAACACAGCTCTCTCACCCATTAGTCCTGTGACCAAATCACATAGCTTCTCCCAGCTCCTGTCTTTGCATCTGAACAATAAAAGGGATTGGGTTAGACAGTTTCTAAAGTCTCTCTACATGTCTGGAAAAATCAATTTTAAATGATCAATCATTACTTCTCACATGATTTTTTAAAAATCCACTAAGAAATAATGGAATACATATAATAAAGAAGAAAGGAGGGAAGGATAAATGAAACCCTGCAAAGTTGAGAGATAATGCAGAACCACTTAGAGATGTTAAATATTTCCATTTAGAAAAAGGATGTGGAAAGTGACATACCAGGAAAGGAAAGCATCTAAGGGCCATCTCAGCTCAGCAGTCAGTGGTGAGAAAGAAAGGAGCAGGAGCAGGAGCAAGTCAGAGAGTGTGTGAGAGATTACTGGACTGCATTTCATTAAGAGAAAAAAACTGGTTAAAAATAATACAGTTTCATACATTGTGAAATAAAAAACTGGAATAATTACCAAATAGATGGACTTTGAATGTGGTAGTAACCAGATGGCAAAACATTTTTCTACAGGATCAATTTCAGCAGTATGAGATTCTAAGAGAATCTTTCTTCTTTCTGTCTCAGAAATGTTTCCAGTCCATCCCAGGGCTGTTTATGCAGGTCACAAAGACACCTACCAATGACCTACTCTGATGACTACAGAGACTACTAAGTTCCCTCTGTTATAAACTTCAGAACAGTTGTCCCCTCACTTTTGGGACTCAGGACAGCTTTACACTACTAAAAATCATTGAGAACCAACCCCAAAGATAATTACTCTCATTCAAAATTAAAACAGCAACATTTTAAATATTTGTTTACAGTTAATTGAAATAACAATAAACCTATAAGCTATTAGTATAAATATTTTTATTAAAAATAAAAATAAAATAGTGATAAGGATGGAATTGTATTTCATATTTGCAAATTTCTTTAATTTCAGACTTACTTGAAGCTAGAGGCTTCTCACATTTGTTTTGCATTCAATCTATAGCAATCTGTATTTTGATTGAATTATCTGATGACAATCCAGTTTCAAACAGATAGTAGCATTTTAGTGGTCATTTCAAATAGTTGGCAATATTTTTCTTTGATAACTACATCAAAATGTGATAAATGGTGGTGTTTTACAGGTAAGTTGCAACTAAAACCATATTAATAAAAGCTTTGTACGATGATACATTAAAATCCATTGATCTATCTGGTACTTTAAAGGATCTTTTACCGAAGCATGATTTTATAGTTATGCATTGGTCATTTGGAAAGTATTAGTCCGCTCAGTTATTCACATCTTCTACATGTTGACACATTTCACAACACAACCTAAAAATTCACATTTGTTAATATCACCATAGAGTAGAAGATCCTTTAAGTACAGAAAGTTGTCAAACTCATGATAGTAAAGACAGTTGTTTTAAATTCTAATTTTTGCTTCCAAGTTCAAATTTTATCATTGGTCAATCATACCGCAAATTATTTTTATTGACTGTATAGGCTCACTTTGCTCATTTTCAAGAAAATATTGGCCAAATTACCAAAATATAAATAGGCATAGTCTGTGTCTAAGAGTAGACTGGGATCTGGAGCCTTAGTTTCAATGTGTGCTAATAAGTAAGTTTAATAGGCCAGCAGGAAAAAGATTCACGGGCGGGTTGATGGCCTCAAAGGTCCAAGAGTGGGCTTTCTTCTTTCCCAGGATGTTTTTCTCTAATACACTGGGCTGTAAAACTCCAGTTTTTAAAACTAGAACATGCTGAGGCATTGATTCTGCTTCAGGCAGGGCTCCATGTGCTGTGTATTGGGGTCAGCCTTAGTACAGCAAGTCCAGTACTGCTTCTGCCCTGCACTTGGGTGCCCCGCTGGGAGTTGTCAGGGTTGGCTGTGGGCTGTAGGAAGAAAGGAAGGGGAAGGGAGGAAGGGAGGGAGGAAGAGGGGAGGAAGGAAGGAAAGAAGGAAGGAAAAAAGGAAGGGAGGGAAGAAAGGCAGGCTACAAACTGGGTTGAATCTATATGTGTAGAAAGATTGGGAGGCTGTGATTCAGATTCTGATATCCGACTTCTTTACTTCATATCCTGGATGCAGCCTTGGCTTCTGTCCTCAGTTTTCTTGTATGTTAAACAGGGTGAATAGGGCATCTACCTCATAAATGTGTTGTCAGAATTAATTGCAATAGCACATACAAAGTAATCAGCGTAGTGGCTGGCAGTGTGTGATGTGCCATAAAAGTTAGCTGGCTTTATTATCAATGTCCTCAGAAGTATTCAGCAGTCATCATCTAGTTTTTATCAAAGAAGAAAGATTTCTGTCTCTCTCTTTCCAGAAAGGATATTTAACTTTGTTTCTGTTTATTCTAAGCACACGAGGAGATCATCTCTGTGTGTCTGGTCCCTCGCAGTAGTTTCTTCATGACTCAAGTGTGGTCTTGTTCACTAGAGGCTCCCATTACCACGCTAGGTCATTTATTTTGGAGAGCCAACTTTTAATTTGGATAAATAGGTTTAGGCAAAGAGAACATTAGACTATGATTCTCTGGAAGATAATGGATTTGTCCATGTTCTAGAGATGGTAAAATAGTGGAAGAAACTCTGAAAGGAGGCATGCCCTGAAGAAAGAAAAACTAGCAGTGAAAATTCAGTCAAGAGGATGATAGTTTAGGTCAGGTAAAAGCTGACAGAGCCTAAATTAAGTCAGTAGCAGGGGAAATGGAGCAAAGGGTACACCCAAGAGATAGTGGAAGATCACTTTAATTTTGTTTATTCTTGTATTCTTCAAACATATTTGACCACATTATCCTCTAATTCTTGAATCACTGATTAAACATCATGTGTCAAGAGGTTTGGAGGGTGGGAGTTGTTGGCTGAACTTTTTAATGTTAATTAATATAGTATCACTTCCCATAATTCTTGTACCTCCTTTACAAGCCCTTCTAACTGTCTATTTCAATTGTCTTATGTCCTGTTGATTAAAATTCCAGAAAGTCTCTCTGCATTATTTTCTAACTGTATATTCACTATACTGTGAATCTCCCCCAATTCTTTGCCTCCTCCAAAAGTCCTGCTTTGATTGCTTTAATCTCACTGATTTCTAATCATTCCTATTAAGATCATCAGTACTTTCTAATTTCTTATTTTTTAAAGGTACCATGTTTGGAAGAATTATCTTTCATATTTTCTGCATTCAAAAGTCTGTTTTATTCTCAGGAAACTTTTTATATCTGGGGGAAAAAAAGACTCTACCCAACCTAAGATCCAACCTAAAACAAGATATTTTTTTTTCCATGATATGAATAAATATATATAATATTTATATGGCCATGTTCATTTTATATGTGTATATATAATAATGTGTGTGTGTCTATATATATATATGTGTGTATATATATATATATATATATTTATATAAAAACCTCTGTATTTGAATTTTCCAAGCTAGCTTGTCAACTTCTCAAAATGATTCCGCATCTTGAATGTACACTTCTAAGACCTAAATAGTATATTTTTATTTTCTATAGGCCAGTAATGAATAAAATATATAAAACCTTGAAGAAAATTAGTTGCCGACGTTCCTTCATTCTATTGCAAGATTAATACTTCAAAGTGTTCATATAATTTTACTAAGAATATTGAATCTTGAAAGTTTGATACTTATTAAACTTCTTTGTATTCAGAAAGTTTATAAAATATGGTATTTACCATAAAGATGTAGAAATCACTGCATTTATTATTCAGCAAAATAAAAATATGGAAAAAAAAGAATTACAATGAAATTCATGTACTCAATTTCACAATGTGTCTCCTCAAACTAGCTTTTGGAGAAAATCTTTATGTTTTTATGTTTTACTCATTAAAATTAAATTACTATTATCATAATTTCCCCCAAATTGTAGTAAATATTATATCATAAAAGGGAAAAAATAATTCCTGTCCCCTATGAGAGCAATTTAAATTGATAATTCATAGGTTGATCTTATTTAGAATATAGAGTGATTTCTACTTGCTCTTTCCAATCTGTGGCCTCTGATTTTTTCATATACATTTTTAAAAATTTTCTTAGACTAAAACCACAAAATTGAAATAATGTATTAATGTGTAGACATATTTAAGGCTATTTTTGAACCTTGTTAAAACACGTTCCCAAAATATTGAGTTTGTTTACCCTTTCCCAAGCTGTGTCAAAAAAAACCCCACAAAACAAAACATCATTTCAATGTCTTTTCAGCTTTTGAAAATTAAAAAAAATATGATTAATAACCTTAATTTTTAAAAAATTATCAGAAAATAAATAGAGATGATAGACTTTTTTTTTTCCTCTTCTAGCACTGATCATTATTTTGATAGCCTATAACTGTAGTATAGGAAGCTAAATTACTTGACAAAATTTTGAGGTGAATTTAGATGTAGAAGAAATCACCAAGGCACGCAGAGAATTCATGTTTGTTAGCAAAATATCCTAATTGTTTGGCCCATTTTCTTAGCACATGGTCTTAGCAGAGGTAGTATTTTGTTCAGTCCATATATATCCCAATTAGGTTTGTTCAAATCCATGGCTACAGGCAGTCTCCAATCCTAGCCAGCAACCAGCTCCAGGCTGTAGCAAATTTATAGTGAGATAATATAAAAAATTTAATACAAGTCAAGATATTATTCTAGAAAATTATCGGGAAAAATATATTAAAATTATATATTAGATATAAAAGAATGGTTATTTAAATCATTCAATCTCCCTAAGTTAAGAATAGGATCTTTATTATATAAATGAGGAATGTATGTTATTAAAATCTCTATGCTGATGAAAGATTTAAAATATTTTCCTCACTACATTTGATTTATATTTCACTGAAATAATGAATAAAACAAAATATTTTACCAATATTTAAATGTATATTTCTTTGAATTATTGACACAAAATTATACTCTGAATAAAATCATATTAACTCATTTAAGGGAGAATGTGAAACACACGTCCAAAGTGTCTGTACAGAGAGACTGTACAATTGAAACCTTCAATTTACCAAAGGTGAATAATACTTTTAAGCTATAAAAATTCTAGACTCTCCCACATCGATGTTTCTCTCTCTTTTCCTCCCTCTCTCCCTCCCGCTCTATCTGAAGATAAATGCCAAAAAAAAAAAAAAAAAAAGTGTCCTTGGGTGAGGATTAAAAAAAAAAATTCTAGAATGACATGACATTACTTTTAAGATAATTTCTCATTATGTTTCCAACTGAATATCTTAATGCTTAAATTTCACTAGTTTAAAAACGTAATATGGTTTGATTTTTTTCTCATTTCCAAAATCAAGACCAGTATTATGGAAAATACATTAGATGATACTTTGTGTATAAAGGGATTATTTTCCTGCTTTATAAGGATATGATACTCTATTGCAGAATGTTTTTCTGTTGGTTCAGAATATTCTTTAAAAACTAAAGATCTTTGTCTCATTGTGTCCTCCTTATTTCTAATTATCAGAAATTTTTATATTTAAATTATTTTCTTTTGTAATAATTACCACTTACGTGCAGTGGGTGTATGCAGGAGAGAGGGAGGCGAGAGAGATATTGAGACAGAGATGAGGTAGATGCATAAATGGACATAGAGCACTATAGGAGAAAAAGAATGTGGGAACCATAATACCTCTGGTTTTTTAACCATAATACAATTATTTCATGCATTGGTCTAGAAAATTATGCTGAGAAAAATCAAGATTGGAACTATTAAATTTTGTTAATAACCTTAGAAAATTTTAGTCGAAGTGCCAAATTTTATGTCTAATAATTTATAGGTACTAGCAAGTAAAAAAGAAATCCAAATCTTTTAAAAAAATGTATGTCAGTAAAATCTGATGTTAGACATGCATTATGATATAACTGAAATTAAACAGACTCTAAAATATGCTGCTTATTTATTATCAGATATTCATTATCATGACTGTATTTTAGTATTGAAGTGTAAACACAAGTATGGTCATAAATGACGAATTTACATTGTTCACTTAGTTATTCAAAGCCAGTGAAGTAAGGGTATATTCAATTTGGATAGTTCTCTCAATCTCTCTCTCTCTCTCTCTCTCTCTCAGCAGTATTCACTTTCTTTTAGACTAGAAGGGAATTTACATTTATTATTGGGACTAAAAATGGAAACAATCATGTCATGGACCTTTATGAAAAAAGTAGCAATAAAATGTGACATATTTGCAAAATATTTCCAAAGACAGAAATTCTGAACACCTCATTAATGAGAAATAATATAAACTGGTGGCACACTACTATTAGGAAAACATGACTACATAAAATTAAAATGAAATAAAACAGAGCAAAAGCTGCAAACACACCTCACTGTTGAGGAAGGTGGATGATGGTGACTATGGTGTATCAACCACCTGTATGTTCCATTCAGGAGGGGCAAGCCCTGGCATTGTCAACTCTGGTAAGTGAGCCTAAGGCTGGATGACTTGCCCAAGTATAAACAGTTAGGTAATGGATCATTGCAAGTAGATTGGTGGATCTCCAACTGCTGGTCTATGTCTCTTTCAAAACACTATGATGATTCTAGCCATGTATCTTTGTAGAATACTAATCTTAGATTATATATGTCATCAATACAATTAATGAGAATTACATGTTGGAAAGCATTGAGAAATTGCAAGTTATAATAAGCCTATACAATGAGATTGTATTTGATATATACATTGAGAATATAGTTGATGTATTTCAGTCAATCTGTTGTGCTTGCTGGGAACATCAGCAAGCATCACTTTATACAGGAACACACGGGCAGTGTTGATTGATCCAAGTGACCCTAGCTCTCTTGACCACTTGTGGAAAGTCATATTTTGGCTGATGAATAATTGGACATATCTCAAGTCGGGGTTGGAAGGCACTGGCACCTTCTATTGCAAAATTGGTAATTATGTGGTGATTGAGCCTGCTGGCCTTCTCCCGTTTGCTCCTCTTCCTGTTGTCCTGTCTCTTGCATCCTCTTTGGTAGAGATTCAGAAACCTGGGCACAAACAGATCCATTTCCTGACATTGTTTATATAACCTGTAGTTTTTCTATAATCATGACACTATGACACACTGATTCTGAGCAGCTTCAGTAAAAGTGTTCTATTTGGCATTGCAGGTCTGAAGTTTGTCAGGAAGCTGCTCAGAAATCTGTGTGGGGTGTGAATTTGAAGTCACCAGCAACAAATTCAAGAATATAGTATGAATGACTTTCTACTTCTGATTACTGAATTCAGACAATTAAATGTGCAATCCAGGTTTTAAATTAACTGCCTATCTCCTACCCTCAGATTTTACTCAACTGCATGGTTATGTCCATTTTATCTAGAGATTCCTCTTCCACTCAGGTACTCCCATGGGAGGCAGCCAGCATCTCCTCTCAGATTCCAAATGGACTGTTTATATCCTTTCATCATCCTTGTTATGGCTCAGAAGGGCTTCCATGTTTGTGAAGAGGAACCTAGTGATAGAATGGTTGGCAGACTTATCACTCCAGGTGTTCCTTGAACTTTAAAATTTCTGAGTGATCTGCCCACTCAGGAGTATTGCAGCTCTGTGGCAAATAATGTACTCACCCCTATCACCTGCCTTTATGTAACCTATCTTATCACAGGCTTTAGTGCTCTGTGGATCCTGTGAACACCTGGGAAGTAGCTGACTCATCCACCTTAGAGTCCTTTGGTATTCACAGTGATTCACTGTCACCTTCCAGAAGATGTTCTATTCAGTGATCTCAAAGGCTCACAGAAAAAAACATGTCCATTTTATTCTTGTCCATTCTTATAACTTACTCTGGATCCTAAGGGATGTCTCCAGCCCTTGGGGTGATCCAGCCTAAGTGCCCTGCTATGAACTAGGACAAAAGCACTGACATCAGTTTTCATTAATGACTTTCAGCAAGTATCACTTGGCTCAGGAACTCAAGGGATAAGTTGAACCATGTTATAGTATCCCATAGAGTGTCCTAGAGGTACTGTGAGTGTGGGCAGCAGGAGAGGGACTGCACCACCACTGTCTAGGAGTGCAATCATAAGTGGGAAACAATTATACCGATCTCAAGCTTTCTGTTTAGGAGAGTGCTAACAAATACCAGTTTCCCAGCATTTGGACACCTGGTTGTTGAAGAATTGAAATAAAAAAGGACAACATTCCTGTTGGGAGAGGATGGCTCAGAACTCAATTTTGTAGGGACAACCTAGACATACCTCATAGGGTAATGCACAGGAAAAACTTGTCTTTCGCTATATAGTCATTTAAGTAAGAAACAATGTTGGAGTTGTTTTTTAAAGCACCTGTTAAAAATATGCTCATCACCCCACCACCAAAACTTTCAAACTATATTTTTCTGAACTCACTATTTTTACTCTTGGTCTTATTACTAAGGATTAAATATCTCTACTTCTACCAGAGGCCAAGCACTGCTCTTAGTGTATAGATCTAACCCATACTGCCTTCTAGTAGAATTTTCGTAGCAATTATGCAATATCTCTGCTGCGTCTCTAATTTCTTTTTCTCCATCAGATTATTCTCATCATTCCACAAAGACAACATTCCCAATCTTTAACAAAAAAAAAAAAAAAAAAAAAAAAAAAAGTGAAGTAAAGTTAAAAGCACCTTCACTTCGCATACTTTTCCAATTCTCCATCCAGTTCTGGATGCCTTTCCTCCACATCTCTTGAAATTGCTGGCTACAGTCACTGTCTCAGATCCTCTGCCAATGGACATTCTTTGGCTACATCACTTCATTGAGACTGCTCTTATTAAGCTTCTCAAACACATCCACATTACCAGTTTCACCTGCCTCTTCATTAATATCCCAGCAACTTTCATTTCTTCTCTTGGTCTCCCAAACCCTGCATTCTCTTGCTTTTTCTTCTACCTCTCTTCCATTCTTCTTTGCTTAAGCCTCTTCTACATTTTCATCTCTAGAGGATAACATTCTCCAAGGTTTTAGTCTGAGTTCTATTCTCTCCTCTAAGTATCTTCTGTTGTTAGATATTTCCATTCAGTCCCATTACTTTAATACAATTATATTTAGCCCCAACTAGATTCTACATACACCTTAATATTTTCAAATTGATCTTTAACAAATATTTCCAAACCCAAACTCTAGAATCATGCACCCAATTCCCTGCATATATGCTGGTGAAAATATCTAGCAGTCATCTCAATTTTAACTTGATAAAAACAACACTTTATTTCCTGCATTTTAAAAACCATTTCCTGCCTGAGATTGCCATGTTTCCATAAGTAGAACCAACTGTTGCTCACTCTAGACATCAAGACTTTTTCATTGCTTCTGCTCTTTTGCTTACTCTCTGACACTATATTTCTAAGTTAAGAATGTGGGGATTAAAAAAAGTATTACTTTTCACAAGTGTATATCTCATCACATCATTTCCATCTTTATTATTACTACCCAAGTCAAGGCACTTTACATATCTTGTCTGGACTATTATCATAGACTATTATTGAGACTATTATTGGGCATCTGCTCAGCTCTTCTCCCTTCTGTGAGCTTTCAGTCCAGCAGTGAAGTGAACTTTGAAAACCACATGGCATATATTATGATATCCTCATGCTTTAAACATTTAACTGGCATGTAATCAGTCTTAGAAAAAATAAATAAATTTCTCCCCCTTGCTTTGTAAGTGCTATTTGCCCTGGCCCTATTTCATATCATTCTCTTCTTTGTTTTCTGAAACATGAGAGTGAAATGAATCTATAAAGCCAAATTTTTGTACAAATGAATTTTGTAAAATTATCCAAGTACCAGTGAACATGGGTTAGGAACAGCTTGACTCAATACTCCTCTGGGGATACTAACTTTGGATATAGAGATCATCATATCCTCATTTGTCCTTTAGCTGAGAAGACTAACATAGGCTACATTCAGTCTCACTACCTACCCCTGACACTACCAAGTGTTCAGATTAAGTCAGACACCTTCAGATGTTACTATAACCTTTCAGAATTAATGATTTACCCTCATCCATTGAAGCAATCACTCCAGACAGAGCTACATATCCATAAGCCACCCCAAACAGAAGACCTCTATGTCTCTTCTGTCTTTACCTAATAATAGATTCAGCCAGACTTTATTTATTTGTTCATTTATTTATTTATTTTATTAATCCTCACCCAAGGATATTTTTCCATTAGTTTTTAGATAAAGTGGAAAGGAGGGAGGGAGGGAGAGAGAGAAAAACATCCATGTGAGAGAGACACATCAATTGGTTGCCTCCTGTACAACCCTGAACCTGCAACTCAGGTATGTGCCTTTGACCAGGAATTGAACCCCAAGATATTTTGGTCTGTGGGCCAATGTTCGAACCGCTGAGCTAAACCGGCCAGTGCTCAGCCAGACACTTTAGAAAATGGGCTGGAAACTAATCTGCCATGGAACAAATCACTACTGGAAAATGGTTATCCCTTCAACTCAGATGCAGATTCATAAGACATTAAAGGAAATGAAAAAAATGTTAATGAATGGTTGTTTGTAAATGTTTTCTAATATACCAGGCATTGTTCTCTTAGTATTTTATTTACAGTTCTCAGGGACCCACCTAAAACCACCCGTCAAGCGCCTGCCTCATAATATTCTATCAATAATAGCTGTTACGGTAAAAAAAGATATTACCACGTCAACTTTGTGAACTAAGTACATTATCTTACATATTTTGCAGAAAGAAAATGGATACTTATAATAAGATAAGGGAATTCATTTTACTTATAAGTTTGGAAATTAAGATATCTAGCACAAATTAAGACATACTGACTTTAGAGTTCTAGATGTGGTCACATCAGGATGGCCTTAATTAAAACTCTCCAGTGTCCTTCGCCTTGCAAAGATGATTTCCAAATGCACTTATCACCTTTTATCTTCCTGTGTATGTGAGATATCTCCTCTGAGCTACCAGCTCCTGAAGATTGGAGCCGTTGACTCATTCAGGTTTGGTCTTGGTCACTAACACAGAGCCTGATGCATAGTGTGCTCAGTAAGCATTTGCTAACACAATAAAGAAAATTTCTGGCATGTGGTGTGCATTTCACTGAAGGGCAAAGAAACAAGCTGTGCTAGCTCAACATAGTACCAGTGCTGAAAACAGGGGCAAGTATGTGCTTTTTCATTATGAATAGTTTCTATAATAATTTTTACGCTAACTCATATAGCATTTAGTGTGTGTGTCAGGAATTGTTCTAAGTTGTCATATGTTAACTCATTATATGCTCTAAATGATCTTCCAAAGATAAATTATTATCTTTATTTCACATTTGCTGAAGCTGAGACAGAGACACATGAAACAACCTGTCCAAGGCCATGACTAAGACACGGCAGAGGTGCGCATCAAACACGGGCATCAGGGCTCTGGGTCCATTTCTCACTGAGTTGGCCAGGCTGCCTCTGTGGAGATGGAGGCCTCCTGTTAAAGTTGGCAAATCTTATTTCAGAAATTAGGTGAAAACTAGAAACTAGTTGGTTAGAATTTGTGATAGTTAATATAACAAGGAATTATACATAGTTATTAAAAACAGAGAAAAGGGCACCTATTTCCCTAAATTCTGTAGTGGGCACAATGATCTCCCACCTGGTAAGAATTAACTCTCTGTGAACTTATAACAGATTACATTAGTCGACTCTCCTTGAAGCTCACCATTTCCAAGGAACCAAAACCAAGGCTGATGTTGAAATCTGAAACATGTAGCCTCATGCTCTTAAAAATAGGTATTAAGAAAGAGACTCAATTTAAACCACATTGAGGAATGAAATTTTTGCTGGGGATGCAATTTGCATGGTGCCCAGCAACGAAGGTACTTACCACACGTGGACATTTTCTTATCCATTTTCCCTGAAATGATCTTTAGATTTAGAAAACAGCTGTCTCAGAACTGAGTATATATAGTCAACAGATATTCATGAATACAATATAAATGTTTTCAATACACTATTTTCTTGAAAATAATTTATTAAATAGAAAATCTCTCAAATTGTTATTATTCACAATAAAATACATACAAAGTTTATAAGCACTTTAAAACATCTTCCACACAACCCCCAGCCCCCAAAAGCTAAGCATAAAGATTAAGATGAAAGGAAGAAAATGATCTATATAAAAAAATTCCCATGTGAATATAATGTATTCATAGTTTTGGCAATTATAGATAGAACCTCTGGAATACACCTACACAACAAATGTTATACAATGTTTTGTTTGTTACATGCATAACTGAGTACATCACAAAAAGTAAATTATTACATAGAAAATAGGGCAATGATAATATGTTCCTTAACTGAACAAAAGTATGTTTAAAATTATTTTTATATTTACCTTTATAGGTTTAAATTCCTGTGACTGTCAGAAGCTATGTTCGCTTTCCTGTTTTAGATTTTTTCTTCTATTTTTGAGTTTATCGTCATAGGTCCTGAAGAATTGAAATAGCAAAAGATACGTGGAAAGATTCTAGTGATGCAATTCAGTAAACCATAGAACAAATGTAATCTGACACTAATGTAATTTATGCAAAATGGTTACTGTTCATAAAAGGATCCTTATAGATTTATACATAAATGTATTTGGTAAATATAATTCATAATACTTTTATAATCCAAGTTTAGTATTTCAAGGTTTGGATGGAATGACAAGAAAGAAAAGAAAGAGGAAGAACTAGAAAGAACATTTTGATTCTTTGTTGCTTATGAACAAGTATTTTAGGCTGGTTTCCCTCTTACTTGTCAGTTTCACAAACACACACACAGAGGAGGACACTGGGACTTGAGGCAAACTTCATTTCATCAAAGAGCCGTCTCCCTGAGTGGTTCAGGTGACTCTGCTGGACTCTGTTAAAGGTGCGGGAGAAAGAACAAGAAATTGCATATTTTAGCAAATGTCAGATGAACACAAATATAAAAATACCCATCTGATTTTCCAACTTAAAAAAATCCAAAAAATGTTTAGGTCAACAGGAATATATAAACATTAAATAAATTTAATTTTATACTCACATATGTGTGTATATATAATTAAATATAAAATTTCAATCATTTATACATTGATCATTATATTTATATTATATATGATTACATAACATTTTATGTTGTAAATTATATTATGATAATATTGGTGCATTATATATAAATATATTTGTATGTTTTGATTATATATGTATTTAATCAATTATATATGTGTATACACCAACTTTTCCCTCTGTATCATAAACTATCAACATAGAGCTATTGACTTTTCCATATTATTACAGTAAATTCAAGACTTTAAACTCTGCCCTCACATTTGGATGTCAGTGAGTTTGTCATCAATGTGCCCTTTCCATGAGTCACCCACATACTGCCCTCCATCACACATCTTTTGTACTTTCATCCAGGTGTGAGATTCAGTATGTTCTGGGACCCATGTCTGATTCTGTTACTGGAGATTTTATCTCAAGCCACAAATACTGACCCACACAACATTAAGACTGTTGTCATTTTCATTTGTTCTCTATGTGTAAACTCATAAGTTCTATAATGTGACTAAAATACTGTATTACTTTCCACATATATTAAAGTGCTTATTTATAATGACATCCAACACCTGCAATCATGAGCTCCTTCCCAAGGAAAAAAAAAATCATAAAAGTGTATTCAATTTCTTTGTCTCTTTTTCCCAATAACTTTAGGTGACCTCTATAAGCATTTTGAGCTAGCATTGATTGAGGTTCTCTTAGGCCACATGTCTTCCCCAAACAGTATTTTGTGGTTGAAAATAAAATCATTTAAAAAGTGCCCTGTAATATGAGAGACATTGTAGGGCTTAATACAAGGTGACTTTCTTTTCTGAGGGATAATTCTGAGAATGTATCACTTTTTATTTAATCGTCTATGATAAAGTTTCTATGCTGTTCTACATAAAATTCAATCAAGCGGAAGATCATTTGCAGTCAGACACCTTTAGCAGTTGGCATTCTTCTTGCTGTGAATTGGTTTAATTAGCCACTAATAGTCTGTGCACGAGCATTTACGGATACCCAGTCTGTGCCAGGGCCTGTGCCAGCACGTGGGATGCAGTGGAAACCAAACAGATGCCGTCCCTGCCTTCCCACAGCCTGGAGCCCAGCAGAAAAAACAAGCACGGAATACATCATTAACATCATTACTTCCACAAATACTTGTGAAAAGAAAAGTGCAGAGGAAATGGGTAGGGTCCTTCTGTGGGAACTTTTATCAGAGAGGTCTAATCTAGCCTGATGGATTCAGAACAGAGGTCTGCATCCTGACTTGGAGCATTCCAAGTTTAAAATCCGTAGTATATGTGTGACCTTGGGCAAGCTCCTTAACACATAGAATCCTTAGTTTTCTGTTCTGTAAAATGATGAGTATAAGAATGACTGCTATGTAAACTTAGGGTGAGGACTAACTGAGTATATATTAAATATATATATATATATAAAATGTCTATTTATTTAAAATTAAATGTTCATTTAATGTTACATGTATATATATTTATATGTGCATATATATATACATACATGTATACATATATACCTATTAGCATATGTATATAAATATATATATTTTGAAGATCTATTTTATGGAACAGAGGCTGGTGCCTAGTAAGTGCCTTTTTATTTAGCACCAAGAAAAAAATATTCAAGCTAAAATATAAATGACAACTGAAATTTAATCTGGTGGTGGGGGGAGGGGTGAAGAAAGAGGAAAGGAAAAGGAGAATCCATCAGAGGTAGACATGAAAGCCGATGTCCAGGCCCTGAGTTAGGAACCAAAGGGAACAGGGTTCTCTGATGAGTCTGCTTGAGGCAGACAGTTTTGTTTTTTGCAGAAAGAGAAGTGCAAAGTAAACAAGTAGCAAGAGATAGAAGTGATACCTTAACGGAAGAAGAAAGAAAATAGAGAAAGAGTGGATTAGGAGGGAGGAGGGAAGACAGAGCACATGAAAGAGAGAAAGGGGTGACTGTTGGGTTAATGTATTTAAAGGTATTGGAATAATTCTCACCATATTGCATATGCTCAATAAATATTGTTTATTATTATTATTAATTATCTCTGACATAGCAATTCTACCTGGGACGTTTTTAATTAATTTATTACTCACATCTAATATAAAAATTGCATTGGAATGACTATTACAAAATACGACTCTTCAAGTCATTCAATTGCATCAAGTTCTTTACTGACTTTCTATCACCACCAAACAATCTTAGCATGTTATCCAAAAACACTTTACAGTTTGGCTCTTGAAACACTTTCTAATGTCATTACATAATATTTGTCTCTTTATCCCTTGAACTGCATGCATTTAAAACTACTTGCATACATTCAGGCAAAACAGGATTCTTTTTATTTCCCTTTGCACATTTATAGACCTCTGTTCATAATCCCGATTTACCCACACTTTCTCCCTTGTAGCAAGTGATTACTCATTATGTTCAGTTCAGTTCAAATTTCATTTCTTTAGCGTAGCTTTTTTTACTAGCAAGTAGTGTTACACAAATTTCTCTCTGTACATTGAATCCACCTTTTAGATAAATGCACTCTTGCACTTAAGTCACTGAAAGAAAGCATGTGTTTACTTGTCAGTCTGCCATCCTCTCTCTTGATAATACTGTGATCATTGAAAATTCAGAGACAACATTTTCCCCATTATCTTTAAAATAGAGATTTACTTTAGAATACAGTATGTATCTAATAAACATTTGAAAACGGTTGGATCACTACATAATAGAACAAGTCCTTGAAGTCTTCATAAATTGGAGTTTCTTCACATCTCACTCTATTCGTGGGATACCTTCAATAGCATTGTATGGATGTTGAGCATTTCCTGGATAATGGGAATAAAATGGGGAACAAGATAGACAAACCGTTGCCCTTTGGGGCATCCCATTGCAATTATGCTGTTGCATGTACAGACAAAAATAATTTATAAATATTTAATATAACATCAGATATAAGAAGAGCTATAAAAAACTAAATCAAGTAATTGGGATAAAGTCCTATGGAGCAAGGGTTTGCTATATTAAATGGGGTGTTTGTCTTAGGTTGGCTTCCCAAGGAACAGATTCTGGGCATTTGTATGCAAGCAGAATATGGAGGAGGTCTGCAAGAAGGCAGTGAATGAAGCAGGATTGGGCAGAAAGAGAGATTGGATAAATTGCAATAGCAACAAAGACCTTAGTGAACTCTACCTGGAGCTCTAGAGCTGTGCCGATCATTCAAGGCATTATATGACCTGAAGCAAGGGAGGCAATTTTTATTCTCCCACAACACCAGTCACTGGCCATCCCCCGTGCATTAGCATAAGCTTGAGAGATACAACTCCCATTTCTAGGAAGACTGAGCTGACTGCTAACATCAAGCTATACTCCTAGTACTGGGGGAGTATGTGCCTTGTTTCAAAAGGAGAATGTGTTAGGCCAACACAGTGTCCACTGCAGTGTACAAGAATGCCTTCCTGAGGAAATGATGTTTGAGCAAGGATATGAGTGAATTAAGGAAACAAAAATCTGGGTGAAGAAACATACAACTTTAAAAGGCTTGAGGAAGAAAGAAAGCTGCTGAGGTGTAGAAAGGAAAACATGAAGCTGAGTTCAGTGGTAAAACCAGGTGTGGTAGGAAGTATTCAAGTGGGAGGGAGGGTTTATATCATAAAGAACTCCATAGACTATGGTATGAAATTTGGATTATATATTTTAAAGGTATTGTTTGGCTGCTGAATAATTTTATATTTCAATTTTCTAAATGATTACTCCGGTTGCCTTGTAGAAAATTGGTTTCAGGATATGAAGCATGAAACCAGGAATCCAGTTAGTAGAGTAAAGCTGTAGTCTGATTGAGAGGTACAAGTCATCTGGATTAGGATCACAGCTATGGCAGTGGCAAAAAGAGGTCATGGAAAGTTACACAGTCAATGAAGCTTTCTCCTGAATTGTATACGACCTATGAAGAAAAGTGAAAACAAAATATGACTCCTAGTCTTTCGGTTTGAGCAATTGGGTAAGTGGTATTATCATGTTTATCTTTGTGAGATGGTTAGGAACAAGTTAATTAAGAGACATGTTTTGGTACTGTAAAGTTAGTATTAAGTTTTTAATCAGAGGTTTTGAGTAAGTAGTTGCATATATAAGTCTTGGAGAGAATTTGGAGTCAAAATTATAAATTTGGAAGTCATAGCATATAGAAAGAATATATAGCCTTGCAACTTAAGGAGACCATCTAACAGTTTTTATACAAAAGAAGAGGGTTTAAAATTTAGTTCTTAGGAGCACTCATGACGAGGTTGATCAACAGGTATTATGGTGTATGTGAAGGTGGTTATTTCTTTATGATAAAGAGACTGTGAGCTCAAAAAAGCGCAAAATGTTTAGTATGCCTTTATAAGAGGTATGTGCAGGGAGTAGTAAATTATACATTTCTACAATTATTGGGTGATGGACAAATACTAAGCAAACAGGTATCTCATACTGAATAGTCTATATTTTGTTCTGAAGACAATGGATTGAATTATTCTTTTAGAATATACTTATATATAATGGCAATGGAGAACGAAGGAATTGGATAGATTTTAGGTGGGTTTATAATTTAGAAAGGAATGAGTTTTTTGCTTATGAGATATTCATGGGATAACTATAGCTGATTTCCATATTTCTGACTACAATTACTGTGTGAAAGTTTGACTCCATTTATTTATCAATTCATTCATTCAACAAATGTTAATTGAGCTATTATGGATTAGGTACTCTTCTAGACAAAGAGGATATAACAGTGAACAAAATAGACAATATTGCTGCTGTTCCATTTATGTTCTAGTATAAAAGGCAATTAACTCGAATTAAAAAGATATGAATTAAATATATAGGTTAAGTATAGTAAAGCATAGATGTTAATTATCTGTCTATTCTCTTATATTAACCATCTGTAATGGTTTATGGAAGGAACAAAGGTGAGTAAAAAAACAAAAGAAACTTAAAATAAAGGGAGGGAATAAATGAAGTGGTAGAAAAAATCTATAAGGTTAAGGAAAAATGTATGCTTTTCCCATGAAGAAGGAAAGCGATGTCTTAAATTTAATCTGCTGGTGAGAAGAAGAAAGTATGGTGGAAGGGAGCATTTTGAAATGAAGCCATTTGAGAGACATGATCAATTTACTTGCATTTCACAGAGCAAAGTATTATTTGGATATTATAAGAAAGATAGTTTCAAAATGTATTCTAATTTAATAAGTATGTATATATCATATTTAAAATGAAAACTATGGTTCTCTATAAATAATATTTAATTATAAAAATTTTGAACATATAGAAAAGTAGATGAAATAATATTTTTTAAATTATTGCAACTGGTATCACACTATTTTGTTGGCAGTGTTTTTATTGCTATGTATGTCACTTTTATTTCTTACCTGAACCAACTCAAGTTGGATGTGAGAATGTTAAATGTGAGAAAATCTCATGCATGCAACATAAGAGGTGGTCAAAACACAGACTGAAGTTATGTTTGTATTTATACTGAGGTCATTCTTAAACCTCTTGAAGTTATATTTATAATTTAGGCCCTTCAAAATGTGTATTGTAATCAAAGATATATGTCTTTCTATAAAGGAAATTCTGGCAGTAAAAAAGGATAGTCTTCTTTTTCAACATGGTGATTGCTTAAAAATTATTAATAAATAATCAGCATGAGGGCATTTAAGTAAAAACAAATTAACTGAAACATCCAACAACTACAGAAAATTAGTGAGATGGCATAAAATTAGTAGGTTTTGACTATTGCAAGTCAATTTCATATATATTATATGCTAATATTTTGCTAATTTCATAGCTAACATATTTAAACTATATTTTTATATCATATCTGTTCTGTGAATTACCAAATCAAGCCCAAAATGCTTTTCATTTAGTAGGTACATAATATATGCTAAATGAAAAGCTGGTGAAGTTCTTAAAATAGACTATTCAGTTAGTCTCTGCACAATCATTCCTATTCCACAGTACCAATAAAACAAAAGAGTTTATATAACTTCAATTACATTCTGCAAACAATAATGACAGAAAGAAAAAAAATAGCAAAGCATGTATGAACAGATCCCTTGTGTCTGAGGATTTGAATGATGACAGACATACATATGTATAAGTACAAATATTATTGGATACTAAATATTACATTAGATGCATAACAATGTGTATATATTTGTATCTGAGGAATCTGGATAGAACCTGTAACATAGATGGAATAAAACTTTTATTAAAACTTTAAATTGGTTAGGTAAGTCTGATCTAGGAGATCTATTTCATATTTAAGAAGAGAATCCAAAAAAAGATGATTACACCATGTGTAGACCATCAGGTGACATTAGCAAATAAACCAATGTCAAATTGGTGAAAGCACAAACCAGGAGACTGCGGGTAAGTTGCTCAGTAAGACCAACGATACAGTACAAAAATAGTGTAAGGCTAAGTGATGAAAAGAAAAAGGAAGTCTAGTTGATGTGTCCTTCTCACATCAATGTTTCTCTCTTTCTCCCTCTCTCCCTCCCTTCCACTGTATCCGAAGAAAAAATGGAAAAATATCCTCAGGTGAGAATTTAAAAAAAAGAAAAAGGAAGTAAAATAACTCAGGTTGTCATAGTTTTTTTTTCCTTCTGTGATGAAAGGAGATAACCACAATATAAAGGAGTCTGCAAAAGCATGAAAACAAAAGCTCCTCCATAATGGATTTTTTTTTAGAGCTTCATTTCATAAAATATTGCTCTAATACAGTATATCTTGATTCAAGAGACAGCTGGAATTAATAATAGCATTTCTCAAGGCTGTCATTAGTTCTGCAATATTAGCTTAAATTAGTATGGAGGAAAATGTAAAGTTCATACAGATTTTTGTTTCAGTTCTTTACAACATATAAAAGATGAAATGACATATTTCAATAAATTATTTGGACTTGTTTTCTTCCTAGAAGAGCAGTCTCAACTAAAATATATATATATTAGAAATTCTTTTAACTAAGTGTATAGAAATTAACTTAATTTTATCATGTTGTAATCTAATTACAAAAGAAATTACCTCCAAAAGCATTAAACATTTTTACTAAAACAAATATACTTTCACTGAGTTATTTATGCAAAATCCATTAAGAAAAGATTTATATATATATTAGCAAAACATAATATCTGTGCAACAAGAACAATTTGTTGACTGAGATATTAATAGCAGTCTTGTTATCAAGGCAATCAATTAATGTCCCACATTGGATCCCACGTGATTACTTTTTACTCCAGGTTAAGTCTCCATTAAGAGAGAATCTCATTCCTTCAAAGTCAACTGTGCAAACTGGATACATTAAAGATATCTCATTAGGCCAAATTATCTATAGATAATAAAAAGATAAACAAAAAAATATTTGTTTAAATGACATAATTACATGTAACTTTTAGGGGCAAGAAGCATTATACTGGTAACAAAAGTAAGAACTATATACAGATACTTATTAAAATATGTATTTTCTCTTAGGGTTGATGGTAAATTATAAAAAACTATTTTTATGAAAATTTTATTAAAAATGACATTAAATTGGCCATAGATATAAAATAACACCAGTAAAAATAGCTTCAAAAAATTTTAATTATATTAATATAATCATTAAATATATTTAATTTCCCACTAATTATCATATCATATAGTATCTGTCTATTTGCTTTTGCTTGGACTTATGAAGACTATATGAATAAATAAGACAATAAATACTATTTTTTTATTATTTGTAAATGTTCAATTAATAAAATTTTTGACTTTATGTACATCAATAAACTGTTCAATTGAATTTAAAAATAATATTTTATAATTGATTATAGTTTCCAAAGTAAACTCTGTATGTGAAAGTGTGGGCTATAACCTCAATATTTTAATATAGCCAGGCTCCACTTGCCAATCATAATGA
Source organism: Tadarida brasiliensis (assembly GCA_030848825.1). Lineage (NCBI taxonomy): Eukaryota > Metazoa > Chordata > Mammalia > Chiroptera > Molossidae > Tadarida > Tadarida brasiliensis. Next base: position 38,372,310 of record CM061266.1, read on the forward strand.
AGAATTGAAGGTAGATTTTGCTCAAATAAAGGATATAATAATTTCAATATCCATTAGCCTTGTGATGGAAATTGGGAGACTTGGTTTATCCGAGGCATGGGATTCAGGGACAGAACTGAATCCTCAGGGGAGGCAGAGCTACCAAATTAGGGGTGGTGGCATCTCATGAGGATTGATTGCAGCAAATCTTATTTTTAGTAGAGTGTCCCAATTTAGGTCCATAGAACTCCTGTATATTAAAGTCAAACAATGAGTTCCCAATGAAGGAACTCAAATACATGAGAAGTTTAACCACTACGACTAAAAATCAGCAAGCACAAATAAACAAATTTAGGTAAATGAAAATCTTAGTATCTCCCAAAACTGAAAACATTGGAATGGTCAGATGCAAAATATAGAATAGTTCTATCTGTCTATTTAATAAAAAAATGATAAAATTTCAAAAATGAATCAGCAATGCCATTATAAAAAATAAAGACAGTTGAGAATACAAGAACAAAGAAATTAGAGAATACATATATACACACATACATACTGAAGAAAAAATATACATACACATTTTACATTATATATTATAATCTATGATGCACAGTATTATATTATACTTATATATCAATGTTTCTAATTGTTTAACATGAAAGTCAATAGCAAGGTTCAGCACCATATTAGACAGAGATAAAGAGAGAAATAGAATATAGAAAATACAATAAAAAGTAATATTTTATAATAACCAAATGAGGTGTTAAGAGATAAGGAGATAAAAGTATGAAAGAATCTCTAAGATATATAGAGGATGAATGAGAAGATGTCATTTACATAACAATTGGAGTCAATAGAGAAAATAGAGAAGATGCAATATTTGAAGATATAATGGCTTAAAATATTTCAGATCTTATTGTGGTGAACACACAATACACAGATGATGTATTATAGAATTGTACACCTTAAACCAATATAATTTTATTAACCGATGTAACCCCAACAAATTAAAAACAAAAAACCATATTCCCTTAGAATCTCCTAAATCTCATGAGATGCAGCTATGGGGCCAGACAGTAACAAGACAGTCAACTACTGGCCAGACAATATTGCCACAAGCAGCTACCTGGCAATATTGCAACAGGCAGAGGCAGCTTCCGGGCTGGACACTATCACGAGAGGCAGCTACTATCACAACAGGCAGCTACCCAGACAGGCACTATGGCGAGAGGAGGCCACTATCATGAGAGGCAGCTATTATCATGATAGACAGCCAGTATTACGAGAAGAAGCTACTGTTGAGAGATGCAGACACTATCTCAACAGGTAGCTACTGTGGTGACAGGTCACCACTGTCACAAGAGGCAGCTATAGGGGCCAGACTGTGTTGCCACAGGCATCTACATGGCCATTTCCATGATAGGTAATAATACTAAGGGGGAAAATACAATATGGTCTCCAATGAAAAAAATATGAATCAATAGATATAGAAGACCAATATATCTCGAACAAATATAAATAAATGTAGAGGGGAGGGGAGTTGGGGGGGTGAATGAATAGGGTAAAGGGGTTAAGAAGTACAAATTGATAACTACAAAATAGTCATGAGGATGTAAATTATAGCATAGGGAATATAATCAATAATATTGCAATGCTATTGTGGGACCAGGTAGGTACTTGAAATATAGTGGGGGTGGGGCACACTTCGTAAAGTGCATGCTTTTCTAACTATTATGCTGTGCATCTGAAACTAATACAGCATAATATTGAATGCAAACTGTAATTGAAAATACAAATAATAAATTTAAATTTTCTGTAATGCTACTGATTTCATTGGAAACTATTAACTTTAAATCCAAGAGCAAGACAAGGATGCTCATTCTCTGAGCTGCTTTTCACTCAAGTACAAGGACTTCAAAGCAGTGTAGGAAAAAAGAAAGAAAAAGCAAAAGCATAGGTTTGGGAAGAAATAAATATAGAAAATTTAATTAATTACCTTAGAATACAAAAATGCTAAGCAAATTACTTCCAGCAATGAGAATGGCATAGTATACAGATATAAATTCAATAAAAATCTACTTTTAGCATTTTTGTAGTAAAACAGTTTTAAAAGTTAATTTAAAAATACATTATTCAATTATATCCTATACCTCTATAATAAAGATGTTTAAAAACAAAGATAAACACAAAACCCCACACTATTGCTATTCAACAAGCTACCTGAGAATGTCTTATAAATGATCTATAAAATATATGTAGAGAAAATGATTTAAAACTCTACATTAATTTTTTGAGGTAACACCATAGCGTTTTCCATAGTGGCTGCACCAGTCTGCATTCCCACCAGCAGTGTACTAGAGTCCCCTTTTCTCCACACCCTCGTCAACACTTGTTTGATGCTTTGTTGATGGCGGCTATTCTGACAGGTGTGAGGTGATACCTCATTGTTGTTTTAATTTGCATCTCTCTGATGATTAGTGATGTTGAGCATTTCTTCATATGTCTCTTGGCCATTTGTATGTCCTGTTTGGAGAGGTGTCTATTTAGTTCCTCTGCCCATTTTTTAATTGGGTTCTTTGTCTTCCTTTTGTTGAGATGTATGAGCACTCTATATATTTTGGAAATTAATCCCTTATCTGATATATCATTGGCAATTATGCTCTCCCATACAGTGGGTTGCATTTCCACTTTGATGGTTGTTTCTTTTGCTGTGCAGAAGCTTTTGAGTTTGATGTAGTCCCATGTGGTCATTTTTTCCTTTGTTTCTGTTGCCTTAGGTGATATATCAGTGAAAATTCTGCTGCGTATGATGTCTGAAACACCAATCAGAAAGAATATATGTACCCCCATGTTCATAGCAGCGCTATTTACAATAGCTAAGATCTGGAAACAGCCCAAGTGTCCATCAGTAGACGAATGGATAAAAAAGCTGTGGTACATATACACAATGGAGTACTATGCAGCTGTAAGAAAGAAAGATCTCTTATCCTTTGCGACGACATGGGAGGACCTGGAAACTATTATCCTAAGTGAAACCAGCCAAGCAGAGAAAGACAAATATCATATGATCTCACTTATTTCTGCAATATAATAAACATAACAGTCTGAGGAACAGGGTAGTCCCAGAGATGTGGAAGTAGGGTACAGACTGACAATTGTCAGAAAAGGGGGTGCGGGAGGGGAGCGATGAATCACAGAACTTGTACGCATGTACTCATAACCAATGGACATGAACAACAAAACCGGGGATGGGGCAGGGAGGGAGGGGGAGGAGGGTGACAATGGGGGGAAAAGGAGAAACATCTGTAACAAAAATAAATTAATAAAAAATTAAAAAAAACAAAAACTCTACATTAAAAGGAACCTAAATATATGGAGCAAATACTTTCTAATCATGAATCAAAATCTGGGAGAAGGTATTTGCAATGTATGAAATTGACAAGCATTAGAATCCAAAATATATAAATTATTAAGACACTATCTAGTAGATATTTTGTCAAAACTCATGAACAGACACTTAACAGAAGAAATGTCCAATTTCATTACTAATTATGGAAATGTCAATTACAACCTAAATGAGATGCCATTTTATATTTGTAAAATATGAAAAAAAATGAATCTAACAATAAGAAGTGTTGCCTAGTATATGGGTCAATGAGAACTCTCATACATTGCTCTGGGGAAATAAATTGTTACATCAATTTTGGAAAAACAATTTAGCATTTGCATACCAAACAACCTTATGCATAGTTATACACAAGACATTTCTATATATTTGCTTCAGGAATCATGTATAAATTATACAGGGAACATTATTTCATAAGAGAATAGATAAATTGTTTGTTATATATAAATAAACTGGAATGTTTCACAAAACTAAAAATGAATGGACTATAGTATAATTACTTATAACATCACAGATAAACATTAGAAACCTGAAGTTAAGGAAAAGGAATTCCCAGAAGGCTGCATGTAGTATAAGATCACTTTTACAAAGCTTAAAACCAAAGAAAGCTAAAAAATATATATTTCTTAGCCATGTGTACATATGTGATAAAATTGTTTACCAAGACAAGGGAAAACTACATGGAAAGCTTCAGATAGTGGTTAATTTATGAGTCTGAGGCAGGGGAAGGAATAAAGCAGAATTAGAAAAATATGTGTGAGTTATTAGTATGTTCAATTTCTTGGGTGAAATGATAGATTTATATGTACTTTATAAATTATTTTTCTTTATAACTTAAAACATGTAACATACAGTGTTAGTTTTTGTGTGTGTCGGAAATTATTTATCAGCATACAATAAAAATATTTAAATGCTCTACATACAAACACTTTCAAAATATTTGCTAGAGACATCCAAGTATGCATTCACAAATGTTTTGACTAGAGGCAATAACTTTTGCAACATTTTCTTCCATGAAATTATATGAAGCATAGTTTTGGAATTTCCAGTTTATTTTTATTTTACTTTGAAAGGTACCCAAGGTGTTTTCATGGCATCATGGGTATATGCTCTGTGTCAGTGAAAATTCTACTGGATTACAAAATGGTACCTGCACAATTAACTCTCAGTAACTTTGGGCAAGTGACTTTACTTTCTCTCAATTTCCTCATCTGTGAAATTAGCAATTTAATTAACTGCTCTCTGTGGTCCTTTCCAACGCTAAAATTTTATGCAATTTTGACCTTAATTTGTTGTAAATACAAAGTTTAAAATAATGTTGAGCAAACTGGATTGCTCTGGTATTAAACTGCTTGTGCATTACTAGAAATTATAGTGAAAATGCTTTTTGTAGTTTATTTGGCACTTTCTCATAAACCTATAAAAATATCTGTTGCATAATCTAACAAAATGTTGATACTTGAGATAAACAGGCCAAACATCAAGGCAAAAAATTTTAATGTTCTGTCGTAGTTTTATTACTTGGTAGCATGCAGTAGTGCCCTGGAGTAACTAATGCACTAAGTCAAATATTTAAAATTTAATGTGCTTGCCTGATATGAGAAATTTAAAATTTACATATGAATTGGATTCAGGCCCATTTCTTTCCTTTTCCACTTACAGGAAATAAGTTTTGATAAGGTAAAATTGATGTTTTTCTACTATTTAAAAACTACTTCTTCAGATAATTTTATATGGAGCTTTAGAAAAAAGAATAATAAGATTTGGAAGGAATATGCTTAAAATAAATGATAGGAGCTAAAACAT